>JBAMNC010001248.1:0-505101 GCA_037902135.1 Cetoscarus ocellatus | reverse complement strand
TTACCACACAAAGAGAGTATCAGTTATTTTGGTTTGTTTGCAGTTTTTTTTGTATCCTAAAAAATTGACAGAAACAATGACAGGAACAATAACACAATACTTCTCTCTAGTATATAGTCTGCTCTGAGTAATTATAGAAAATATTATAGTCTGCAGAGGTTTTACTAAAATAGGTGTTATTCTTTTTCTCTGTAGGATCTACTGGAGGGTTTTTCACTATCAGCAGCTGCAGCCGTGTGAAGTAAAACTCTTTTCTGTGTTCTCTTTGTTTTTGGCCGCAGAAAAAGAAAAAGCCGCTGTGTGTTTTCTGTTTCTGATGTCAAAACCAGAACCAAAACTCATACTCTGACAGGCAGAGAAACTCTCGTCGGCTCTAAATAAATGTTGGTTGTAACTCTACTGCGATCTGTCCTCGTCTGCAGCTCCTGACAGCCTCTCCCTCCAACCTCCACCCCTCCCAGCCCATCTGACAGCTCGTCCGCTCTCGCAGCAGACCCCCGACCATGCGGTGAGAGGGAGTGTGTGTGTGATCTGACAGGGAGGATGAATTTGTGTGGTGACAGCTTCAACAGATGCTCTAATAAAGTACTTTTCTGCTCTCTCCTGCTCTTGTTTGTCGTCCTCAGTTTGTCTGCAGACTCAAAGAAAACAAGATTTATAGTTAAAAAAAAAAAAGTTTCACATGACTGAACCGTGAAGGTGCGCTTGTTTTCTGTCTCTGGACACGCTGGAAAATCTCAGAGAGGAGAGATATGAGAGCATCTTTGACCTTCATTAAACAAACCCTGATTTTACACAATACTGTGCATCAATATTATTATTCTGAGTAGAGATGGTGCAAGATATTATGGCCAGTATGGTGGTGCAGCAGGTAGTGCACCTGCCTCACAGCACGAGGGTTACTGTTTTGAATCCTGAGCCTGGAGAAAACCCATGCATGTTCTTCCTGTGCATGCATGGGTTATCTCCAGGCACTCCAACTTCCTCCCATAAACTGAAAACATGCTTAGTAGGTTGACTGGTGACTCTAAATTGCCCTTATGAGTATGAGCGTGAATGGTGGTCTGTCTCTCTATGTGGCCCTGTGATTGGCTGGCAACCAGCTCATGGTGTACCCCACCTCTAGCTCAATGATGGCTGGGATAGGCTCCAGCCCCCGCAGTCCCGAAAGGGATAAGTGTTATAAATAATGGATAGATGGAAGAGAAGTGAGGTTATGAATGCCCAAACTAATACTGTAATGTCCTTTCTTAATGCATTGTTTCTTTATCAATCATTTATGTGCATGTACGAGCTACTGCTTGGGTTAGGGTTAGCCATATGCTACAAATCACTAATGTCAGACTCCCTCTGAAAGTGTTTTATTGGTGTATGCAGTGGTTCTCAATTTGTGCTGTGGAAGTCATGGTGGGGTTTTTACAACCATGAGTTATAATCACAACCATACAACAATTAATGAATGAGTTTTTAAGTTACCCAATAAGTAATTCACCTGCACAAATGTCCATACACAGCTGCAAAATCTTTCAAATCCTGTATAATCATACAGGCAACCCATCATAAGTGGTTAACAGGAGGAGCAGGTCTAGGGTTCAATCCCAAGGACCCTGACTTTCTCCCACAGCTGCATCAGTGGTTTGTAAATGTGAATGACAGCAAACAAATGCTGATACTGTTCAACACTCTTTATATAGCACCCTTTAGTAAAAGTAAAAATAGAGCCTCATGTTTATGTATTTTCAAGGGAGAAAATGTCCCAGTGCTGGTTTATAACCCTCGCTCTTTTCCAGGGTTTTTTAGGGAGAAGAAATCTTGCTGTTTGGTAAATCAAAAACTTATGGGGCGACTCTGGATTGTATCTCATTTTAAAGGCTTTTAAAACAAAGCTTCATCTTATTTATCACGGAGTACTTGGCTAAAGTAGTTTGTTCGAGGGGGTTGACTAAGGAGAAAGTTTGTCAGTCATTGCTTCAGTCTTCTGCTGTGAAATGTTTTTACTGTGATGTTCTGATTGTTTTAACCCGAGCCTCTTCATGTGCCTCACCTCTTTGATTTCGTCTTTGGCCTGCTGCAGTTTGTCTGGTTTGTTGGTGTGCTGCAGTTTGGCTTCAGCTTCTCGTTTCTTCTGCAGCAGCATCTGAGTGTCCTGCCACTTCTGCCACGTCTTCATACGATGGTCAAACACACCCTGGAAACACACAAACGCAGCACATGGGCAAGTATACATGTGCAAGAGCGCTGGTGATGCCAACATAGATACAAACAGACAGTATTCATGTACAGCGGTTATCATGTGTCTAACCTAATGGTTTGATTTATTTAAAGGGATACGCCAACATTTTTTTTTGTTTTCTCAGCTGTGCGTGCAGTAACAAGGAAGGAAAGGGCAGAGCTCACCCACCACTAATGAACTTAGCTCAAACACTTGGAGTCAATGGGTAACGTTAGCCTGCCTCTGCCTACAGTCATCAGATAAACTCTTCAGCAACTCTAAACGCTAATGTGTGCTTGTTGTGACTCGTTTTTTTTACCGTATTTTGTTATGTTACCTATTTTAGAGAGGATCTGTTTTGTTGACCTACTTAAAAGCACGGGCGCATTGGTTTGCGCATGCGCCCTGCGGTTAAGTTTCACATGTATTTCTTTTGAAAATTGCACAAAGTGCTAATCTTAGTTTAAAAATAGATAACGTAACATAACGCAGTAAAAATGAGTCACAACAAGCACACAGGGTGGTTTACGGTTGCTGAAGGGTTTATCTGATGACTGTAGGCAGAGGCAGGCTAACACTACCCATTGACTCCCAGTGTTTGAGCTAAGCTAATTAGTGGTGGGCGAGCTCTGCCCGTCTCTTCCTTGTTACTGCACACACAGTTAAAGAATGGTGTCTATCTGCTTGTCATGGACTCTGGAGTGAGTAAAGACACGAAACCAAAAAAATGTTGGCATATCCCTTTAAAAATGTAACATCTGCGGCCACAACACATGCCTCTTCTCTTAAAAAACTATTAACAACTATCCACTACTGCAGCACTCTGTCTGTGACATCACTTCCTATCCGGTTCCTACCTGGACTTTGTTGTCAGCAGCTCAGACCTCAGGAGGGATCAGTAGTTTAGCACACAGTTAATATCCAAACACTCGTATCCTAAATATTATTTTAAGATCTGTTATTTCTGTTCTCCTCATCAAGGCCTCAGTTTGTGTTGAACCAACGAACGGACGTGTTTGTTACCTTGACGGCAGTGATGAGGCGCACGTAGTCTCCCAGCAGCTCAGAGAAAAGGTGGAAGTCTGCGTTGGCCTGGTCCTGGTGCAGCTGGTCGATCTTCTCCTCCACCTCAGCGAGCTGCGACAGAGCTCGGGACAGAGCCGTGTGGTCCTCGCTGTTCCCCAACATGGCTGCCGACTTGGCGAACTGCGCCGTGTTTACTGACAGCTCTGTGGAGGAGGAGACGGAGAAGTAAATAAACACATGCAATGTTGGGATTGTTGGGAGTCAAAATTATGGTAAAAAACAGACTAAAAGAATGATTTTATATTGTACAAATGTTTTATATTGCATGACTGTTACGTTTTAAATAAACTCCTAAATAACCCCCTGCACCAGTACAATCATATAAGACAGACTGATCTGAAGTGAAATTAGATGATGAGCACAGTTTCATGTAAACTGGTTAATTAATAAAGTGGGTGTTTTTACTTAGTGTAAATATCAATCTAAATCTAAAAAAGGACACATGTACAGATATTAAGACTGTTTTCAACCATCTCAGTGTGGCTGTAGGGAATGTTCTTTTCTTAAAAAGTAGACATTCTCAGATAGTTATTTCACAAGTAAAGGTCTGCAATTAAATCAAATATCAAAACCAACACACCTAGAAATCCAAAGGCACCATGAACTTCACAAACATAATTTAAACTTAAAGTCTATTTCTGAAACACTTTTCATTGATGAAAAGATCTCAAAGTGCTTCACAGTGAAATAAGTAAAGAAAACAGCCGAGGCAGCTGCCAGCCGCCGGTGTCACCTCCACACAAGAAAAGAAAATAACATATATTAAAAATGAACTGTTAGAGAGCGTCTCACCTTTCCTGTGACAGACCAAAGACTCCACGCTGACGTGAAGCTTCCGCAGCTGAACGTCCAGATTCTCAAAATGCTGCTGCTTCTCCTCAAACCACTAAATCACAAAAACAGGGGTTTAATCAGGGAGGGTCTGAGTCAAATAACTGAACTTAAGTAAGATCATAAAAAATGTGGAAAACTGCCCACTATCGCACTGCTAACACATCCCTAAAAAGATTCCTCGATCAACACCCTGATTCATCTCACCACCAAATTTTAATCAGTTCTTTCTTGTGCCATGATTAACTTTCCCTGAAAATGTCTTTAAAATCAGTTGAGAACTTTTTGAGTTATTAGCAAAAATGTGAAAAACTGTCCAATCTCACAATGTTAACAAATCCTTTGAAACAATTTACTGGCAACCTCACTAGCCTCTGATCACCACCAAAATCGTATCACTTTATTGTGCTATGACCAAGATTGCCTGATATTTTCTTATCAAAATCCTTTTATAACTTTTCGAAACTCACTAACCAAAAAGCACCAGGAATAAACCAACCTCCTTAGAACTTTTCTGACTTTTTCCCCTTTATTTTCCTACCCCTTAAACTCCTCTTTTATTCCCTATTTAATGTTTGTTTTAATATATTTCTTTGTTGTTTTTACCTCCTTTTGCACCATGTCCTTATTTCATTTTAGTCCGTTGTTTTGTCCTCTAAGGCCTTCTTTTTTTAAAACATGTATTTATTTGTTTTTTGTTTGCAAGTTACAGCAAATCAAACAGCAAGATACTATTCCATGCAACAAAGCAAACTTTTCCTCCCTCTTCCCCTCACCAAAAAAGTATAAGAAAAACGTTTCTAAACAATAGAAATAATATGGAAAAAAAGTAAATAAAATCAGATAAATAAAATAAGATAAAGTAATGCTGACAGCAATAAGACCCTGGGTATGGTATACAGTATGTACATGTCCACATGGACACAGATATAAATATATATATATATATATATATATATATATATATATATATATATATACATATATATATATATGAACACTCTCACTTTAATTATACAAATAGTGAAAAGAGTTACAACACTGATGAATTTCATGGGCGTTTCTCTCTAAGGCCTTCTTATTCTTCACTTCATCCACTGTTCTTGGTCTGTATTTTTTTCCTCTCCTCTACATCCATTTTATAAAAGCCTTTTTCCAAACTCTGTAAGTGCTTTAACCCTTAAAACTCCCGTAATATTCATGCAGATTCATCTCCTCTTTTCCTCCCTCGTTAAGAGTTCATACTCAAACCAAATCAACTTGATTTTGTCCTCTCTCACTCCTCCATCGATCACTCACAGCGTCCGACTCGTTCATCTTGATGGTCATCTTGTTGACGGCGTCGGCGGCTTTGTTGACCATCCGCAGGAGCCCGGCGCTGCTCAGAGCCTGAGTGTTGACAGCCCGCGGCAACTGGACAACAAACAAACAAACAAACAAAAAAAATGGCTGAGTGAAGTTCTGTTGAACATTAATGCTTATTTGATTAAGGTTTCTTTGATCATAATGTTTGATTTTTTAATCTTAATGTGAAGTGCATTTGTGTCTGAAAGTGCTTTAGATATAAAATGCATTATTATCATTATTATTATTATCACTACTGTCATTATCATAAGAAATAAATATAAGATAAGAAAATGTGTCTTAAAATGTCAAGTGATTTTAATAAGAATGAACAAACAGTGAAGTGAAAGTGGAAAATAAAAATAATAATAAAAAAATACCTTAATATAATTTTTAGATATCACAGGCAAGGGACAATCATTATAGGGCTTCATGTTTTCGACCTTTGACCACTGATATCTACCCAATCAAATCCACTAATCTATATGTCACATTATAAAAACAAAGTGCTGCAAAGTGACTACCAAGCAGAAATAAAACAGAACAAAAATACAACAAAACGAAGAATTAAAACCAAATAATTGAGTACTAAAAAAATACAAAAACATGTAAAAGCTTTTAAAAAACACTAAAAACACGAGACAGATTGTAGAAATAAAGATTAAAAGCCAACTTAAAGAAATAAAAACACATAAAAACAGAGGCCGCACAAGTCTAATGCTGAAATAAAAGCCAACCAATAAAAGAAAGTCTTAAGGTGATTTAAAAGTAGGTAAAGTAGCGGAGGTAAAAAGAAAAAAAATCATGCATCACTACCCCTGAAAAATGTCTAAAGTCATGTTTCAAATGTTTTCCTGTCACTTAAGTCTATAATGGTGAAATATCTGCTAAATTTGTTTTCTTTGGATTAAGAATTCAAACTAAACTCACTTTAGGATCTGATGGTCAAAGTCTGGACTACATGTTTCCTCTGTGTGCTTTTGGTCGATGAAAAATGTAAAAAATTCATAAACATTATGCATGTATTGTAGGGGATTACTGGTATTGGTATCAGTATCCATATTAGAAAAATTACAGTAAAAAGTAGGAGTATCACATGGATTTGAAAAAGTCTGGTGTTGCCCATCACTAGGATGCACACAGGAGGAAGAAGACATTTGCTGCACTGTAAAATAGTGCCAAAAACAGACTTCCTGGAGGGAAAATAAAGCTTTCTGACATTTTTTTTGCGGCTTGTTTTTTCCCCTCCTCCTCTAAATGGAAATGTCTCCTCACTTTCCCTCCACTTGGATTAAATGCAGACGCCGTCCTCAGACTTTCACCTCGTCACTCTGAACCCAGCCGTCTGCAAACAGCCTCATTTTTCTTCATTTTGGAAAAGTTTACTTTTTATCAGACGTTCGGGTTTTCCTCTGATGCTGGAGCTGATTTACCCCCACCCCTCTAAATCCCATTTAACAGGAGCGGCAGCAGCGCGGGGACGGCTCGGGTCCCCGGGGCTCTCTGTGACGGGGGGACGAGTGTAAATGAGTGGAGGCGGAGGTTAAAATAGCTTCTATCCTGGGCCCCCCCTCCTTTTCCTCTGGTTGTGTTTCATTAAGCGGTGCGGGCCGGCCGACACGCTCGGTCACGCATCAGAGTGATTCATCTGTTAAATCTGTGACACCAGGCCATTTATTCTGGACACAACAACTGCCGGCTCCTTCTCAACGCAATCCCACCAACAGTTAGCTTAGAGATGGAGGAGGACCCACAAGATGAAATGTTACAGAGGGTTTAGTCGGAGCGGACAATACAGCGAGGAAGCAGAAAACGCCGCGGGCCCTTAAACCCTGAGGCAGTTTTTAGAGGATCAGCTGCAGGACCAGAGTTGTTGGTTTGACCTTGTCAGGACGTTTTGCTGCTCGTTGATAAAAAGAAAGAACTGGAAAAAGTCAGACGGAGTTTTTCAGGGTCAATTTTCTGTTTTTGTCTCATTGGAGGCAGGACAAAGGTCTGCCCAGTGGTGAGGGAGTCTAAAGGCTTTTTAACAATGCAGACTCTGTATTTCTGAATTTTATTTTGACCCCGTCCCTCTTGGTAATTCAGTTTACAACATTTTAATTTCGCTACTACTTTTATTTGTGACTCTGGACTTCAGTCTTTTTTTTTGAGCCTTAAAGAGTTACCACCTTGTTGTTTTTTTAATCTTTTTTCAAAAATAGTACAGGTTTAGAATATTACGTATTGACAATGCGTGATAATAAAAACAGCAAATAAATACTTTTGATTTTTGTGCTTGGACCCTCACACTTACAACATGAGCAGGTTGAATAAGAAGGATTTGTCCTTGGATTATAAAAATCCTCTATAGGCAGCTCTGGAGCTCACAAAAACCAACAAATAAATAAAACAAATTAGAAGTTGTCTAAGAGCACACACCTCCACCAGCATTTCAAACGCTGTCAGGCAAGTTAAAAAATAATGTGGAAACTGTCTTGTCCCGCAATGTTAACAAAGCCTTCAAAAAACCGTGGGCCTGCTTTTGGATTTGGATCACCGACAAAATCTGATCACTTCGTCCAGCTGACCAGCATTTCCTGAAAATTTCATCAAAGTCTGAAAACTTTTTGAGTTATTAGCAAAAATGTGAAAAACTGCACTAACTAGCAATGCTAGCAGATCTTCGGATTACCTAACCTGACACACCGGATGGATTGTTTAATGTATTTCACTGGTCCATCTGAGAAAGAGTTCACAGAAAGTGTTTTGGGAGGGCAGAACCTTTCTGAAGCATATCAGCAGGTGATTGGACAATCGTTCCGTCAATCACATCTATCGCGTACGGACCAATCAAATAATTTAGTAGGTAAGCACTAATGTGCTACAGAGCGTGGGCCACTTCGAAAAACAAACTTGCTAAAACATATCAGAATTGGAGTGAAAATATCCTTACAATAGAGAAGTTTGTAGTACTGATATTTGTTTTCATTTAATACAGAAATGTGGGCCAGAGCTGATTCAAACTGCTAGCTGTTAGCGTGTATGCTAATCTCTGTCAGTGCAGTCACTTCCTGCTGTCGTCTTAATGGTAGCTTCCACCTCTTCCTGCTCTAGAGGACTCTGATTGGACCGTGACACTTTGGGCCGTGCTTTAGGATGAAATGGTATCTTCATGCTCTGATGTGTCTAGACGAATCTCAACTTGTTGGTGCATTCATGTCCTAACTTTGGGCCTGAATAGAACAAATTAAAAAGAACTTTGAGACAATAATTCTGCCTTAGCTTGACAGTAGCAGAGCCTAAAGTGTGTTTGTGTGTTTGGTCCAATGTCTTGAGTCTGGACTGCTGATGATGAAGGTTTAATTCTGTTTTGTTCAAAGTGACTGGAGTTTCCTGGAGTTTGTGAGTAGTCTATGAATAAAGCAGGCTGTTCGAACTGCTACTGGCCTTAAAAACCCCTCAGTGGTGGAGATGAAAAGGCCCAGAGGGATGATGGCCTGATAATAACGGGTTTGCTGAGGTTCATCCTGCTGTCACAGACGGACTCATGTCATGTAATGATTGTTTTCTTCAGGCTCTTCCCCGAAATCTGTTTGTTCTCACCTCTGAGCTCTCCAGAAACTGAAGGACGTCTGGATCCTTCAGCAGGATGGGGTGTTTCACTGTCCTCATCAGATACCTAAAGGTGGACAAAACAGACAGAAAAGATGAACTTTGTTGAATCGCACATAATTCAGGGACCCAGAAGCTTCGTGGGGTCTTAACAAGATTTAAGCTTTAGTTTAAGCACGCAGATAATTACCAACAACAATAACAAATCTCTGGTTTAGACATGATGACATTACCAGGTGTTAAAAAATTGTTCTGCTCTGGGCTTAAATGAGGAGTTTACCTGCTGTGACTGTTGCGTAGTCTTTCAATAAACTACTATACCTTTAAAAATGTAACAACGAAGAACAAAAATTTAGTTTTATAGACTGCAGCTTGAAGTTACACTAAGCTTTTTTATTGGTGCTTTGATTTGTGTATCATTTAATTTTTAGTCTGAAAAAATGCTAATACAAAAATATGATATGTGAGAAAGGTCAAACAAACAAGTATATAAACTTATATATAATGCTTAACAAATTAAACAGACCACCAGCCAATGTAAGGGTTAAGCCACACCTGCCCTAAATTAACAGCTTTGGTATTCAACAAAATTATTCTTCTTATGTTTCTGAATGTTAATACACCAGTATGTAGAAGATTTTTAACTAATGTTATATTTTCAAGGCCAAACTACAATAATTATTATTATTATGCATCAATTTACAAATGTACTTATTTACAAACAAAACAAGATAATAGTAAAGCACATTATTACTTTTTGATTAAGATGTCAGATCATAGTTGTTTACTTGTACTCTTGAAGAAAAAAAATATTTTCAGTGGTTGAATGTAGTGTTTGATTAATTTCGGACTTCTCATAGTTGTTATATTTTTACATGTTTTTAAGGCTGGACAAGGAAAAGGCACGGCTCATTACTTTTAGTTTTAAATAAAATGGAGTGTAATGTCAGTCCAGGGAATAAATCGCCAACTCTTTATAAATAAATAAACACCATATATGAAAACTGAAGAACACAAACCTCTTCCAAGGCATTTCTGACACTTTTTACTGAAAATGTGGAAAACTGCGATGTCGCACATTGTTGACAAATCCTTTAAAAATAGCTGCTAAAGCTTACTCACGTCTCCCCTGTGCCATGATCAACATTCCCTGAGAGTTTAATCAAAATCCTTTGAGAACTTTTTGAGTTATTACTGAAAATGTGGAAAACCCTATTCACAATGTGAACAAATCCTTAATAAATTCTTGGTTCTGAATCTGAAATCGGATCACCACCAAAATCTAATCTTTCTTCTTTGTGCCATGATTAATATTCTCTGACTGTTAGAGCAAAGTCAGTTGAGAACAGACAAACAAAGCATCGGACAACTGCTGGCAGAAACATAAAATGCATAAAAACAGATAAAGATGATCAACGCCATCAACATGTTTGACTGTGTGAGCTACTTCAACTCTTTGAAACCCTGAAACATTCATGAAAAGATATCAATGAATATCCTGTTTGTGGTCGTCCATCAGTGTGGAGTTCTGCAGCTCTGAGCTCCATCAGCTGTCACTGGCTGACCTTCCTGTCAATCAAACTCCATCATTAAAGGGCAGCAGAATGTCGGCCCCGCCCACTTCTCACCAGCACCCACAGTATTCAATACACACACAGAAACACACACTCATGCATACACTCATTAAATTAAACATGATTATCAGAACAAACCAGAGGGATGTTTTGGATAAAAATTGATGGCACTCCCTCACAGCTGCACACAGGCATTTACTGTATATTTATTTTAATTTGGTGAATCATTTAAAATCCAGAATTAACTACGATAACAAGCAGTGACAGACACGTTGTGTATTAATGTCAAAATAAATTTAACCTGCAAATTTTTGATTATCTAACTGCTTAAATGCATCAAAACAAGACGGCGAAACTCCAAAATCAGACACCATTTCCCCAGACTGTTGTGTTTTAGTACCTTTCAAGTGCCGACCTCCTCTTCTCCACAAAGTCATTTGACGACTGGTCCTCCTTCCCCACCTTCACCTTGGTCATCCCTGCAGGCCAGGACACACTCATCAACATAATAGGAGACTCGTGACGAGGGCAGACATAAATAAATCAACATAACAAACACACAAAGAGACGATCTGTCAACACTGACAGCTTACACAGCAAACTCTCTGCGCCCTGTTCTAACACATATTACAATTAGTATTTGTACATTTACTGTTTGGTTCGTCAACTGTGTTTGTAGGAGTATTATGGAAGTACAAATACTCTCTGAACTCTGTCAGAGGGCTTTCAATGAAAATATTAACAATTGTTTATTTCTGTTTGCATTGACATATAAAAAAATAAAAAGGGACTAAAAAGGAAATAAACAAAAGTAAAAGGTGCAGGGTAAAGCTTGAGATTATCATACCGAACATCTTTACAGATCAGCTGCTTAAAAACAACCATATGATTTAAAAGATTAAAAATAAAAAACAACTATATAGAGCAGAAAATGATCCTCTGACAGCTCCAATATAATATGTTTTATTGTTAGTAACTCACAACTCTTGTATTTATTTTTCAGTGCAAGGTTGAAGGACCTCATTCGATCTATTTTTTTTTGCATAATACTGTAACTAAAGATTAGTTTTATTCTGGATTATTGCTGATTATTTTCTGCAGTAATCCATTTTTTTGGTTTGTGAAAATTCCTCAGATATTTTAAAATGTCACCACAATGACGCAGAGCCTGAAGTGAAGCCTGCACAAAGTTTCCTTTGTCAAAAACCAACAGACTAGAAACCCTGAATATATACAAATAAAAGGGGTTGAAGAAAACAGCACATTTTTCACTAAAATGACTTGAACTACTCTTGAAATAGTTGCTCAATAGTGTCCGTTAAGACCCTGTAGAGAAACAATTAGACATTTGTTCCTTCAGCATCATAAATGTTTGAATTAAGTTGCTTTAAACGTGAAAAAGTGCATTATATGTAATGACCACTAGAGGGCTTTCTTTACCACTTTAAGATCTGGATTTTTCTTTTTGTTTTGTTTTGTTTTATTGTTGTAGACAAGGCCGAAACAACAATTATTTCCACCGAGCAGTTGTTTCCACTGTCAAATACAGGAAAAAGGAGCCAAAATAACGGATAACAGTTTAAGTTGGACCTTTAATTTGGTTTAATAAACACACTTATTCCTTTGTTGCACAGTCCAACCCACTGACAGCAGCTGTACACAAATACATACAAACACAGAAGAAGAAGAGCAGAGCAAAACCCCCTCATAGCCTTTATATATAAACTCTTAGTCTGTAATTGTGTTACTTGTAACTGATGTAAACATGCATTTCTATAAGTGTTTGAAGAAAACTATCCATGAGCAACCCCATGTTTTTAACTTGGAAAGTTAAGTTATGTTCAGTGTGTGGTGTCAAATTATGAAATTCTTTAACAATTGACTTAAAAGCCTGTACCAATATTCATCAGTTCAACAGAATGTATAAAGCAGTGGTTGTTAAATATCTGACAGACGGACCATCTAGTTATTTCGTGCTTTATTATTTCAAGAAAGGGGCTGGTAATCATAAGACTTTCTTCTTTCTGCCCCTTTTCGATCATGTAATGGAACGTAGCAGAATTTAAAAATGTACAGCATGTGAAGTTTATTTTCATGAGACGGAATAATAAAAAAAAAGTGTCCTAATGAATGTCCCTTAGTTTAACAAGACAAGAAATTAGTATTTTTATAACCATCAAGTCACCCTCTGAAATGTGACAAGTGTCATATGTAGCATTTGTATGTTTTTATGCAACCAACACGTAATTATCTGCATGATCAATAATCTGTTTCCTGAAGAGGCTTACTGCTGGTGATGCCAATCGAACTTTCTGTAAACAGTCAAGGAAACAGCAAATAACTGATCTGTGCCGTCCGAGCTGACCCTAACAGACAAAGCTAAAGATGCTGCAGTCTGTTGGTTGGTTGGAAGAATCGTCATCTCCTGCGTGACAGTAGCTAAAACAAACAAAACAAAAAAACAACAACATGCCACCTGTGGATCCAAGTGAGACTTTTCTACTACTTTGGCGAAGAAGACTGTCTGCACGGAGCATGGAGTACTTTGGGGGTGCACACCTTCCTTGAAAGTGTTGCAGAGGAGGAAGTGCAGAGAGTTTGATGTTGCTCGGACAACCCATCTTACATCCAGCAGGGGGGTGAAAACGCAAGTGAGATCAGGGCTTACCGCTCCAAACTGTGCTGAACCAAACCAGAGCACTCAGTGGAAACGCAGCTTTAGCTTTGTAAATCATAACCGTGCCCAGCTACTATGATGTAAAAGCTCTGAGCAGTTTCGCACCTACGTTGTCCTGCCAGCTTATTTACTAGGCTTCTGTGCCTGGTGAATTAGCTTATTTTTACCAGCCACAGTGTCGAAGGAAGTGCAGGCTAAAAAAAAAGTGTGGAGTAATTTAAGAGGTCCTCCATGAGACAGAGCCAGGCATTTCATTAGGTAAAACAATAAATATTAATAAACTTCAGTCAAATAAATACAGTGTACTGTAAGAAACCAAAAACATGTAATGTAACCAAAATATGATTGAGGGAGAGAAACAGTGTAGCGCAGGCATTACTTACCCACAATGCTTTTCTCTGGTGCAGGAGGCACGATGTAGCCTATGTGCAGGTACTTTGAGGCCAGTTTACCATGCAGGCCGAGGAAATCACTGAAACGTCTTTTTACTGAAAAGTCGTTTGTTGCAAACACCGACAGAGAGGTCTGGATGAGACAGAAAGAGAGAGAGTTAGAGTACTGGTTAATAAATAAAACCATCGACTAAATATCTTGACCAGATGCAGCACCCACTGGTTTGTTGTCAGTTGCGTATTTTTTTTGTCCTCTATTTTGTTTATTTTGAGACATATTTGATAATTTTTTAGGATGAGAAGTTTGAGCTTTAGAGGAGTAAGTGGTAATGAAACTGCAAGTAGGAGCTAATGCCAAAGCTGTCTTTTTTAGCACAGTGTATTATTTATATGTTATGACTCAAATATAATCGGGATGCTAATTTTAGCATTTTAAATCAGCAGGTTGTTGATAATGCCCATAACCTGTTTTCATAAGTTTTATATGCCTTTACGTGAGCTAAACATGTTTCCTCTGTGTGATTAAGCACTTGAACAATAAATAAGGACCCTCTTCCCATGTTTATGGGACAATGCAGACAATGAAGCCCCTACCCCCAAAAGGCCCGTTTACATGACGATGTTGTCACCACAAACTGAAAGGTTTTTCCTTTGCGTTTCAAAAGCGCTCCACGTACACATGGAGACGATGTGAACGATGTGTGGATTCAGGCACTCCGGGTAATTTCTCATGTAGACGGAAGGCGTAAACGCAATGAAAACTCTCCATCTTCGGTCGTTTTGTATTTTACTCAACAGCATTAGGGCCCGCCTATGATATTATCTGATTGGCCTGTAATGAATGTGACTGACGGAATGATCGTCCAATCACCTGCTGGATATGTTTTAAAAAGTTCTTCCTATTCCCAAACACTTTCTAAGGGCTGATTGCCAGATGGACAAGTGAAATATACTGATGTGTGTCAGGGGTTACATGTCTGAGGCTCTTGTGGATTTATTATTATTTATTAAAAACAATCAGGAATAATTAAATTGGCTCCAGACATTTTTGTGGTCCTTTTTTAGAAGGTTGTTAGCAACCGGCCTTTTAAAAGCACATTAAAGTTTTAAAATTCAAAACTTGGGCAATATCAGATGCAAAATGAAATGCTTGAAACTCTGTTGCATGGGTTCATCACTGAGTTCATTCAGGTATTTATCTGAAAGGCTGTTTTAAAACCCCACAGCACACCTCCACATTTAAGGACTGACTCCTGCACCACTCTGTCTGGTGAGCTGTGGCTATGTGATTTTATTCAAACAGCTTTAATTATAACATAAAACCAAAAAATCTGAAGCAAACCTCACCTTTGTTGTGACTTTATAGGCCATATACGCATTCATTCCGTCACCTGAAACACAAAAAGTCAACATTAACACAGTGACAGTCACTTTTGTTCTCTGAACAGAACAAACAATAAAAACCTAAAAAGATAAAATAAAGAAGTGGCTTTGACTCTGTAAACACTGGGCTCAGATATCAGACTGGTTAGGCTGGTTTTGTCTGTTATCTTGCAGGAATCGCTCAGTGTTTCAGCTGTTTTTCATTCTGTGTATCTTTATAACCATGTTCATATTTACACTAGAGGACTGACAGACTGAGGCGCAGTGACGATCAATCACACGACCTGCTGAGGAAGAGGCTGAGGGTCTGTAAGAGGGAAGACTTTCATGCTCATGTGTGTTTTTTCTATCTGAGACTTTGTTTGATGGCCTGTGATGACACTGAAGTGCCTGCAGAGGGCTCTACTGAGCTGCAGGGCTTCACTGTTGCATAAATAAAACATCAGAAGAACAATAAATTATGATAAGTGGCAGAATAACTAAGCAGGCCAAGTTTGCACTTTACCACGCACCTGTCAGAGTTTCTGCTGACAGCACAAGTCAACAGAGGAGCTACATCTCTGCCAACATGTTCATTATATTCTGGGGAGGGGCTGATGGGAAATGTAGTCTTAGGTTGCTTTGATTAAGTGCTCTGTCCTTCAGTCCTAAAATAAGTCATTAAAAATCTTCTTCCTCTTCTCAAAGTTATGTCTGTCCCACGCTCACGAACACAATATCTCAAAAAAGCTTTGAGGGATTTTTCTCAAACTGTTCACAAATGTCAACTCCAACTCTGGGATGAACTTATACGATTCTGAAGGTCATAGGGCAAAATTTTGTCAAGGTCATGGTGTCTCATGTTTGTCTCTAGCTTGTGAACGCAATATCTCAAAAATGCTTTGTGGCAGTTTCTTTAAACGTCACACAAATATTCCCAATAAGTCAAAAGCAAACAGACACAATTTTAGAGGTCATAGGTCAAAGGTCAAGGTCAGGGTGTCTCATTCATCCCTGGCTTTTGAATGCAGTATCTGAAGAACAACTTCCAAGGATGACTCTTAAAATGTTACCCGAAAGGTCCCCACTGAGATTAATATAAATTGGTTTGAATATATAAGGTCAAAGGTCAAGGTGGTATAAAATATATCTGGAAGTGCCAGACTTGATCATTTCTATGTTTATTCATGTCTGACAAACGGCAGCTACGCAGACGACATTTGTAAGATGTGAGATAAAACATCACAATTTATGATTGTCTTCAAAAAAATGGATGACGGGCTGACCTTGACGAAGCCATGAGCACTAACTTGATCAAGAAGAAAGTCTCTAGACTTAGAGTCACCAGTTAACCTAATGAGCATGTTTTTAGTCTGTGGGAGGAAACTGGAGTGCCTGGAAAGAATCCACACATGCACAGGGAGAACATGCAAACCCCACACAAAAAGGCTCTGACTGACATGGGGATCAAACCAGCAACCTTCTTGCTGTGAGGCACATGTAAAAACGTGTTGAATTTAAATAAATAAATACATTCAACAGTAAATAATTAAATTACAGGCTGTAAATAAACCCAGAACTCTGAAAATGATTGCAGTAAAATGTAATATCTCTTATTGTGATCGCTCTCTTGGATAAAAATAGTAACGAATAGACAAGCAGCACCACCACACATTAACTTTCATTTCTGAGGATTATTTTGATAAAACAAAAATGGGAGAATCTAATTTATTTGTTTATTATATATTTGTCTATTTTTACGAATAGTTAAAAAAAAAATCTGTTATTAACGATCACCGTTTTCTGCTGAATCTTAACTCTTGGGTTACTTACAAAATAATATAATCTCTGCACCACTTTTTAAGTTAAGCCTGAAATATTCCTTCATCACTTCACTGCTTAAAATAATCCACTCATTTTTCAACAATAACTGAGGACTAATATTCCAGGACTGTGTTGATATAAAAACAGGGAGTACATACCAACTTTCTCAGGGTCTGACACTGATATGTTTATGTCGAGTGAATCCCCGCCCTCCTCCTCCTCGATCTGCAGAAATGAGACACAACTTACATTAAACTTGTAATTTTTGAGTTAGGCTATTTTTTTTTAATACAATTATTGATTAGGATCCCCATAAAATAAACCGAGGAGCTTGTCTTCTTTATTCAAATAAACAAGCTTACACTTAAAAGCAAAAAAAGGTTAACTCTAGGAAGATCATCATATTAAGGACAGATAATTAATTTCTATAGTTGACTATTTTGTACCAAAACACATTAAATATTACAAAGAATTCACTTTTTTTCTGGTATAACCAGAAAAAGCAGAAGCTTGACGACAGGGTGAAAGGTCAGAGGCTGATGGAGGAACATTAGGGAAATATTTTTCAACAAATATTTGAAAGTTGGGCACAAACAGACTTGAACCCGAAAGCGTCCCTTCAAGCTAAACAAACCGAAAAAAACAGAGCATTTGAGAAGCTGCACCTCATCGAAGGAGGAGTGTGTGAACATGTCGTCGTGGGCGTGGCCGATTCGAGGCGTGATGACGGAGATGGGAGGCGTGATGGGGGTGATGGCGGGCGAGGGGCCGTCAGACAGCAGGACGTCTCTCTCCGGACTGTCCAACGAAACCTCCTCTGTGGCTTCTAAGGAAATAAAAAGCAAAACACAAAGGCGAACGTTGATGACAGTAAGAGGCATCCAAAAGTGAAACACAATTTAAATCTCATACAAGTTTATTCAGGAGAAGCTTATTTGGCACTAAATTAAAATGTAAGTGTATCCAACAGCAATTCTGCTTCAACATTAACATGCATCGAGTCAACATCAAAAAGTGTGTGTGTGTGTGTGTGTGTCAATCTCTGGAGCAAGCAAGTTTAAGAGAATATTCAAAACACAAATTTTTAATAAATATAAGGATGAAGAGCAGTACAGTGTGTTAAAAATATGGATATATTGTCTTGTTTTGTAATGTCTTTTCTTCTTTGTGCTCTTAGTGTATTATATTCAGAAAATTAAGTATTATATATGGGTAAACAGTATGTGTACATTTGTATAGAAGTAGCTTATAATATATTTTAGACAATATATTATAAAGACCATTGTTTCCTGAATTGATGTTGAATTCTGTAAATATAATAAACATGGAGAAATGAATAACTTGACTGTACTATGTGGTAATAAAATGGGTAGGATCAAATAAGCTGATACTTCTTCCTACTCCTTTTTGAGCGTGTAAACTTGCTGCACATGAACGATATCATCAACAGTTTACCTTCTTTTCTTTGTTTGTTTTTATTTTGTTTTGGTATATGCATGTATTTTTTTAAAGTCACTACCCACGTTTGTTTTATTCATGTTCGAAATAAAGCATGTAATTCAATTCAATTCATACATGATAAAGGACAGCTTGGCTGGTCCCGATCATTGTTTAAATTAAGGGAGTATTTTTAACAATCAATCAAACTTATTTATACTCAGGAGATCTCTGAGGTGCAGCCCTCAGTTGGAGACAAAATTTAAAAAGCTATTAAAAGACAAAAAGAAGATTTACAATCGTTATTGAAGGCCAATTGCTTTGGAAAACTGAAGGATTAAATATTAAGATGCCAAACATCAGATGCTAGGATGAGTTTTAATATTCAAAGATTTTGTGGAAGAAATAAAACACAAGCACAAAACAACCGCAAATAAATCAGTATCAGTGATGCATAATATCCCACCATCAGCAGGTAATAGCTTTAAAGGTAAATTACTGTATCAACAGCAAGATTATCATCATTAACTTAAAACAAAAAATTAATGAAAATTATATATATATAAGAGATATTTGTTAAATCAAGCAAAAATTAAGCTTTTTAAAAAATATATATAAAAACCAAACTAAGTAATAATTACTAGTAAAACGTCCTATGTTGTTGTCACTGGCAGCAGCTTATTGATGATTTTTTCTGTATATTAAGTTATAAATGGGGAGGCATGATACCGGATTTTTGCTTAGCTAAAACTGACCTGCTGTTTCATGGTTACAGTCTATTTGTATTAGAAACAGATGTGATTAACAGCTGCCATCAATGACCTTATGACGGACTCAGAATTGTTAGTTTAAAGTCTGTAAGAGCCAGTTTCGATATTTAACCCATTCTCCATCTGTGAAAATAAACTTTGAAGCTACGTTACCGCTGTGTCGCCGAGTGCTCTCTGTTTCAAAACTCCCAAAAGCTGAAAAGTAGTTAAAAAGTTGTGACGTCGGACTTGTTTCAAGCAGGATTCCCACAGTGCAGTGACATAAATACAAAGTAACAAGCCATAAAAGTAGAAAAATACTGCACACAAAAGTGTTCAAAGAAACTAAGAAGGGCTCCACATCAAGAACAAAAGGTACAAAAGCACTAAACAGGTTTTCCAGCAGTCGACTTTCTGTAAATAAGTCCAGAATAAGTGAAAAAGCCCAAAGGTAGACCTGTTTTAAAACGTAAGCCCCTCCCACTTAAGGTGTTCCCCGCTGTCAATTAACATATTTTCTCTTATTTAACAAGAGATTAAGCTCTTTACCATTCATGTAACTATATTAAATTTCTTTATTTGACCTTTTATTTGGATCATAATGACGTAGAATAAAGCAAGAAAACATTTTTAACCTGTATTCAGTTCATATATGAAGAAGTTATTTCTATGTTCCCAGTTAGTTTGCATTAATAATTTGTGCTTTATTTTGTGTGTCTGTACCTGCGAATAGGTCCTCTGGATCGTCTTTGAACAGGGAATCTTGTTTGGGTCCATTTGAGTTGGTGCTGATGTCTGTGGCTGGTAGACTCGCTGGTTCTGACTGTAAAACACACACAAACTAAATATCAGCGCAGCAGAGACATTTACATTTAAAGCACATTGTTTATAGGTATGAAGGCCCTTTTTTATTTTGGGAGGGGGTCAGTGTTAATTTTGACAGCACTTCATAATTTAGTTTTAGTTTTAGTCTTTTGACTAAAATATCTTTTAGTTTCAGTCATGATTTAATTTTAGTCTAGTTTTAGTTGATGAAATTTCACATTTTTGTCGATGAAATTTACTGTACATTTAGTCTACTAAAATATGAAGTGTAAAGGCTAAGGCATTTTTATGTCTTCTTGAATTTCTGAAGCCATGTTTTACACTTGGATAGTGTGAACCGTGAACCTGCTCTACATGAATATATCAGTTCATAAAGAGAGAAGCTCTGATTGGATCGCTCCCCAACTTATCCCACCACCATCAAGCTAAGGCAGCTGGTGATTGGATGTCCCTCTTAACTCATCCAACCTTTCCGCACAACCAAAGAAGCTGTGATTGGATTTTTTTTTTTTTTGTTACTGTCTAGTTTTTGTCAGGGGTAAAAAGGTTGTTGACGAAAACTATGACCAAAATAATTAGTCAACAAAATTAACACTGGTGGGGGTGAGGGGTCAAAACTTGGTATTGCTCTAGCTAGGATCCGTGTCCAATTAAAAGCATTTTGATGTGCTCTGCATCATCAGAGTTTATAGGTGCTACGTCACATGCTTTTTGTGTTTTATCTGCATGTCAGTGTGTTCAGCATGCCTCCTCCAAAAAGAGCACTTGATGAACACAACAGCATTAAGACCTCTTTGCAGCGCTGCAGCTGCCTAAAACATCTCATCTCCAAGCTGTCCAAAATAGATCTGCCAGTGTGATGTCCTACCATTGTTTCGTCATCAGTTCAAGCCCACTGGCTCATGATAGCAAGCCCAATCCAGAACGTAGATGTTAGAATGAATGAGAAGTTGTTGACAACATGGCGCAAAGCAGAGCTGAACTGGCCATTAGGAACCGACTGGGCCAACGAGGGGAAGGGAGCCCTAGAGGTAACTTTGCAGTGCAGCTGGATCTGCCTGATTCAATGTCTGTAAACTCTGCTCACAGACAAACAAACCAACAAGCAGGCAAATGCTGGCATGCATATGCCTCCTGGGTGGAGGTAAAGACTGGGATGGGAATGTACAGGCATATGTCTGTGGCCAATGTAGAGGCTGTTGTCTCCAAGGTGGAGGGTTTAACTCCTTTAGTGCCATTCCCCACTGCACTTTCCTTTTCTGGCTCAGAGGCAGTAAAGCCTAACTCGATCATCTTACTGTTATTTTTTAACATTTTTATAATGACCAAAAGTTGCGGCAAACTCCTGCACACTTTCTTAGCAGCACAAATACAAAGGTAACGTATTTGTGCACCTTTACTTGTGCTTCCTTTGGTTTTTTTAACACAGCATTTGGTTTAAAATGGGGCCGAAAGTCAGACATTTATTGAAGTTTTGGGTAAAATTTAACAATCTATCATTGAAACAACAGAGTGTGTTTATTTGTGATTCACGCAGTATTGAAATCTGAATTTCACATTTCCCTGTAAATTACAGATGAGGAAAAGGACAGCAGCCACATCTAACCTGCTCTGAAGATTTCACATGCTCTACAGAAGAAAAGCACAGAAAGAAGAAATAGATGTTGACGGGAAATGCAGACATAGTAAAGCCTGAAGCAGCGAGTGGTCCAACCTGCTGAAGCACACACAGCTTCCTGCCTGCAGCCCTGAGGAAACACCTTGATGCTACACAAACACTGGAGGTGAAAGAGATGATGATCATGTGACTTAACATCAACTGTCACTGCCACTCAAAGACAGAGACCTCTTCACAGAGCTCAGATCAGATAAAATATTTAAACACGATCAGAGGAAGCTCTTAATACCAAAATACTGAGGAAGCTGCTCCAATCACAAAGACTGAGGAAACTCAGTGTGAGCAAGTAAGTCAGAGAATGTTCCAGAGAAAACCCACACAGTTTACCGGAATTTTATGTGTGAGCAGAGTAAAGATCTGCGGGTTTAATCTGATCTGAGCGTTGCATCACTTCCTTGTTGTATAAGTTCTACAACAACTTCTGCTTTGGTGGCCTTCAGCAAGAGTCAAATCCACCCAAAAGACAAACATCACCTGCTGCAAACATAAACACACTCAGGAGAAAGTCAACAGCCGCTCAAATATGACAGAGTTTCACTTCTGTCTGTCTCCATACTTACAGAAAAAGTGCATTTCATTAACTAAACAGGGGACTGGAATGCTGTGCAGTTTCATCTCATATCACAGGTACTCTTATATCATAGAATTGACTTATTAGCCAATTATCTCAGCTGACACACTCTAAAGGAAAATATTCATGGATCTGAAACCAGGTTTTTCATGAGCAGAGTCCTCCTGTGTACAAGGCTGACAAAGGGGAAAGCTTCATAGGGGCCATTAGACTATTATCTCCAATCATTTTAAAGGGATACGCCAACATTTTTTTTCTTTTCGTGTCTTGCCTCACTCCCGAGTCCATGACCACTAGATAGATATCATTCTTCAACTGTGTGTGCGGTAACAAGGAGAGAGCTTAAACATTTAGCTCAAACAGCTAAGTTCTCCACATTTTTGCTAAAAACTCAAAAACTTTTCAGACTTTGATGGAGTTTTCAGGATATGACGGTCATGGCACAAAGACAAAGTGATCGGATTTTGTTGGTGATTCAAATCTAAAAGCAGACCCTGGAATTTTTCAAGGCTTTGTTAACACTGCGAGATGGGACAGTTTCCACATTTTCTGACAAAAACTCCTCCAAAAATGTTGGAAATGCTGGTGGAGGTTTGTGCTCGCGGACAACTTCTAGTTTTTTATTTATTTGGTTGTTTTTGTGAGCTCCAAAGCTGGCTCTAGAGGGTTTTAACAGCACCAGAGTGAATCGTTCTTATCCAACCTGCACACATTGACTGTATCGCTGACTTTTTTTGCATATGTTTTATTTTAGGAGTTTTTATGCCTTTCTTAAAGTGACAGGGCACAGGATAAAGTCGAAAGCTGGGACAAGAGAGTTTGGTATGACATGGCGTGAAGGGGCCACAAGGTCACCATTATTTCCTACACACTGATATTAAAAGACATCAAAAAAGGGCCCATTTATACTCCTTCAAGGGGCCCAGTGACTTTTGTGGGTGGTATAGTGATTTTTCTGTAATTGATTTTTATCCACTTTTTGGGAAAAAATGCTTACACTGAGATAGCGTTGGATAAATATTACAGTGGAAACTAAAACTATAGCCAGTTTTACACTTATACCAGGCATATGGTGGAACAAGAAGAGGAGCTGGGGTGGTTTTCCACGTCCTACTGCACAGTCTTGAAGATCATCAGACCAAAGACTCCTGATTTTCCCCCACACATGCTTTAAAGCTCTGGAGATCGCTCTTTCTAGAGCTTTAATTTACAAAAACTGTTAAAAATACTGCATCTTTTGCAAATAATGTAAGTATAGTACTGTAAAACTACTCTGCTATTTAGGGGTATGTTGGTATCAATGCAGGTATCCACTAAAATACGTTGAAAATATCAAAACAATGGATACCAGAAACAAAAATCCAATAATGTACATCCCTATAGTTCAGCCTTTAATGTAACATTAAGTTAGATTTGTATGAAATGTGCTTCACAAATAAAATTGAATTGAATTGAATTAACAGCTTGACAGCTTCCCCTTCAGCTTCAAAAACACACCTGAGCACAGCCGAAGAAGAAGAGAAGAACAGAAAGAAGAGACAGAGGAAGGAGGAAGATGAAGAGTTTTTAGCTGAGTGGATAAAAAAAAGAGGAGGGGGAGGAGGAGAGGAAATGAGCGATGATAACGAGGAGCTTCCTATGTCCTTGCTCAGCAGACACTCACAGCAGAATCAGAGGAAACAGACCAACATGCACATCCATTCATGAGTTAGAATTTACTCCAAATATGCTGAACAAATAAAACTTAGACTTGAGTCAACATCATTTTTGGACTTTAAGGCCTGAAATTAAAAATCCAGACTGTGTGCCAAATGCTGTTTGCAAAGTGTGGCATTTACGTTTAACACATTTCAATTCAGAAAGCAAGAAGCCTGAACAAAAAAATCCTTCAATGTTTAATTTATTTAAACTGAAATACATAATTTTAGAGACGGGATTGTTGACATCGATAAAGGAAGACTGATACTGATGGCACATGAATTTAAAAAGCATAAAAAGTTGGTAAATTTGTCAAAGGATGAATTTAAACTAGTGATAAAACTGTTAAAAGTCACATTTTATTCCTCTAGATGCTGGAAAATCAACTGCTTCAATATTAGAGTTAATGGGTCCAAGGCCAATGAGTCCCATCATTCTTTGCTTGTAAATGTGATGTCTGAACACAAGAATGCTTTAACGCGTGTTCATCAGACAGGTCAAGGATTAACTGATTACACTTTATAGGTCAAAGGTCAAGACCATGGACAGACTGAGGTCAAAGGTCAAGTTAGAGCCACTTTGTTGTCACCTTTCCTCTCCATTTTCAGTTTAAACTTCAGCATGAGCTATTGACCATCTCTACATGGCAAATGTGTTGAGTTTCTGCTCTGTGATTGGCTGATCAGCTTTTTGCTTTAACTAGCAGAACAGGTGTTCCTAATGAAGTGGCCAGTGGCAGGTGAAGGTAAACTCATCAAAGTTCTAAACTCATAGTTTAAGTTTCTCAAGGACGCCACCATGTGGTGACATGACCACTGACACCCTCAGGCCGAGCGTTCGTGGCTCCACCCACTCAGGAAAAGTAAACACACACAGTTAGCTGAAGGTGGGTCCCAACTTTTACAGTCATACGTGTGCTCTGTGTGCTCTTAGCATGACGTCTGACAGAAGTAAACCTACAGCTGAGTGTGTCAGGTTAAAATCAAACTTCACAGCAGATGAAGCAAGTCTGCAGAGTTCAACACTTGAAGCTGAGCAGCAGCAGCATGCTAACGGGCGGAGACGTTGACCTTGTTCCTGATCTTTGTTTAGCTGAGTGAGGAGTAAATGTTTGCTAATGTGCTGTAAACATGAAGTGAAGCAAAGGATGATGGGAACGCTCTGACCTCTGCTGGCCTTCAGTCATAATCTAAAGTTTTAAAAAGGTTAATTAACTTCTTTATTTACTTAATGATTGTTTATCAGTGACCATGCAGTTCACTCAAAGAATCTGGGGAAGGGAGTTGATAAGATTTTACTGATACTAATGTCATTAATGATTCTGCTTATCGATCTGATTGTTTAACGATTACCTTATTGATTCCTGCTGATTTTCTGTGAGGGAAAGAGTCACAGCTACATCCACGTAGGTTTTCAGTGGCAACAATGCCAAACACATGACACTCCTAAAACTCAACATACTTGAAGTTGCGCCTTTAACTCAAAAAAGGCCATCATTCTGACCACTGTAAGTGAAAGGAACTGATAAGCAAAAAGACTGATGATATCGCCTCCTTGAGGAAGTTGTTATTAATTCTCAACTTGAATTGGTTTTCAATTCCCACCCCTATAACCCCTATAAGAATATTATTGTGTTAATGGTTCAACTCCATCACTGTTTTATGATTTTCTCTTTCTATGATGTTGTCTATGACTAAACAACACTAAAAAAAAAAGTTACGATATTTTTCTACTGTGATATATCACTGCATTTAAAAAAAGAAATAATAAATAATGTAAGACAAGTGTTTAAATTTTTATACTAATTGATTAAATTTCAATTGAACAGCATTTTGGTTTTTATTTCAGTTTATTTTGTATTCTAAATCCAGTCTTTTAAATGTAAGGATGGGAATTGACAAAGTCATTATTGATTCTCCTCATTGATCCATTTCTTTAAAGATTCCCTTACCAATTCCTGTGAATTTTCTGTGAGGGCAAAAGTTTGTCTACACAGGTTTTCAGTGGCAACAATGTCAAACACATGACACTCCTGATGTATCCACACACTACACATTCTGCACTAAGACTACGTCTTCTTGTAAAAATTAATCCACAACTGTTTCCTAGTTACTCTGTTTTCTGCTGACTGCGTCTGATGAGGGTGTGAAGTCCTCAATTTGCAAAGAATGAAGAACAAAGTGGAACGACTAAATAAGGGAACTGCTAAACAAAACAAAACAAAAAAACAGACAATATCTTTTTCTTGAAGGAGTTGTTGATGATTCTCAACTGGAATGAGTTTTTGATTCCATCCCTATTCACATGTGAGGCCAGTGAGTGCCTTTTAGGGTTTCAGCTCTGAATAATTTATCATTATGTATATTGATAAATGATAAATATTGATAAAATCATAACTCTCCCATCATGAGACAGTCTAAGTATGATTTTTGGAGCCAGATAGACAAAGTCAAACAAGTTTATCAGAAATTATTGATCCTCAGCGGCTGTAATATGGTCTAAGAATGATGGGGATAATATGAGAAACATTAGATTTAAAAATATATACAAGGATTTATTTCTTTATTTTACAACTGTTATACATTTAAAATCTTAACTTGAGTTTAGAATGAGAGAAAATGCAATTGTACATGTAAGTGCCTCACTGAACTTTCAGAGAATAAAGGTTCTTAAAAACAATTGTTTGGAGTCCAGAATATGGCGTCTAGATTAGAAGTCACCATGTTAAAATACAAATACCTGTGATTATATAACTGGTTCTTAATGTAATAACATGAATTATGTTAAATCTGCAGTTATAAGGCACCGAACAGTTAAGTCTATTTTTTGCCTTTATGTTTTAAAGAACACTGATCTGTGTTCTAATTAAATCGAAGCACTTCAGCAATAAAAGAGTCAAAACTACTTTGTTTTTTACGATTGTAAATGTATCTGTGTTGATTTTGTACAGAACATCATCCAATACTGATTGTAAGCTTCATGGCAGGCTTTGTAACGTCGGCAAATCTTGTATAATTGTCCAGAAATCAATATTGTGTCATATCACGTTGAAACAGGTGATTTACATCCCTAATTTTTAGTTATTAAGAAAAGAAAACGGGCTCTTCAGGTCTCCATATCCGACACTGAAGTGTCTGTAAAACGTTCTTTAGGTCACATGACCAACGTCGCACATCCTGATGTGACTACTGCGTATACACACATTGTAATCATAGAGGAAAAACAATATACCGTTCTAATGTTTTCTATAATCACGCATGAAACTGAAGTCAACTCATGTTCAATTTAGATTTTTTTAGTTCTATACTCTGACAATATGGAGGCAAAATGTATATTTTTTAAAATAATTTTTCATTACAATAACGAGTAAAGCTTTAAAATACAGTCAAAGTTTAACAATTAACTTCCAACATTTTCTATTTGTATTTATTTATAAAGTGTAATTAATAGGGACAATGTAAATTATGTAGTACAACTTCTGCCTGTTACAAAGAAGCTGTGGTAATGCTTTAGTAGATGTTTCACATTGAGAGATTGTAGCTAGTGGTAGTTTCTTCTCCAGTCCCTCATCAGGGTCATAGTAAAGACAGAAAGAGAGAAAAAAGGAAAAATATTAAGAATGACATGCTACAGTCAAAAAGATTTACACTGAAAGCAGCTTTTGTTAAGTCTGAGTTATGACCACAAATCTAAGAGAACTTCTGAAAGCCTCTGGCAATTATCACATTTTGGGGAGGTCACAATATCTTGTAATTCAATAAAATCAAACACCAGGGGGACATTTATTATCTTTTAGTCCAAAATGATTATGCAATACGCTTTTTTTCAACCAGAAGATAGTGTGACTGCTGTTTTTATTCTTGGGAAATGATATTTTACTGTAAAATCTTGGAAAAATCTGATCACATTTATCAAAAACTGAGTCAAACTGACTTGACTTTATGCTTTGTTTTTTTTTAAATGTAGACAATGATGCGGTTATAATCTTTTTCACCCTGGAAATATGATGAAAAAAACGTCCTTTCACCTCTGACAAACTCAGATTAAACATTTTCAAACTGAAGTGCAGCTGCATTAAAGTTCGGAAAATTCCTTAAGTGAGTTTAAGATCGAGGATCCAAACTGAATCAAATCCATCAGATAATTGTGGAAATACTTCAGACAAAGTGCTGTCTGTGCAGATGCTAGCGTAGCATGGCTAATCATTCTTTAGGAAATGACTGTGAGCAAAGGGAACACGAGGACACAGTGGAGGAAATCACGTCAGCGCGGAGCCACACTGACACTGAGACTCACGTACAAGTGCAGCAGCAACAGATTTAAGCCCAAATACATCAGTAACTTTAGAAAGTGCAGAGCGAACTAAGAATGAGCAATGCCAGACTTTAACACCGATATGACACGAGCGAAAGGGCATCAATATCAATACAATAATGAAACTAAAAGTCCTCGTGGAGCTGATCAATACGACAAGAATAATGATCTTACAAAGCATGATACTGAGATCACAGTTATAAGACACACTTTTGTGTCTCTGTTTTCGCTGAACCTTAACACTATCTGCTTACTTTAACCTTTTGAAAAACAAGCAATAAATGAAAAATATTAAGTTAAAATCTTAAATAGTGAAAATCACTGCAGATGCCAATGCCAACTTTTGAAATGATCATTTAGCCAATACTTCACAGTAGGGTTGGACGATATGGTCTTAAAACAAAATCCCAGATTTTTTTCAACAACACTCGATTTACGATTTTAATTGTTTTTTTTCCCTTTGCCTTTGTGTTGTCAGAATATATTCCCAAATCAAACAGAATTTCTGACAGTTCAAGCGCATGTCATAAAATTGGATTATGTATTTCAAATCTAGGCAGGTTTGTCTACATAAACACTTAAGGCTGAGGTATTTTCACAGTTTATTTACATAAAATCCCCTGGTCAATATTTAATAATATAGACAAGCCTATAAAAGTGCAAAACCTGACAGGGTCTACCATCACGAAAAATGTACATTTTTAGTATTTATATTTTCAAACATTGCAACAACTAACAATTGGAGTAAGTCAAGAAAACAAATCTTAATATTATTTGTTTTTAAATCTTCTGCAGAAAGTAATTCGAATTGATCGATTTAACTGACATATTTCCCAGCCCTACTTCACAGCTTGTGGTGTGATTCTCCCACAACGCCAATATTCTCTCTCCTGTTCGGTCATAAAAACAGATCACAGTTCGTCCAACAGTTTGGTAGCTTCTAGTTCTTGTTTAAAGTAATCGAAAACTGGATACCAACTCTTGGACTCTTTTCTAAAAAGCTCCAAACATTTACAAAGTTTCTGCATGAAAACTTTCTTGATGTTTTTGTTCAATTTAGACAATGTGCAGGAGTTTTTATCCAACTTTTATGCCTTTATTTCTCTCATTGTGTCTGCATAACAAAAGCAGATGCAGGTTTTTTGGCACTATATGGATTCTTAAAATAAGAGATTGAAGGTTTTCAAATCTCAATCCAAACTAGAAAGCACTGAGAGCACAAACCTCCGCCGAGGTAGCTCACATATTACATCTATAAGCAATAGTTCCATGACAAATTTACCATCTTAATATGATTTCCTGACCTTGAAAACCCACATCTAGCACTCAGAATCATGTTGATATCATTATTAGTTAGACAGTTATTGAGCAAAAACGATTGTTCCCTAATGGCGGTTATCTGGATCACCACCAAAATCTTATCATTTTTCAAGTTGGGCCATGACCAACATCTGAAAATTTTAGCAAAATCTGTCCAGAAGTGTTTGTGTAATCTTGCTAACAAACAGACAAACAAACAAACAAACACAACCTCTTTGGGAGAGGTGACCACATCTGAAGAGAATAGATAAGTTTTAACAGAGCGTTTTTCATGCTCATAAAGGAGCATTTATTGGACTGTGACAGTTGACACATGAGTCAAAGATAAGAGTGTCTAATAAACTTTTCCCTGAGAGTGTGTCCTGATATTAAACACAGGCGGAGCCCTCCACCCTCCTGCATACTGAAGGAGGAAACAGGACGAGTGTGAGGTTACAAAGCACCGAGTTCAACCCCGGTCTACCTTAAAAAACCCTGACTGTGAGAGTGCCTTTCACATCCTTCATCTGTTTATTGGTGCCTGTGAAGCAGCGTGTCAGGCCGTGAAAACACAGGGAAGAGGATTACGCACACACTCGCACACACTTGGGTCATTGTGGAGCGCCGTTGTGTCACTCCAGGAAGACAATCATCTCCAGGAATGAAATCCAAAGTGCTGACGTGACAAAAACAGGCCCCTGCGGTTCTCAGTAAAAGTAACAAAACTGCTGAAGAAGAAACTTTAGAAATACTGAACTGTTTTTAACGGACACACAGATCTTTTCCAGGGAAGAGGTCTCACTCTCTCCGAGATCTGAGCCAGCTTTAAATCTGACGAGAGAAATCTGCTACTGTTAAACTTCCTTTAAGTTTAGCTCTCAGGGTCTAATAAGCCACACTAATACCGCAAAGCACAAAAATGGGCTTTAAAATGCAAGTTACAAAACAGTTTATACATTAATATTATACTCTGCTTTCATCGAGACGTTTTTTCACCTCCCGGTATTTCTGACCTAATTACTGACCTCAAAAACTATTTTTTATAAGATTTTAACTCTTTGAATGCCAAGATTTTGTCATGTTGCCACCATATTTCATATAAAAGGGGAAAATAAATTGTTTTAAATAAACTACATGTAAAGTAGTTTTCTGGTTTTGGAATATTACATAGTGGGATATGTCAGTGAGTAGTAGCAAAAATGATTTTTATGAATTATTATTTTCTGTGAGGAGTCTAATACCCACACTCATACCACTAAGCACAAAAAATCAATTTCCATGAGGTAGCTATAAAAATAAATATTTTATTCTGCTTTCAATTAGCTATGTTTTCACCTACATCTGACTTAGGCACTGATATCACATACAACTTAATTTTTAAAGATTTTAACCCTTTGAATGCCAGGTTTTTGTCATGATGCCACCAAGGTCTATGGGACACACCACTCATACTGAGTAGGGATGCTAAAAAAGAAGTTTTTAGGATTACATTTTTTTAAGGATAGGATTTGTGTTAATTGAGATACTGGGTATAACAACCTGGTTTATATTGATATATTTTTGTTGCTTTAAAACGGTGTTAGACATTTCTTCTGTCAACATCTAACCACGGAAAACAAGCCATACCTAAAATTCACTATAAAGAAAGTTTAAGGTAAGAACCACTGACAGTAATTTGCTTAAATATCATGAGATAATGGATTTGTGTTTAGACTAAATGAGGATTGAATATTATTTTATCCATTTCTGTTGTTTGAAATCACAAATTATCTTTTTATTCCAGGTGTTTTAAGGATGTCATATTTTGATTAATTCAGGTTCATATATTCAGTTTCACCCACTGCTAGAGTGCGTCAAAATCCCAGTTTTCACATTCTGATCCGCCTCTATGCTCACTACATCTAAGTCGGAGCTCCTGTCAATTTCAGGCCTCCTTCTCCAAGTGGGCCCTGTCTGTTCTAACTGGTTGACTGGTGCACTCGGTGGTTCAGTCCCATTTTCAGTGGCTCTACAGCCTTTCAACAGCCTGTACTCTGCTCAGAGTTTGCCATTTGAGCCAATGGAATTGAAGTACTGACGTAACGGTGTTGGACATCACACTGGTAGGTCAGTTCAAGGGGGCCGAGGGAATCAGCCATTTCAGTCAGCAGGTGATTTTCAGCTTTCAACTGACTGGGGCAGCTTTAGCAGGAGAGTTGCAATGCTATGAGAATGGATCCTTGATTAGTGGGTCAGTGGACCAATCAGAGAGCCGACAAAGGCTTAATTCCAGTTGAGAACTAGCTCAAAGAATTGATATCATCAGTTTAACAATTCCCTTATCAGTTCCTTCCACTTTGTTCCACATGCCTTTGTAATTTGAGGACATCACGCTCTTATCACAGGCAGTAAACAGAAACAATAACAAAGAAGCCAAAGCCAGGACGTGACAAACGGGAAACAGAGTTGGTCAAAGCTGTTGCTTAATTTTACACAAAAGGCACAAACATCTGCGTGTGTGCAATTTCAAGCAAGAGTGGGAACATCTGTAACTTCCAGAAGAATTTGTCAACGCAGCATGGAGTTAAATATCAGGGGTGCCATGTGTTTGACGTTGTTTGCACTGAAAGCCTGTGCAGCCTCTTCAGACCGAAAATTTACAGGATTCGATTTTGACAAGCAGATTAGATGGTGGCATTTGTATCAATTAGGGGTGTGCAATAAGAAAATCTTAGGTCAAGAAGAACCAGAATGTAACTGAAATCTGTCAAAGCAGAGAGATTGTAGGGTTGTATATGTACGTGGTGCTGAAGTGATCAAATTTATTCAATAAGTTGCTCATACTTGACTTTTTTTACTGAGGACCTCCACACCTTCTTTACCGCTGAAATGGCAAATTTTTCCCTATGAAACTCCACGTATAGACCAACATGTTACCGAGGACATAACTAAGTTTCAAATACATTTCCTGTATTTTCAGTTCAGTTTTGTACATTTAAAAGAATATTTGTGGTTTGGTTCTGGTCAGTAATTTGAAAATTAGGGTTGAAATGAAAACAGAACAGATTGCTTTACAATGAAGACTGAAATACTGCCATAAAAAATCGTGACAGTTTCTTTCCATATTGCCCACCCATAGGATCAATATTCCGATCAGTTCCCATCTCGACTCCTGATAGTTTTTAAAAAAATCATCTGCAGTCCTGTTATGAAAAACCTGAAGTAAACTGCAAACCAAAAGTTCATTTCATAACAACATCAGATTTATCCGGGCACAGAAGGGTCCTGAATTCTCTTCAGAAGAATAGCAATTAAATTAACACAGTTTGGTGCACAGAGAGTTTTGTGACCCTGATTGTGTCCACTTACAAAGAGCACGAGGTTTGACAAAGCTGAGGATTCATACAAACACTAAGACACAATAAAATGTCACAAAAAGTTTAGGAACTTTGATTTCATTCTACCAATAAAAGCCTAAGGGTGTAATTGTCTGTTTCACACTCCTGCAACAAAACAAGAAGTCCTGCAGCCGAACGTTGGGACACTTCTTGTTTTCCATAAGCAGAAAAATTGCTGGTAGGCTCTTGCACATTGTTTTGTAGGCCAGTGGTGTCCCTGTTGAAAACATGTGGATATCAGCCAATAATGAGGTAACTAGTTTAATGCTGCAAAGCTCTTAAACTTCACAGCTGACTCATAGAAGAGGCTTTTATTGGGCAGAAAAAGTCACGCGTTGGCCAAACAGTCCTATAATTTCAGAGTCGAATTTGAGAGAAAATGCTGCTGTGAGAGAGTTAAAACAAACCCAATTCACACTTGCAAAAAACCTCAAAATGATCCTGACTCTAAACCGGGTGAGGGGTATGTGTTAACATAAACATCGAAGTTTTTCACTCAGACATTACCCGGGAAATTTTCCTGCACCCTACTGAATTTACTGTGAAAAGTCTGGGTGAGCCAAAGTGTGAACGCAGCTGCAAATAATTGGAGAAGTTCACTGAGGGAGAGAGGGGAGGGGTGATTATATTATGCGCAGGACATGCGCAGAACACAACTTAATGTTCCTTTCGATGAGGATATCCCGATCGGCGTATACATGACCAAATATTTGGGTTAGAAAAGGAGTAACCCAGGGGTGACATTCGGGTTTTTAAAAACCAGAATATGAGCATATTCCGTTTTTTCAAAAGTTTTTTTGGTGTTTACATGGCTGCACGCAAACGGGTTATTGCTAATATTCCAGTTATGAAAGGTTTAATGACTGCATGTAAACATAGCCACTGTTATTTATGAAATCACATTGATTACATGACAATCAAGAGCCAACAGCTTAATAAAAAAGGCTGCTATGTTGGGTGTTGGTCCAACGCACAAGTGAGAAGAGCAGAAGAGCAGATGCACAGACGCACTGGCGTAACATTTGTACATGTACACAACGCCCCCCCCCCCCCCCCCCCCCCCATACTCATTGTTGTTATGTTACGACTTATTTGTAAGCTTGTACTGTTTATGCTGTTTCTGTTGGTTCATAATAATATGTTGGGTCATCGGTACAACTGGGGAAAAAATTTCAGGGAAGTCTCTGTGCTTGGCACTACTTTACGATGCACCAAATAGCTATGTGCTCTTCCGCCTGTAGGCATTGATTCTGAAGAAGTTCTTCTTCTGTTTACTCCGGTTCATAAAGATAACCCTGTAAATCCACAGTAAGAGGAACATCATCCTCACTTCTGCAAAATCACTCATATTTGGTTCATTTGCCCTTTGACACAAGAAAACCTGATTATCAGGATAATGGCCAGGTAGCCCGGCATGGTAATTCCCTAACATGCTTGTTCACACTTGCTCCTGAAAGAAGTGGTGGAGGGGGGCGTGGGGGTCGCCTGTGTGCAGACACAACCTCCAAAATACACGGTATAAGTCAGCGTTTATAATACAGCAGCAGGGCAGCAGAGCTTTACGGTACAATCACAATTAATATCCTAACTTTGTTAATACATGTTAAAAAGCACATCAACAGCATCATTAAAAGAGTTAAAAGGAGCATTGTAGCATGCAGAAGTGAATATGAAGCAGCGTCACCACATGCACGATGATTACACAGGAGAAAGAAAGCAGCAGTGTTTCAGCTCCTTATCCAACAGCAGCGTGAGACAGCACAAAGGAGATGATCGTTTTAGAGGCAGATGTTCTACAAAACTTTGATGATGAGCAGTGGAGACATCACTTTCAAAAGCCCAGACGCACATTTGACTTTGTGTTACTCTCCTTACAATCAAATAAAGCTCTACAACATCAGCGAATGTTTTCATCCATCCTGTCAAATCTCCCTTTAACAGTTTCATGCCAGTCGCACAGGATGATGTCACTTGCCACTCGGCCTCATTGAATTATTTGCTGCTGCGTACACACTTCAGCTCACCAAGACTTCATGCAGAAAAAGTACAAGGAGGAGGAAATTACCCCGGTAAAGTCTGGGTGAAAAACTTCTGTTTGCATTCACACATACGCCCCACCTGGGCAAAGCCAAGGGAAGGGAATTCAAGTTGAGAATTGAAAACAAATCCCTCAAAGAATCAATATCATTAGTGTTTTTGCTTAACAGTTCCCTTATCAATTCTTTCTACTTTGTTCTGCATGACTTGGAAATCAAGAACATCCAACTCTTATTACCGCGGTAACAAAAAGTCTAAGATGTACTCATTGATGGCAGTAGTGGTCAAAATTCTGACTTGATTTTTGACTAAAGACACTCACAGTACAAAGTTTAGTGGATGGAAACACCAGAAACTTGACGAGGTATTCTATGCAGCAGAGCATTGACTTTCTGAAATGTCAAGTGTTTGACGTTGTTGCCACAGAAAACTTTTGGAGGAAGACTTTTGTCCAACTAGAAAATCAGCAGGAATTGGTAAAGGGAATTGTCAAGGAATTAGGTCGATATGCAGAGTCGATAATGTTATCTTATCAATTCCCATCTCTAGTAAAGTACAGCTCAGTGATTTTAGGAAAGGATCTAATTGTGATTTTTCTGGCAGATATTGTGATTTCAATTCAATGCACGATTTTCTTCAAATCAAGCTTCAGCGCAGTATTCACTATGTTTACAGTATGGACAACAGTAAGGAAATCAATGCTCAAAAGCTCTTTTAAGTGATCAATAAGAACCGATTCAGAGTGGTGAGTAAGCCGTTCATTTTCAAGCCATTCTTAAATGCAAATCGTCTAAAAATGTGTAAAATAGTTGTCACAACAGATCCTGAGTCAGTCAGGAGCGCTACAAAAAACTGCAGCTTTGGTGATCATATGATTGTCTGAAATTGCAATTTTGATCTGAAAACAATAACTCCTTCAGGACTTTAGTAAAGTCCAGATATTTCAGGGTTTTTTATGATTGTGAATGGTTTTAGATTCCTCTGCCACCATTATGTCTTCCTGTAACCATTGAGTGAAGCAGCAGATCGGCTTCATCAGTGCAGCCCTATGAAGCCTCAGTGCTTTGATTGACCTTATTTTTCTTCAGTATCCTGGATTTCTAAACAGAAACTTGTCCTCCTCATCAATTACTTAAATCAAAGTGACTTCATTCTTACTCCAGTACAACATCCCTGCACTCTCTCCACCTCTGACAGAACCAAACCCACAACAAACCAAAAACTTTAATCTGCTTAAACCCCCTTTGGTTTGGCATTTCCCAGCCTGCCCTGAATGCCCCACATATACCTGTGTGACTGTCACCTGACGCTGAGCAAACACACCCATGCGCGTTCCCCTCAGCGCAGGTTTGACCCTCCTCGGCTCCTGTAACTGTCGCTATAAAGGCCACCGTTATTATTGTTGCATTGAGCGCAATAACGGCTCATTGGTGTCATGGTGACGAAGCACATTCACGTTAACATGGAGCTTTCAAACGCACAAACCACAGCGTGTCGATTATTTATCACTTTTCATTGATTTCAGTTCTAAGTTTCCATCAGCTGGAGGCATCACGCCCTGCCTGGCCTCCTTCATCACCTCCTCTCCTCCTTCTCACCTCCTCGGTGTTCGCCGGCTCCTGCAGCAGCTTCTCCCCGTCCTTGAGCTCCTGGATGTCGGCGGGCTGCGGTGGAGGGTCCCGGGCTGTGTCCGCCATGGTCGCGTCGTCGCTGCGGTTGATGTTGATGATGGCTAACGGCTAGCTAACAGACAAACACAGAGGGAGAGAGACAGACAGAGGGAACAGCGGAGTGACAGCAGGCCGAGGGGAGGGCAGAGGAGTGAGCAGTCAGGAGGTTTTTCCCAGCTCCGTCATGTGACCACAGCGGGCATGATGGGAGCCGGAGAGGGGCCGAAAACGAAGACGTCTCACTCCGCCACTGACTCACAAACATTCTCACAATTTAGATTTGAGATTTATTTAGTAATTTTTCTAAATGGGACAATACGCATTAATGCGAGCTTCTCTCGAGCTTTTTGGGATCTGGACCCCTGCATATTTTGATCTTCTTTTACTTCTTCTACTCCTTCTTCTTCTTCTTTGTTTGTTTGTGACACTAGCTTAACTTTAAGTGCTAACCTGAACCTTGTAGGTTAATAAGTTTTCCCACAACACCTTCCTACAGATGATACACAATAAAATCATTATTAAGAAATGAATGTAGGGATGGGAATTGAAAACCAATCCCAGTTGAGAATTGTTAACAGCTCCATCAAAGTATCGCTATCATGAGTCTTTTTGCTAATCAACTCCCTTATCAATTCCTTCCACTGACAGGGTTCAGCAGCGGTCAGAAATGTGGCTTAATTTTTTACAAAAGGCGCCTACTGCACAACCTTAAGTGAGTGGAAACGCCAGCAACTTGCAGAAGCAGTTATCTATGCTGTGACGTGTGTTTGACATTGTTGCCACTGAAAATCTACGGGCTAACATTTGCCCACACGGAAAATCTGCAGGAATCAATAAGAGAATCATCAAAGAATTTGATTGATTAGCAGGATTGTTAATAGCATTTGTATCGATAACACCTTATCAATTCCCATCCCTAAATGAATGATGTATGCCCACTGAAACTCATATTTTAAAGAGTGCAAATTGTGTTAAGTTTGTATTATACAAAGCGAGCAAAATAACCCTATTTTTTTTTATAAATGTCATAGAATCTTTTTTTTTTTTTTTTTTTTAAATATACTTCATTTTTTAGGACTCCTTGCAATTACACCACAAACTACTAGGGGTCCACGGACCCTTGGTTGAGAAACACTGCATTAATGGACATTTACATGTAAGTACATGGGGTTATAGCCAAGTGACTAATTTCCATCCCCAGTCCCATTGGCAGGTTTGTGTCAACACATAAAACAAAAACAAACATCAACAATAGGAATAAAACCCACAGAGCATATTAAAAGACAAGCAACATACAAACTGTAGGCAGCATTAACAACATACAGAAGTGCAGAAGTGAGTTAGCATTTAGCAATTCCTGGTTCCCAACCCAGAAAGTAAATGGGATTTCGAATACTGGTTTTGGAAAAATGCTTGAAATAAAGTTTGCGATGACCACATGCACACAAGATTCTGATGTCTAAACTGAAATGATAATAAAATGTATCTGATGTTGTCCACTGTTGAATTTTAGTAGTTATTTTCCATTCCCAATGCCATTGGCAGGTTGGTATCAACACATAAAACAAAAACAAACATCAATAATAGGAATAAAACCCACAGAGCATATTAAAAGACAGCAGCATACATAAACTTTCAGATAAATGCCTGAAATAACGTTTGCGATGACCACATGCACACAAGATTCTAATGTTTAATCTGAAATGATAATAAAATGCATCTGATGTTGTCCACGATTGAATTTCAGAGCACTGTTGCATTTTTTAAAAGAATGGTTGCGACCAAACTGCTAACATGGATTCCAAAAATGGCTGAGAACTCGCATGCAAGTATCTCTGATAATTTTTTAATAATTGATCATTTATACACCTTTGCCACAGCCTCGAGGGCGAACATGATCAGGTCATCCAATTAAGAGGAAATTGTCAAACAAGAGGTCACAACAAGACATAATACACTGGAAATATATTCACATGGCTTTTACAGTATGTGTTATGCCTGATGACAGCCTGTTTAGATACTTTCCCACCTCGGAGGTCCTTGCTGCTGATTAGAATAAATGAAACCTTTATTGCCCCTAAGGGAAGATGTCTTGCACAGAGAGAAAAAATCTACAAAAGACATCAACAAAGACACTGGACAGAGCATAATAACACTGAACAGTTAGTCAAGAATAAAAATATTAAAATGACAGTAATATTAATAAATTAATAAGTAAAAAAAGATCATTAAGTGGTCTTAAAAGTGCAGAGTGCCAAGTTGATTGTGTGAGATCCTTTTCACCTGGACACTTGAATTTTAACAGACACGGACATGGAAAACAACAAGACATGAAATGCACTGATTGATTATTTGTCAACATTCAATAGAAGAAGAAGGAGAAGAAAAGGAAATTGCCAAATTTGAGGAACTACTGTTGACAGAAATTATGAAAGATTATGAAACATGATTGCTCATGATTAAGATTTTTAACTGAACTGATCTTAAGCTGATCATCATCGTTGTGGCAAATATGTTTACTACTGAAATGAACTTCATCCAACCCCATTTCCAAAAGTACTGAACTATTCCTTTAAGGGCTTCTAAATACATAAAATTGTCATAATAACTTGATTTCATCTTTACTGGTTAACATTCAACTGCCTTTACTTATAAAATCTTCTCCTGTAGCTTTTGAGCCTCTGATACTCAAGTTCTACCGTAGTCAATAAAGTTTTCAGGAAAAAATTCAACGCTGCTGTTTTGTAACATAGACGATCTTCGGCTGTCTCGCTCCCACTTCCGGGTTAGTAGGCAGTCACTGGCGGGTAACTGTAAACACAAGTCACTCAAAAGCAGCGAGACTATCACTGCGAGGTAAATTTACTCGTCTTATTTTGTTTAAATGTCGCTACTGCTTCTTCCGAAAAGCGACCAAACGGATAGTTTGAGTTTACTTTGGCGTTGTTGGCCTTTAAAGCTGAACACGAGTTAACTTTCGTTTTCCTGTTTTCACTCTGTTAGCATGGAGGCTAACGTGCTAACAGCTAGCACGGCTTCGGAAGAGCATGGAGTCAAAAGTCTGACCCCGAAGGAGGAAGAGGAGCTAAAGACGGCTTTAGAAAACATGACGGTGGAAGGTAAGAGCGTGTGTGCACAGGGGGAAAGTCTAAGAAAAAGATCTGAACGGATTTATGTCGCCACTGGCTACAAACAGCTGAAGAGAAGCTACAGCTGAAGAGAAGCTAAAGGCTAATAATATTCATGTAAGGGCAGATCACGTTCAGTCTGTGAAGTTAGGGCTGTCCAGATTGTCTGTAGATTGTCCAATGCCTTAATAATCCTGCCTCTCGATCTGATTCTGTAACGGTTCTCTTATCGAGTCCTAATAATAATAATAATTCAGGGTAATAATTTGTCTGTGCAATAATTCAGAGCAACAATCCAGTTGTATTCTGCAGTAATTTCAGAGAAACATTTCAGTGCAATAATCCAGTTGGATTTTATTCTCAGCACTCCATCGCTCTTCACTTGTACTGTTTAGTTTGATACTTTTAAAACCTATTATTTTATCTGTTAGCCTTTGTTTTTATACATTCTGTGTTTACATTTTTGTCTTTAAACACTTAATTATGTTCAAGTACTTGTGCCTTAAACGTTGCTATTTGAGACATTTGCAGCAAATTTTTGCTCATGTGTGCACCTGTAGTGTATGTTTTGAATGACATAAAGAATCTACCTATCCATCTATCCTGTTGATTTTCTCTGTGGGCAAAAGTTGATCTGTAGGATTTTCGGTGGCAACAATGTCAAACACATGACGCTCCTGATTCAATGGTGTGCTGTTTATATAAATGCTTCAGCAAGTTGCTCGTGTTTCCACTCCCAGGAAGTTGTGCAGCACTTTTTTTTGTCAAAGTAAGTCACATTCTGCCCTCCTCTGACTAAAAAAAAAAGACTAACATCAATTCCTGGTTTTTCTCTTTGATTACTTTTACGCCACCCCTTTGCTTTCGAACAGTTTTCACGCTTTTGTTTACATTTCTCCCCGCTTTAGTTTACACGTTTTCGTTCCTTCTTTCCTTCTTTCCCCTGATAGACCTGCTGCAGAACACACAGGCTGTGCAGACGGACAGCACCGCGGAGGAGCAGGGCGTCAACACGGATCCAGACTGGGAAAGTCAGGTGGTGGCCATGTTGGAGTACAGCTCCTCTCTGACGGGCGAGTATGAGGGTCTGAAGAAGAAGCGGGATGAGGAGGAGCAGGCAAAAGACAAACACAAACAACAACTGCAGAAGAAAAAAGAGGAGGCCACCCGCCAGCACCAGGTGAGACTGGAGCGCGCATTTGAAAACACAGCAGACATACTAATCAGAGATAAAAAATGTGCCTCTAAGTTGGGGTGGGCAATATGAAAAAATGTATATATCTTGATTTTTATATTGTGTTTTTTATAGTAATATCACAATCACCATTTAGTCACAGTTCTTTCTTTACTCAGTGTCGACACAAATGAGCAAAATACCAACAAGAATTGAACTTACATCCATAGGTATTATTTCAAATGAACAAATACTGATTAGAATACAAGCTACAGACTGTTCCTCTAAAACTTGTACTCGTCTTCAGCAATAACATGTTGTTCATTCCACGGAGTATTTAATTATTTGCCATTTTACTGTCTGAACCATTGAGTTAATTAAGGTGTAACATTAAAAACAAACAAACATGAAACTACTTTTGTCCTGCTTTCTGAACAATTTTGATTTTTAATTTTGGCACATTTTTAGAATTCTGATTTTGTTGTGTGCACTCTTTTGTGTTTTAAATCTATTTTAGTGCCTGTCATACGTGCATTTTACATTTTAATTCAATGATAAATAAACACATTTGGAATCATGCAGACCTGAAAATACCTGTTTTTTCTTCAATAATTTAGCCCCGTAGAGATTTCTATCTTGAACTCTGAACAAAGGCTGTACAGAGTATATCCAGTTTAATGTGAAAGTTCTGGATTTTCTTTAGTTATATGGACAGTACAGACAGAAAATTCCAAAGCGCTTCCATAAAACAGAGGTACAGCTCTTTTTAGGACTAAGTTTTGAGTTTCGTTTTCATTTTTTCAGCATGATTCCCGCTCTATGAGGAAAGAAGGGGAGCATAAAACTGTAGCTGATAGAATGAGCCCAGGAGCTGTGCATCTTCACTAGTCTAATGATTTTATTTAACTACAATTATCAAGTTGACGATTCAGTTTGACTCAATGTCATGATGCATCGTGATGCAGCACAGTGAGTAGTATGCTCGATTTTTCATAGTACAGCACCGGGCTACTTCTTATACAAAAAGTCAGATAAATATGAACTCCTTTTATTTATTAGAAATTGAGATCAACAGCAGCAGAAGTGTCTTTTCATTGTAAACCGAAATAAATAAATGTCATTGGTCTTATCTTCGCTGATTCGCTCTGTCTTCGCGATCTAACAGCAATATATCGCCCACCCTTACCTCTAACCTTCAGACTGGGGCTGTGTTTTCAGGCTCTTCTGGACAAGCTGGAGTCTGTGCGGGTGAAACTGCAGCTGAACAACTCAAAGGCCACTAGGAAGAACTTTTTAGCAAAGAAACAGGAAATGACGTTGGAGAAGAACAAATCAGAAGAAGAAAGAAACAGGTAAAGCATAAGCAGGTCCGTTAATTTTGCTTAAAGAGCACAACTTTTGCCTTAACTCTGCATCATATGTTTGATTTCCATGACAGCAAGAGTTTTTTCACAGTCTCATATGTTAAAAAAAAAAAAAAACTCGAGTACCCCTGATTCAGCTGTACTCTCTGTCTGAGATGCTCTGTTGGAGCTCTTGTCACTTCAAGGCAGTGTTAATTTGTTGACCAGTGATTTTTGTCATAGTTTTCATCAACAACCTTTTCTCCCCTGATGAAAACTAGACAGTAACTGATAAAGACAAGTGCACAGGGACAAAAACTAAAACTAAATGATCTGACAGTTTCCTCAAGAAATAAAAACTAGACTAAAATGTTTGACAGAGACTTAATCCAATCAGACCTAATTTGGTCATGTAGAAAGTAGAGACAAGTAAGGAATATATCCAATCACAGCTACTTTGGTTGTGTGGAAAGGTTGGATGCGTTAAGAGGGACATCCGACCACAACTGCCTTACTTCATGGTGGTGGTGGGATAAGTTGTGGAGCGATCCAATCAGAGCTCCTCTCTTTATGAATTGATATATTCATGTAGAGCAGGTTCACTGTTTGTTGTCAGTTCTGGTATTGTAACTGAGATGCTCTGCCAGGTAGCCTAAATAAAGGTGACTGCATTTCACACAAAAGTTCAATTTGTTTCTGTTCATTTATACATTCAGACTTTACTAGCATTCAATAAAGGGTTATTAGATGTTTGATTTTATCCAAGTGTGAAACATGACTTCAGAAATTCAAGGAAACATAAAAAATGCCTTACACTTTACACTTAATGTTTTAGTCGACTAAATTTACAGAAGATTTCATCGACTAAAATGTTGTGAAATTTCATCAACTAAAACGAGACTAAAACTGGAAAAGCACTCAGAGAGTGCAGACCTCCGCCAAGCAGCTTCAGTCCACTTTGGCGAAAATAGTCTTATCTGGTAATGTTACTGAATCCTTTGAAAAAAATCCTGTATCCGGATGGTGATCCAGATCAGTCTCAAAATCTAATCATTTCTTCCTTATCCCATTCCACACATTTCCTGAAAATTTCATCCAAATCCGTCCATAACTTTTCAAGTTATCTTGAACACAGACAGACTAACCAACGCCAGCAAAAACATAACCTCCTTGGCGGTCTTTCCCATGTAGGCCCAGTCCAGTCCGTCAGATCGACATGTGTGCTCTGTGGTAATTTGACTGTTCAGGGGTGTTTTTGTGGCTCTGCATACTGCGGACCTACTGATGAAACAATGTTATGATGTCATGATGGTAGGTGTATTCATGGGGGCAGGGAAACAGGCTGTTTCCACCTGCTATTGACTATGTGCAAGCGGGGGGACTTTTTGTCTTGTGCAAACAAGCACTGTATATTAAACTCAAAAAAGCAGAATGTGGGCTCCATACATTTCTGTGCACACAGTGCTGAAAACTGAAGCTGTACAGAGAATTACACAATACATAGTTGTTCTTTAAATGTGAATAAAATCAATCAAGGTATTTAAGGCACTAAAGTTGGATATCAGAACTCATCAGTTAACCCTCTTAGATAAAAAAAAACAATCCAGGATCAGCTCAAATTTTGCTCCTTAACTCATCGCACTTTCGTTTTTTCCCGTCTCAGGTTGGCCAAAGAGCTGGAGGAGAGCGAGTCAAAGTTGAGCGACCTCACGGAGGAGCAGAGTGAGGAGCAGCGGAGGTGGCAGGAGGAGCTGGAGGAGCTGAGGAAGGAAATGGAGCAGGTGAAGAAGGAGGCAAAGGAGGCTGAGCTGCAGGCGCTAAAGGACGAGATTGCTGCTGTGGAGAAGCAGAGAGACGTCTCCATGGAGCACTTCAAGAGCTGGTTCAGTGAGGTAGAGACTCAAAGTTTCAGCTTCAGTCCCTCACTCAGGAAGACAGAAGAAGAACACCTGATGTGCAGCGCTGACGTTGGTTTTGTTGGTTTTCAGGTGTCGAAGTACCTGGAGGCTTTTCAGGTGGAGTTTCCTCAGCAGTACCACCATGAGAAGCAGAAGTGGGAGAAGAAGCAGGGAGTGGTGGCCAAGAATCGGCTGGAGCTGCAGAATCGATTCAAGGAGGTTTTACAGCAGCTGCAGGAGGGCCGAGAGTTGGAGTCTCTGCCCAGAATCAAAGTACCAGCTCTGCCACAGGTCCCTGAGGTGAGTTATTATAATTATGGAAAGAATGAGCCACACTTCATGCAAAAACTGAACCGAAAACCATGAACAAAAAAACAAGATACACAAGCTGCTTTTCCACCAAGCAGTCCAGTTCAGTTCAGTATGGTACACACTTACAGATGTTCTCTCTGTCAGATGAGGAGAAAAGGTGCCCAAATAACCGACCCGTGCTGTCCCACTTTTGGGCTCCGCTCTGAAGGAGCAAAGAGAGTACCAAACTGACCCAAAAAGGTGGAGCTAAAAGTGCTGCAGTCGATTGGTCACAAAAATTCTCATGCAGCTAAATTGAAAGCACATACCACAACGTGTCCAAGTAAGCTGTGGATTTAGGGACTTATTCACTGCTGCTGTAAACAAATGCCTGCATGAAACAATCATCCTCCAGTTCTGGAGGTCCTCCATCGTTGTGCTTTGTTTACAGTAGGGCTGGGCGCTATGGCCAAAAAATAAAATCCCAGATTTTTTTCTCACAACACTCGATTTATGATTTAAAAATGTTTTTCCCTCTCAAAAAAAAAAATTTTTAAAATAAAATAAAAATAATGTGATATGACTCAAGTTTCCCTTTATGTTTTCAAAGTGTATTCCCGAACCAAACTGAATTTCCCTCTTAAAGTTAAAGTGCATGCAATAAATGTTGATTATGTAGATTGTCTACATAAACACTGAAAAATGAGCTCTTTTCACAGCATATTGACAAGGAAATCTATGATCAATATTTAATCTCATTTAAAATATTATTAGCCTAAACATGAGCTTGTTCAAAACCTGACAGGGCCTTCCTTTAAAAAAAAACTGTACATTTTCAGTATTTACAAACATTGCAACAACTTGCAAGTGGACTAGGTCAAGAAAAAAATCTCGATTTTAAAATTTTTGTATCTTCTGTAGAAAATAATTTGAACTAGAAAGCACATCCCTCCGCTAAGGTAGCTCACATATTGCTGTTACATCTTTAAGCAATAGTTACAGTCATAATATGATTCATGACACTGAAAACCACACCTAGCACTCAGAATCATGTTGATATCATTATTAGTTAGACAGTTATTGAGCAAAAACTACCGTTCACTAATGACAGTTATCTGGATCACCACCAAAATCCAACTTTTTTAAGCTGGGCCATTACCAACATCTCCTGAAAATTTCAGCAAAATCTGTCCAGTAGTTTTTGAGTAATCTTGCAAACAAACAAACAAACATTCGCCGGCAAAAACAGAACCTCCTTGGCAGAAGTAATTAATTAAGTTAATCGATATATAGCCCAGCCCTAGTTTAATGGTGCATTCCAGTTGATCTAGGAACTGGGATAGTCCGAATTACAAATTAGATACATTAATGGGACGCCCCTCTTTGGTCGGAATTTCCCACTCCGAAGTCGGATGTCCTTCAGCTTCCCCGACTACCACCTCAAAACTGGAATGTGTCTAGCTGGGATGAGATGTAATCCCCATTTCCCTCTTCCCAGTTTTGATGTAAATAAAATGCACCCTCTCTTCTCTGCTCACAATCGTGCCCTCAAGTGTTGTCACAGCTGGAGGTCGAACCAAGGTCAGGGTTTACCGCTCCAACCAGAACCAAACCAGACCACAGCAGAAAGAGGCTGAACCAGACTGTGGGCTAACTGCATCCCCGAAACACACTGCCCTGTATAATCTGACTCTCTCTCTTCTTTTTCCTGACAGGCCGACTTAAGATTCAGCAAGGTGATGCAGCCTCTGCACCAACCTCAGTTCATGCCCCCTCCTCCTCCGCACCACATGATGCGACCTCCTCCTCAGAGACCTCCACACTTTTACCAGCCACCCCCTCACCATCATCCACAGTACCGCCACCGCTACCACCATCCGCCACCTCCTCACCCCTTCCAACCGCCCCCCCCATCCCAACACTACCCTCCCTCTTCACTTCAGCCCCACATCAGAGCTCCCATGAGGGTGACTCCACCTCCCAGCCTCTCCCCGTCTCCTCCTGTTGCTCCCTCCCCTCCTCCTCCGAACTCCGCAGCCGCTCCTGCTCCATCCTCCACCCCTGCCGACAAACTAGACAAAGTCCTGGAGAAGCTCGGGGCTCGTTTCCCACAATGCAACAGAAATCAGCTGAAGTCGCTGCTGCAGCAGGTTAAGATCTCCCGTGGCACCCTCGCCGGCATGTCTGTGGAGGACTTGATGGAGCAGGTGGGTGCCAGGCTGGCTCAGAGCGAGAGGTCGGCTCCCGGTCCAGCTAGCAGAGCACCGCCCGGCCCGATCCAGAGGCCGTCAGCTTCGCCACAGAGAGCTGCTGCCGCGGGTGGAGGAGGAGACCAGAGCGCCTTGCCTCGTAAGCTTTGCCTGATGTGCCAGAACCACGTGGATCCAGAGAGCCGCCACCCGCTCAGCTGCACCCACACGATTCACAAAGACTGCATCCAGGTGTGGCTGCAGTCCAGCAAGAACAACTCCTGTCCATTCTGCCCAACCAAGTGATGAAAACCTGAAGCCTTCAAATAGTCCCGATCAGAGCCATTTCAACGGAAATTACTGTGATTTTGAAAGCTGTAAAAATATGCTTTTCATTCTTAATAAAATGAAGTGTTAATTCTGAGTTGTTTTGAAGCAGTGAGAGAAATAAATATCAAATACTGACAGAATTATCAGGTTTTTTTTGTCAAGAAAACCAGCATGTCAGCCTATGATGGTTTTGTACATGAGCGCTGACATGCGACAACATTGACACTAGCAAATAGTTGACAAAACAGATCCTGGGTCAGTCAGGAGCACTGCAAAAAACAGCTTTAGCGATTACATGATCACGTCTGACATCGCGAATTCAATGGGAAAACAACATATCGTTCAGCCCTAGCTGCTAGGTCCACGACTCTGCCAAATTTGCATATTATTGGTTTGGCTAAGACTTTATATTCTTTAACCTGGCACACCAGATGGACCCTTCTATATATTTCGCTAGTCCATCTGGAAAAGAGCGAAGACATCCTTTCTATAGAGAGGTTCACTGATAAAAGATAAAAGATCTGATAAAACTGCGACTCCATCTGTTAGCATCCAGTGTTAATTTTGACAGCACTTTTAATGTAGTTTGTTATAATATTTTGCCTAAAAAATCTTTTAGTTTCAGTCATTATTTAGTCATCTTAATTGTTTTAATTTTAGTCTAGTTTTAGTTGATGAAATTTCTCAACATTTTAGTCGATGAAATCTACTGTAAATTTAGTCGACTAAAACATTAAGTGTGAAGTGTAAGGCATTTTTTATGTTTCCTTGAATTTCTGAAGTCATGTTTTACACTTGGATAAAATCAAACATCTAATAACCCTTTACCGAATGCTAGTAAAGTTTGAATGTAGAAATGAACAGAAACAAATTGAACTTAAGTGTGAAATGCAGTCACCTTTATTTAGGCTACCTGGCAGAGCATCTCAGTTACAATACCAGAACTGACGACAAACAGTGAACCTGCTCTACATGAATATATCAATTCATAAAGAGAGGAGCTCTGATTGGATCGCTCCACAACTTATCCCACCACCATGAAGCTAAGGCAGCTGTGATTGGATGTCCCTCTTAACTCATCCAACCTTTCCACACAACCAAAGTAGCTGTGATTGGATATATTTCTAACTTGTCCCTACTTTCTACATGACCAAATCAGTTCTGAACGGATTAAGTTTCTGTCAAACATTTTAGTCTAGTTTTTATTTGATCAGGAAAATGTCAGTTAATTTAGTTTTAGTTTTTGTCCATGTACACTTATTGTTATCAATTACTGTGTAGTTTTCATCAGGGGAAAAAAGGTTGTTGACGAAAATAAATAGTCAGCAAAATTTACACTGTTAGCATCTATGCTAATCTCTGTACAAGCAGTCCCTTCCTGCAGTCATCTTGCTCGTAGCTCCCGCCTCTTCCTGCTTTAAAGAACTCTGATTGGGCCGTGCTGCTTTGGGCTTATCACAGACGTAAGGTCAGGCTGATCCATCTGCACTGCACGGTTATTATATTCTGGCTCTTCCCCAGTCAACTCTTAGATCTGAGGTATCCTTTTGGAGAAGACAATCTGATCCAGTCCAGTTTGATCAGCGTTGGATCAATCTTTGGCTACCATATGAATTTTGTCAACAGTCGAGGAGCCCAACTTCTATGTTATAAAATGAAGACTATAATAAAAGAAAATACAAAGTTAGAAAAGAGTCTTAAATAAAGGCCTGTTTTATGTAAGCTTTATTGAGTCCCTGGATTCCCTCTGCTGCACTTACAGTAAACACTCAGCTCTGCGATATCAGCCCATAAACACTCCAACAAACAACCTATTGCCTTTTAAAGATCCTCAAACACACACTCACACTCTCATATTCTCCCCGAGGACATCCCAGTCAGCCTTAATGGGAGCGCTGGGCAGTTGATGTAGGAGGTTAAAGGAGCCGCCGCTTCCCCATAAATATCAAAACACACATACACACACTGGAGGTCTGAAAATGTGCCTGTCTGCAGCTCTGTGAGTGTGAAATAATGACAGCGTGTGTATTTGTTGTTTACGGTGTGAGCGTCCATCTCTCCTCTAACAAACTCTGTGGGTTTAAAGGTTAGTCTCTCTGAGTGATTTTACAGGCAGCAGTGCCAATAAAAGGCTGCGCTCTCCCAGTAAAGCTGCTGTAATGAATGAAGAGGCCGCAGAAAATAAAGACAAAACACCACTGAGAGCGAGAAGGAGAGAGGAATCAGGCTTTAAAAGACAACACACACTGAGACTGTTGTGTGTTTTCACCAAGCAGACCGCTTCAGTTCGGTTTGGCAGGCTGCTCGATTATTGGTGTTTCTACTGTCAAATGAAGGGAAAGGTACCCTCCCACTTTCTGCACCCCTCTGTTGGGGGACCAAGTGTAATGATCTGACCCTAAATGTCTCAGTCCTGCCTGCATCCTTCTCTCAAACAAAGCTTGATTTAATGTTGTGATGAACAGCCACATGTTTAGAGGAAAGATCCCAAAACTCAATGGATGTCCTTCACTGTAGCTCTTTGTTTACTGGGTCAAGCTGCTGTGATTCAACACAGCTACGAAGCTGGCACGACTGGCATCTTCTGGTAGGGCTGGGAAATAAATCCATTAGATAAATTAATTCAATTTTTTTTGCAGAAGATTAAAACAATTTAAAGGAACACTCCAACATTTTCTTTGTTTTCGTGTCTTGCCTCACTCCCGAGGACGTGACAAGCAGATAGACACCATTCTTTTGTCTGTGCGTGCAGTAACAAGGAAGAGACGGGCAGAGCTCGCCCACCGCTAGTTAGCTCAACTTAGCTCAAACACTGGGAGAATAGGGGTAGCGCTAGCCTGCCTCTGCCTACAGTCATCAGATAAACTCTTCAGTAACTCTAAACGGTCCTGTGTGCTTGTTGTGACTGTTTTTTACCCCTTTATGTTACGTTATCTTTTATTATCTTCAAATTATCTTCTTCTACTCCTAAACAGAGGCTCTGTTTTATTGACCTACTTCCGTGGTGGTTTTCACAAGAGATTTGATATTCACGAACGAGTCGAGTCTTTTAAATGGACAATGAGAACCGATTCACAGTTGTGAGTGAACTGTTTGTTTCTTAAAGTTGCAGGCAATTTACATTTAACCCTTTGACTTCCAAACTAAGAAATACAATTGCAATGAATTAATTGTTGATAAAATTGTTTTCCTTTCTCTTCATTTAGCAGCATTTCAGGTCTTACTTTTCAAATTACCCAATTGGGAAGCAGATATGTTGGTCAACCAGCTGGTTGGCTTGCCTGTTAAGGGTTATCCTGGGCATGAATAGATTTCTTTCATTTCTGCAACAAAATTTTTGTTTTTTCAAATGAAACCATCACAGAGAGCAAAATGTAGACATTTACCAGTTGACCCAGATTTCTGAGGAATTATAGATCATTTGTTTTATCATCAAATATACTTCCTTTAACTAAATTATGATTGTTCGATGATCTGGAAATATCTGAATAGATTTTTTCTTATTCTGATGTATGCTCTTATTGTTACACTTTTTCTAGTTTTTAAACGATTATATTCATGTACAGCAGCGCCACCCATTGGATACAAATTGGTGTTACAAACATTATTAAGGGAGATGAATAAATAAAAACAGACAAAAATAGGCTGTCAAAATTTTAAATACAGTGGTAAGGCGGCACAAAGTCAACCGCACGGTTACAACGGCAGTCACGTAACCTCACTGCAAGGTTACCAGCAGCTCCCTCACATTATTACTGTATGTTTCATGTGAGCAGAAAAATAATTATTTTTTACTGAAGCCCTCTTTACGCAGAATCACTCTAACAAAGCTCTGCCGTTATTACGAGTCGAGACATTCACATTCATTCTGTGGTGACGTGACATTTGTGTCACTTTGCAGTGCAGTACGACTTCTTTGATACTCAGGCAGACAAACACACAGCGCTGTGCACCCCTGTTGGCTCTGCATGCTCCCCTCTCACCAATATTACACCTCTGCTATAACCTCTAGAGACAGAACAAATTGAAGGTCAACTTGTTCTCCATTTTACCTCAGCAGCGTTCACAGAGATGTAAATATGACAGCTTAAACAAGCAGCGTGAGCAGAGTTTTAGACTTCCCCTCTCCCATTGCCTGGCATGCAAACTAAACTCAACTAAACTTCCTGTGAGAACCTGTGTGAACAAGCAAGTTTTCTGGGTAACTGACGTGGTATTACAAGAAAAGTGAAATAAACTCTCCATAAACCATTTCTTAGTCTTCTCTCTGCTTGAATAATTTACATTCAAACTGCTTGATTCTAAATTTTCTGCCGTGTCGGAGCAGATTTACCTCCTGAGGTTCATGTTAAAGATGGTCTGTTTGGGTTTAAAGCGACTTTTCTCTCTGCAGCTGACCTGTGGTGTTTTTTTAATTTGTTGGGTGGAGGGGGTTTATAGATCCAGCAGGGAGTGTCTCGAGGGTCTTGGGGTATTAGTGATGGTCTGCTGTGTCTCCAGTGGATCCTGTGACAGCCATAATGTCGGTGTGATTTACAGACCGCCGGACAAACAAGCATCATTACCGCAGCCTGTAAACGCCGACCCAACCCACCACTCCCAAAGTAGGGTCTGGGGACTCTCAGGGGCCCCTAAGAGGCTCCTGGAGGACCCATCAGCAAAATGAGAGCTTTATTTGACGGAGGGAGAGGAAGGTTTGTAGCTGTTGTCGTCGTCTTTAGAGAAGTAACTGGTGGACTCCACCACGTTTATTACTGATATACTGGGACAAAGTTACACACTGCAACAAACTATGACTATTTAAAGGAAAAGTCCAAAAAGTCAAATGAAAATATCCAACGTTTAAAGAAAAATATCAACATAAAAAAGTTCAACAGTTTCAATGAGAATCCCTCCATATAAATGAAAAGTTGAACATTAGAGAAAGAAGTTGACAATTCCTTCCTGCGGTCTCCTCTCGTACCTCCAACCTCTTCCTGCTCTAAAGGACAGATTGGACCGCCTCGCTTTCAGCCGCTCACAATCGTTGTAGATTGGAACAAGATGGATCGGCCTGACTATAGACTTTGAATCAAGCAGGTCCATCTGCTGTGCAAGGCTAATCATTTAAAGGAACAGGTACATTTAAGGGTTAAGTTCATCATTTAAATCCAAACCTTAAACTAATAGTTATTAAAGTGAAGTCCAGCACTGAGAGGAAAGGTTCAACATTTGAAACAAAGAAAAAACTGGAGGAAATAAACATAAAAAGGTCAAATATTTTAGTTCAATGTCTAGAGTAGGGCTGAAAAAGAAATGCAATCATGTGATTGCCAAAGTTGCAATTTTTTGCAGTGCTCCTGACTGACCCAGGATCTGTTGTGTCAACTATTTTACAAATTTGCAGCAATTTGCATTTACGGAAGTGCTGGTAAGCAGGTCAACAACACAAAGCCTCTGTTTAGGAGTAGAAGTTGGAGTATCCCTTAAATAATGAAAACAGATTATTTATCATCAATATTAGATGATGAATAATGTGTTATGTGCTTTTGATCATTGATTTCCTTACTGTTGTCTATACTGTAAACATAGTGAATATCGCACTGAAGCTTGATTTGAAGAAAATCCTGAATCAAATTGAAATCGCAATATCTGCCAGAAAAATAGAAGAAATGAAAATTACCAGACCCAAACTGTTATTTCAAGAAAAGATATGAAACTTGAAAAGAAAATTCAAATATTTAATAAAATCAATCAAAAGTCTAACATGTTTCGGACAGCTACATTTTAAGAAAAAGTCCAGCATTTATTGGAAAAGGCCTTCTTTTTAGAAAAAGACTTAACAATTGGTTGTGGTGGCTTAGTCTTAAAGTGAACTTTGTCAGTGATCGGAAGGTTGCAGGTTCAAGCCCTGCTCAGGGCGTCACATGTCGATGTGTCCTCGGGCAAGACACTTGTGGGAGCAACTTGCTGCATCAGTGGCATGTAAAAAACAAACAGGCTTTACAATCACCAACACCTGCTGAGCAACCAGGAACAGGAGGTCATCACAACCTCCACAAGAGGGCGATGTCCACCTCAGGAAGCAAAAAGGCAAATATCCATCCATCCATTATCTATACTGCTTCTCACTTTTGAGGTTGCGGGGGGCTGGACCCTATCCCAAATGACATTAGGCAAGAGGCGGGGTACACCATGAACCAGACGCCAGCCAATTGCAGGGCCACAAAGAGAGACGGACAACCATTCACACTCTCACCTACATATAAGGGCAACTTGGAGACACCAATCAACCTAATGAGTATGATTTGGGTCTGTGGGAGTAAGCCGGAAGCTCCACTAGCACATTTCTCCCTTCTTTAAATACGCTGACCTGGCCAAATTGACCCAGGGGAGGTACTTTCACAGAAAAATTGATGATTTCCCAACATTGGCCACTTAATGGTAGGGCTAGGTTTGTCCAGCGACCATGTAACTTCACAATATATACCGTATCCTGACACTGAGGCCACGATACGGTATGTATCCCAATACACGTAAATTGTGAACACTGATTACGCGATTAACAGAATTCCCAACAAGTTTTGTTTTTTATTACAAGAAGAAAAAGAACAAGGGTGACTTCTAAATGATTCTACAACTTAAGAAACTTAAATTCAAGTCCTCAAAGATCGTAGACCTAAGTTCAAATTGTGCTTCATCATGAACTTTGGCTTCTACTATGAATTGTGCCATTGTTAGCATTACCCAAAGATCATTGACAACAAGTGTTAAAACATTCTGTAGAATCCGTACTGATACATGTATCCCCAATGAGTGCGTGACGATATTTTGCCGTAATGATATTTTGAGCACAGGCCTACTGAATGGTGATGTGTGACTGTGGTTTTGCCAACATTCAAGCATCTCTAATAAATTTCAATGCCTTGAAGATGAAAATAGATTCTTCTTTTTTAAATCAGTTTTCTTGCAAAAGCCTCACTAAACCAAATTATGAAAGGAGTATCAGGTTGCTTAAAAGGACTTTTTCAAGCATTTAATGACATTTTGTATTTTGAAAACTGTTTTGCAGATGTTGAAATAAAAACTCAACCTCATCCTTCATGTAAAAACAAATCCTATCCAAGTCCAGAAAGTTGAAGTTTATGTTCCTCCAGAACAGGTTGGAAAAAGTCAATCATGTGTTTGAGTTTAGCTGCTGAGTATTGCTGACATTTCACAGCCGATCATAAACACTTGTCAGCGTCCTCCTCAGAGGGAAACTGATCCCACTGTCTATTAGAGCAGCAAATTAAAATGAGAGAGAGTTTCCTGCAGGTTATTCATGATGTGTGCTCTCCGTCCTCAGGGGGACAAACAGTCTGAGGGCCAAACAAACACTTTAACAAGGAGCCGCTGCTGTTTTCATGCTCCGAATCAACAAATCGACTGCAGAGACACAAAGCGGCTAAATGCCAAATGAGCAAAGAGCAAAACTACTGCTGCTGCAGGAGGAAGAGGAGGAAAAAGATGGTTCAGTCCTACTGCTGAAGGTTACTACACTGCTGCCCCCTGCTGCACCTGCTGGGGAACTACAGCAGAGCAGGCTGCAGCAGAAACACAACTTACATCCATGTTTGAGCATCAAGAAAATTAGACCAATGTGTGGTGATGACATCCTGATGATGTCAAAGAAAAAAGGCACAAAGCAGGGCCAGGATCAGGGGTCTTGGCATGGGCATATGGGCACCAGGTATCTATGGGAGACCTCTGGCAGACCAGATCACTGACGAGGAAAAGCTGAACATGTCAAGAGATGGAAACATTTGTCACACTGCTGATATTATTTTGCCTGTTTTTTTGTTCAGTTGCTAAAACACTGTATGTATGAAGTTGTGGTCATGTTTCCTAATTTAGCCGCTAAAGAGCCAAAGTTAATGTTAACTACTGTCACTGTACTTTTCATTTTGGATGCAATACAGTAATCTGACACACTACATCAGTATGTAGTGTGTCAAACTTAATCAATGAAGTGGCCAAAGTTTAAAATAGCATCTATGGTGCGAGCCAAACAAGATCAACATTTATTGAACGGTCTAAAACTGACCATGCTTTAATCAGAAATATGAAATTAAGGGGGGAGGACCTGGGGGCGGCAATATCAGAGGAAGTCTGGACAGAGACTCTGAGACGGGTACATAAATCTTCCATCTGTGCAAGATACGGTTGTATTCAGAACAAAGTTGTACACCGTAGCTACTATACTAAGGCTCGACTGGCTAAGATTTATGATGGTGTCACTCCAAATTGTGATAGGTGTCAGCAATCTCCTGCGAAACTTAATACACACGCTCTGGCATTGTCCATTTCTACATAATTATTGGAGTGAAATTTTTAAACAATGTCAGAGGTAGCTGGCCAAAAAATAAAGCCAAATCCTCTGAGTGAACTATTTGAGGTTGCCCCCACTTCCCTCGCTAAGTCCAAAAAGGATGTACTTGCTCTTGCTACCCTGCTAGCCAGAAGATTAATTGTAATGAATTGGAAATCAACAATACTGCCCTGTCATGCACACTAGATTGGAGACAACTTTATTTTTTCTTAAGTTGGAGAAAATCAGACTTTCTTCAACTGGCTGCTCTGTTAAATTTAGGAGAATAGATGGGTTATTTCTATTGTAATGAGGGTCATATGCCACTACTCTAACTTGGGATGTCTGTTGTTATCTCAGTTTACTATTACTAGACTGATGTGCCGGTGTTTCACGACAGATATGTTGCAAGTCATACTCCATGGTGAGACCGAGTACAGCAACAAGACACAAAGGTAGTTATACTACAGCAAGGTCTCTCTCAGGCAAAGATTCGAGGCAGACTGAGGTTTCAATGTGGGCTGTTCAAGCACAAGGAAAGAGCAATGCAGAGGACCAGAGACCCAGTGGCCAACCAAGGAAACTTCTGCAGCAGATGAAATACTTCTCTTTGAAATGGCATGTCCAGCATCGCCATCAGCTCAGATCTGGCAGAAACTATTTGGACTCAGGTACACCCATCTTAAGCAGTGTTAATTTTGTTGACAAATTATTTTCGTCATAGTTTTTTATCAACAACCTTTTTCCCCCTGACGAAAACTGGATGAGTTAAGAGGGACATCCAGTCACAGCTGCCTTAGCTTCATGGTGGTGGGATAAAATGGGGAGCGATCCAACAGAGCTCCTCTCTTTATGAATTGATATATTCATGTAGAGCAGGTTCACTGTTTGTTGTCAATTCTGGTATTGTAACTGAGATGCTCTGCCAGGTAGCCTAAATAAAGGTGACTGCATTTCACACAAAAGTTCAATTTGTTTCTGTTCATTTCTACATTCAAACTTTTCTAGCATTCAGTAAAGGATTATTAGATGTTTGATTTTATCCAAGTGTAAAACATGACTTCAGAAATTCAAGGAAACATAAAAAATGCCTTACACTTTACACTTCATATTTTAGTCGACTAAATTTACAGTAGATTTCATCGACTAAAATGATGTGAAATTTCATCAACTAAAACTAGACTAAAATTCACACAACTTCGATGACTAAATTATGACTAAAACTAAAAGACTATAACTAAAACCGTCAAAATTAACACTGATCTTAAGCCTTGTTTCCACTCAGCAGTCTGGTTTGGTTCAGTCCAGTTCAGTATGGTCTGGAGCAGTAAGCTCAGATCTCACTTACATTTCCACTGCAGGCTGTATCCTCACTTGAGGGCGAGGATGTAAGCTAGAGGAAGAGGGACACGCTAGCCACATAACAGCATAACAGCACAGCTGCGCGACACTATGCATCATTTTAGAGCAGAGCGCTGCACTTTACATAAAGAGCAGCAAGGAAGATCTTCCAGCAACCTGTGATCTTTGTCTTACCTTGTGGCTGTTTATCACAAGAAGAATCAAGCTTTGTTCGAGAGAGTGGCCTTCGTGGAAGAATTGCCGCACTTTTGACGTGGAAACGAGGCCAAGCAACTCAACCATGACTGAAAAACATGGGAACTGAGGTGCAGAAACTTGGCATCTGGTGCTCCAGAGGGTGAACATGAGTAACCCTCGTTGTCGTGTAGTTATCTGATCATGGCAGGTGTTATATTTCAGTCTGAGTTCATTAAATGTCTCTGAGTATTGATTTTATTGTTGAAGCTGCCAGTAAAAAGCAGCATTATAAATACTGCTTGTTACATAAACTCAGAGCTTGACTTACAGGCTGAACACATCAACTGATCTGAGAGTTGAAAATTAGAGTGAAAAATGACTGTACACTACCTTTACCATCACTGATGTTCAATACATTTAGTCATTCAATCGACTTTATTTAGACTCCAGAGATTATCCAAAGACAACACTGTTCTGTTTTATGAACCCTCTTTTAAGCTTTGCAAACAGTTAAAGGCTTAAGTGAAGCTTAAAGCAAAAGAGCACACAAACATGAGACAATACCAATGGACTTAATGAGTGCTTCATGAATGGACAGGGAGCCAAGTGCGCTGTCCCAACGTACACCACAGGTACATTTTGCTGTATGCCAGAGGTGTCCAAAGTATGGCCTGGCAGCCAACTGCGACCCTCTGGCAATTATTAAATAACCTCCAGCGATTAAAAAAGGTCAAATTATGTTTGGCCCCGATTAGAACATGAAGCTCTTACTTGACTGATGAGTAAAGATGAACTAAAACTGTGAGAAAGAAGCATGAACTGTGTGCATTTGCTCTACCTGCGCTATCTCAAGGCCCAATGTACAAAGCATAAAATGCTAACAATCTTCAAGAACCAATATTCATTCAAATTTTTTGAAGCTTTATGCAGTTTGCTCTTGTTTTTTGTATGAACCTGTCTTTCCTTTCTGTTATACAGAGCATATTTTCCTGTTCCAACTCTGACAAGGGGCAGACAAGGGTTCCCAGGGTCACTGAGAGCCACCTGAAACCTGTTGGCCCCTCCAAAATCCTTTAAGTGCATACATGAAAGGCAAGTTTCTGGTGAGAAATAAATTGGAAAACCACAACATTTATTACCACTTAAAACGGGTAAAATCACACACCTGTATCACATCAGGAGCACATGATAAGAACATCATTACTCAGCATTTTGAAGAAGGTTTAAGCCTCAGACACTCAGTTTAGTGTCCTCCTCACTGTTGAAGTGAGAGTGAACACCATGGTGAGATTAAAAGAGCTGCCTGAGGCCTTCAGTGGTAGCTTACAAGTCTAGTAAGTGATTTAAAAAGATCTCCAAAGAATCTGAAATCAGTCATTCCAGCGTCTGGAAAGTAGTCCATGCCCTGGGCTGACCATCCAAGCAAGTTTACCAAAGAGAAGATGGCAAGATGCTAAAAGAAGTCTTTAAAAACCATAAAATGTCATCAGGGGACCTACAGCAGGGTCTTGCTTATGTTGATGTGAAAGTGCCTCTGCAATCAGAAAGTGACTGCACAAGTTTGGTTTGGATGGGAGGCGCGCAAGAAAGAAGTCTTTGCTCTCTAAGAAGTTTGGCTAGGTGATTGAGACAACGACCTAGACTTCTGGAATAACATTCTTTATGAGACAGATGAGTCGAAAACTGAATTATTTGGACACCAGAAGAGAGGACATTTTTGCTGTAAACCAAATACAACATCCCAGGAGAAGAACCTCATACCAGCTGTGAAGCATGGAGGTGGAGGTGTCATGGTTGCTTTGCTGCAGCAGGACTTGGCCAGCTCACTATCACTGAATCCACCATGAATTCTACCATATATCAGAGGGTACATGAGAGTCCATTATGTAAAAAAAAATTAAAGCTAAAGCAGAACTGGACCCTAAAACGTGACAATGACCCAGAACAGACCAGTAAATCCACCAAGGACAGGCTGAAAACTACGAAATGGAGAGTCCTGGAATCCCAATGAGTTGCCAGAGGGTGACTTGAAACTGACTGGGCATGCAAGAAACCTCATAAACATCTCACAGCTGAATGAATTCTGCTTTGAGGAGTGAAGCAGAAGTTCCTCAGACTGGAAGACGGCTACGAGAAGTGTCTCACTGAAGGTATTTCAGACTAGCTGTAAGAGGGTAGGGTGTCCTAACTTTTTCCTCAGTTGCATTTTTGTTCATTTCTCTTGTTTAATGAGTAAAACAAGGTTCATGCTGTCTTCTCCAGAGAAAATTAAAAATAATATTAAAAGTCAGTCTGTGAACATTCCATGGTAACCAGCATCCCCTTTTACGCCTTGGTGTGATGGACAAACTGATTGAACCTGGACTCTCTGATGCGGTGGAAGAGGAAAGAACTCTGGACAAACTGCTGTACATCATGGTCGATGCCAGTCACCTTCTGCACACTGTCATCAGCAACCAGAGGAGCCTGTTCAAACCAAGACTGCTCCTTCACAAGTGCAGGACCAACCCACGGAAGAACTCTTTTGTCCCTCAGGCCATCAGACTGTACAGCTCCTCACTGGTGGAGAGAAGGAGTAACAGGAAGACAGAGGACGGCGTAAGTTTGTTTTTTACGCAAAAACTACTGGACGGATTTTGCTGAAATTTTCAGGAGATGTTGGTCATGGCCCAACTTGGAAATGATTAGATTTTGGTGGTGATCCAGATAACCGCCATTAGCTGAAGACCAGTTTTGCTCAATAACTGTCTAACTAATAATGATATCAACATAATTTGGAGTTCTAGGTGTGGGTTCTCAGGGTCAAGGAATCATATTATGATGGTAACTTTATCATGGAACTACTGCTTATAGACGTAACAGCCATATGTGAGCTACCTTGGTGGAGGTTTTGCTCTCCGAGTGCTTACTTGTTATATTTATACTTTTTATATCTGCAAATTGTTCTTACTTTTTGATACACTGCGCTCCTTTTGACCCTGTGTACTGCTATACAACACTGCTGCCGGATCATAATTTCCCTGAGGGAGTCTTCCCAAGTGATTAATAAAGTTCGATCTAATCTAAGTCCTTAACAAAGAACAGATTTTTTAATGGACATTCCGATTTTTTTACATGACTGTATTTGATTTGATTTTGATTTTTATTATTGTGTCATGCATATACAATGTGCTCAGCCCAACGGGCTTACAAGACACCATTATTCAATCACCAAGTTCAGAGATCGTTGTACAAAAAGACAAACTCTCACAAAAATAAACTATCCTGACGTTTTTACCGGGCTCTGGATACAAAAGAGGCCAACTTGTTAATGTTATAACTAAACAACGATTTCAATCTGTCATCATCAGTACACCAAAACATATCAGGACTTTTAACATACATTTCATTCATCAGAAGAGCTCTCAACTCATAGTAAAAGGGACAGTACAAAGGAAAATGTGATTCATCCTCCACTTCACATAATTCACACAGTCTGAGTTCCTCCTGGATGTTTTTAAATCTTGACTGTAAGTGGCCCTCAGTGAAAGAAGTCTGGACACCCCTGGTTCAGGTCCATGTGGGTGAAGAATGTTTTGTTCAGTTCAACGCCAACAAGACGAAAGATGGCAGCTGATGAATGACAGATGGAGAGAGAGAGGGTCAGTGATGGGAGATTTCAGTCCTGATGAAGAACGCTGAGGGGAAAAGTTTGGCTCTAACTCAAAGGAAATGAACTCAAACACTTGTTGCTCTGTGGGTGTCTTGTGTTTAAGGCCAAAATGCAAATGCTAATGTGATCAGTATGTGAGCGACGCCTGGTGTCATCTGCAGGCCTCCGTGGAAGACGAATGGTGTTTATCAGCGGCGACGCTTTGACCAGGACGCCGTCTAATTAGCTTTTTTCTTAAAGGTTGTATTTATTAGTATCCATCATCGCTGTTGTTACATCAATTAATGCTGTTGACGGGCCGAGGAAGTGTCCCCCTCCCCCTCTCCTCCCCCTCTCCATCCCTCACAGGCAGAAGAACCTCCTCTCCTCTCTTTGGCATTAAAGGCCTGTCATCCCAGCATGCCGCGGGGCCCCCAGCCTCAGCCCAGCGGTGTCAATTAAATTTGATTGACTGAGTAAAAGAAGCACACAAATAAGCCAAAACAACAGACACAAAAATCTATACATGACTCCTCCACCCCCCCACAGAACAGCCTCCACCCCTCGGCCCGGCCTGTCAAATCAAGCGCCTGTCTCGTCCGTTTTCGTGGCGTGTGCCGCCGACGTTCGCCGCGAGACAACCTCTTCTGTTTGTGTGCGAGAGCATCATTGCCCGCTATCCGGCCTGCCCCGCCCCCGCCCTCTAAACACCACCCCCCCCCCCCCTTTCCTCCAGTAAACACCCCCTCCATCCAAACAGAGCGAACCAATTAGCAGCTCTGGAGCCTCGACCACGCTGCCGAGCAGGGGCCCCTGGGTATCGACTCAAACTGTTGTCCAATAAATGAGGTCTAATTTATCAGTTTAACTTCACCCCCCCTGAAAGAAAAGGAAGAGGGGCGAGGAAGAGAGAGGGAGAGGAAAAAAGAAAACAAATCGTTCTTGTTTTTCGCTACATGAACCGGCGAGGAGCGTTTCCAGATAAATCCTTCGCTCCTTGCATTTCACGTTCCGGTATCTCCCTGTGTTGTTTTGCTAATTGTGATTGGGCGAGCTCATGTTTCATATTCGCACAGATGATTGAGGGACACTATTAGAGAAAGCCCATTAGTCTCCGTGGGGAAGCAGCAGGCCCTGCATGGGAACCATCAAAGGCCAATTTGCTACACAAACACCATAAATCCTGCCCTGTTAAGTGACTGTTTTTGATGCCGCTGAAGCGCTCGCAAATAAATATACGCTCTGTTATGTATCGTCCATTAAATTACCAGGGGGCACAATCCACACAGGGCATCCATCTTGATCAAAAGTGGTCAAAAGTGGGGTCCAGGGACCTGCAGGGCACCGCTAACTGTGTCACAGGAGGTCTCCGTAACATTAAGGAAGCTTCAGTCATCACTGAAAGAGACTCATGTTTGCAAAACTTGAAAAATTTCAGCTCTTTTATCAAAATTCCTTTATTGACTGTTTTGACTTCACGTCTTAGAGGTCTACATTGTGCTTTTTTAAGTCTGAAATGCCTCTTGGTGTGTTTACATGTTGCCTACATGACATAGTACTTCTGTGTGCAAGACAAAATGTCTGCAGCATCATGACTGCTCTATCTTCCCTCCAGTAGATGTGTGAAATGGCAGCCCCCCAAATACACCTACCAGTGTGATGTCCTACCATTGTTTCATCATCAGCAAGCCAGGACAACTGGCTCACAGTGGCTAGCACAGTGCAGAGTTAAGACCGTAGAATGAATGTAGAGTTGTTGACAACAAGGCGCTGAGCAATGCTAAACTGACAAATTACCACAGAGTACAAACCAATCAGAACAGACTGAGCCCACGTGGGGAAAGGGGCCTTCACATGGCAGCAGCTCAAATAGACAGAGTGACAATACAGCTGGATCAGGGGGTCTCAGTATTTAAAGACCAGAAGGTTTTTTTCCCACCATGTGATATCAGCTTGACTAAGCTCTATTTTACCTGCTTGTTTTGGTTTTCCATTACTGATTGTAACCAGTTCCTGACACAGCATTAGGGAAACACAATGGGGCTCCTAGATCAGCAACATGGCGACCCTGCTGACCTCTGAATGGTCAAAGTATCACCACGAGTCGGGGTATCTGACAGGAAAATGAAACGTCTCCCACTGTTCACTCTGGGATGAAAAACACTACACTTCACAACACAATTTTTAAAAAAAATGGAGGGCATATAGAATTAAAGAATTATAGAATTAGTATCCTTGCCCTCCAAAGATGGGCAAAGACTGAGTTTCAAAATACGATTTCAGATTTTATACTTCAAGAGATAAAGCATGGAGTGGGGGGGTTAAATATTATAAACCAAAGGTAAGAGTAAGTCTACAACTGTCAAAGAGCACAGCCATCCGCCAAGGCATTTCTGTCATTCTCCAAATTATCAGTTAATGTGGAAAAATGCTCCATCCCAGGATGTTGACAAATCCTACAAAAACTCTCAGTCCACATCCAGATTCACATCATCACCAAAACCTTATCACTTCTTCCTTGTGCCATGTCCCAAATTTCCCTGAACATTTCATCAAATCTGTTCATAACCTCTCAAGTTTTCTCTCTAACAGACGGACAGATAAATGCTAAATATGGAAAATGAAAATATTTAAATAATAATCTTTGATTTTTTGGGGGAAATTGGAGATATAATCAGCATGTTGTTTTATTAAAACCTTGAAAATTCAACACTTAATGTATTAGCCGAAAAAAACATATATGCATACCTTAATTTCTCCTTTGCCTGCCAGACAGGGACTGCAGATGGAAATTAGCTAGAAAGCTATAATCTGGTGCAGATCATCTCTACTCTGATGAGTTTAATGTCTTTTTCTGTACATGGTCCCTGACAAATAAAAATTAAAAATAAATAAAATAAATCTATGCCTATCAAATAAAAGATATTTAAAAATCAGTTAATATTGTTTATTGGAGTAAACTGTAGTTTCAGTTGGCTTGACTTCTGTGTTGGACTTCACTTGTCCTTCCCTGCACTCCAGAAATGATCAGTTAATAGACGTGTTCAGTGTTGTTGAAGCCACAGGAAGAGAAATCCTTCATTTTTAAAGTAAAGCATTGTTAATCGTTATAAATTGATTTTTTTTGCAAATACTGTATTGATGTACTTTGTTTGAAGGGGTGGCTTGATAGGTTAGAGGCAGTCAACTGGTGGTCTGGAGGCTACATGTGGCCCTCATACCCCTTCAATGTGACCTGCCATCCAGTATAAAATTTAAAAAAATGTATGCACATATAGATGTCCAAACAAAATCTGCTGACAAAATTTTAAATAGCAATATTTTCAAAAAAATGGGCTATAATTGGCTGCAACTGTTTCTCTGAAACTCCTGTTGATATAGTGATAAAAATGTCTGTAAAATACACTTAGAAAACCAGTAAATTCTCTGTAACTATCATGGAAAAGGAGGCAAAACTGTACAAAATTCAGTTTTTAGCTCATTTCATTATATAGTGAAACTTGTACTTGATTTTAAGTAAACATGCAATAAATGTTGATGAATAGCTTCTACACATACATATATACATATAGATGTATATAAATAGTTACTTTTGTTAAATTAAGAGTGATGCTGATTGTTGAATCGCAACAATCTGACCCTCTAGACATTGAGAATAATTTTAAAGTCTCTAATGAAACAAATATGTATTTCCAAGTTTTTAATTTGCTGATCAGATCTGTGGAGCATAATACCATAATCTAGTTTAAAGACACTAAAAAACATTTCAATTTGGCCAGTGAAACAGGATTTTCTTTCATTTTAGCCGTCAACCTGGCCAGTGAGTTTAAACTTTTAGGAACGTGTTTACAGCTGTTCTGAAAAACGATTTGGGTCTGAAAAGTTCAATCAGTCCTTTATCAGTGAAAATGTACGAGAGGCGAAGCTTTTCACAATCAGCTTTTATCATATCATTAGGAGCATTGCTGAATTGCTAAATGGGTACATTTTTTCAAGCTGTTGGTGTCCAGATAAAACATCTTAATTAACAACAACGAAACACAATTCAGGAAACATGTTTTTTTTTTTTTGCCAAAAGGTAAGAGTTTATTTCAGTTTGTCTTCAAACAGCAGATCAGCCGTCTGTCTCTGTACACGCTGGTTAGTATAAAACAAACATAAAACAGATAACACTTAAAATCAAACATTCAACGATATTGCGTCAGATTTTTGCATTGCAAGTTCACATCCAAGCTGATGCGGCAACAAAGTCCATTTAATTCTTTTAAAAGACAGGAGCTGAGTTTATCTCCTCAGACGATGACATGCGCTCCTCTCTCTGGTCCTGAAGGAGTGCTCGAAAAAACACAACACTGCTTTTAAATAACATTCTCATGAACACATACACCTACAGACTGGACACTGATTTGGCAGTGAGGGATATTCTGAGACGATGAAGACTGAAAGTCACCCTGCAAACTTCAACCAGCACAGCCTCCAAAGAGGATCGTGGCTGTGACCTTTAATCCAAACATTCTGCTAAACCAAAGTGCATAGGGATGTTCCAGGCGACTCGATGGCACCCAGACTTAAATGAGACAATGACTGAGACCAACGGCCTCAGTAAGATGGAGGGTGACTCAACAGTCACCTCTGTCCACTTTCACTGTTTCCTTTTGCTTTAAATTGAGGACTCTTTATGGCACAGGTGTCAAACTGATCCAGTAAAGGGCCACTGTGGCTGCAGGTTTTCATTCCAACCAAGCAAGAACACAGTTGATGCAAATATTCAATCAACTGGATTGTCTTTACACAGTTGATTTGTTGGATCAGGTGTGTTCTTGCTTGGTTGGAATGAAAACCTGCAGCCACAGTGGCCCTTTACTGGATCAGTTTGACACCCCTGCTTTACGGTAACACCATGAGGTGTTTGCTAAATCTCAAACCAGCGTCAAGGGACTTCAACTGATTTATACTGTATGACCAGCTTATCACACACACCAACTTGTAAATGTCTCTACTGACAAAAAGACTTAAATCCTTACACTGGGAAAACAGTTAAAAGCTCCTTTAAAGAGTCACTGCAGGCACGTCCTCTCTGACTCCACTGTTTCATAATAATCAGAGTCTGTAAACCCTCATAGTGAAACACTGGACAAAAGATTTATTGACCTGATGATTTAAACTGCACTGCAGAACCTCACGTATACAAGGAATAGATTTATAAAACTGCTACAGCGTGGAGTTGGAAGTTTTATGCTACATGAGTTTTCAAATGTGCATCAAAAAATGGGTGGGATTAGAGAAAAATAAAAGAGTCAAGGCTGTAATCTGTGACCTACAAGGAATTTGATTGAGCAAACAAGAAAAAATAATATTTCCAGACTTTTTTAACAATATTGCATCGGTGATGACCAAAATCATTTTTTTTGTTTTTCTGTAATGGTTAGTACACAGTATGTAGAAGCATTTTAACAGAAATTATATTTTACTGCTAAAATATAATTATTACTGTTATCCATGAATTTTCAAATTTACTGTTTTACCAAAAATAAAAAGAAGAGATAAATTAGGCAATTATATTTCTTGATTAAGATGTTGAATAATAGTTTTTTACTTACATTCCTGAACAAAACTATTGGTTTTAGTGGTTGAATGTTGTGCTTGAATAATTTCTGACTTCTCAGAGAAGTTCAGCGAACAGCTCAGATTTGGTGGTAAAAGGTGAATTCAGAGTTTAATTTTTCATTCATGTTTAAAATGTTTGTCCAATAACAATAACATTGATGGGTTTAGACCGGTTTTTTAAGGGTTCTAAAATGTTTATGTTGTCTTGTTTTTATGACAGGTCATCTAATTATTTAAGCCTCTGTGTTTACTTTTATTCTTCAAATGAAAATTTAAAATGTTGGTTTTAAAAAAAGATTGGTAATTTTTTTCTGTGTTACTGGAACAACTATAAAGTATCACATCTAGTATTTCATATATGCTCAGTTTAAAGTGTATTAAACACGAAAAGTGGGAGGATGAGTACAGTGGAAAATTTTCCTTTAGTCAAGCATGTTGAATGTTGCTTGTTAATGTCCAGCTTGTCTTTTTAAATAAGATACCAAAATAAAAATAAAATTTGCATGGTTCTGCATTCACTTTGGTTGAAATATATATGAAATGAACTTCAAATATCACACAGAACATCAGCATTAAAATCAATAATTTATGAGACAGTGACACTGGAATTTCTCACTTCAGCTGAAAAATGTAGCGGTTCCTTCAAATATTTTTGCCCACATCTAAAAATCAAGCCAAGATCTCTAAAATACCCAAATGTTACAGTATTTTAGAGGCAATTTTCTCATTAGTTATTCACCTACAGTTTTCACAAAGAACTCTGAAACTTTATTAATTTCAGAAATTTATTATTAATAAGAGGAGGGCTGGTGCACGGGTCCTGTTGCTGTGCATTTTATACTATGAGTGGTGGGACTGCTATTTAACTATTAAAGTGCTATTTAACAGAGAGCGATTTATAATAGACATATGAATTTATGTCACAGGTCTTATTCATTAACATCTCGGGCCAGAGTTTGACATGTCTGCTATAGAGTACTGCCAAAATGGCCTTGAAATATATCCCATGGATATGTGGACCAGTCCTTTTGCTGTACCAACATTTTCCTGTTTCAAATTCATCGAAAGTTTAGCCCATCAGATTACAGCCTTAGTCTTTTATTTTCTTAACTCTGAGACCATTTGTAACAGTCCAGTAACTTGAGATAAATTTGAAAAAGCTGTTCAAGTCTCTGAAATTAAAGAAATAAAAACTTCATTCTGTCAAAGTTCACAACATAATCAGGCTGTGTGTAAAGGTGCATCCTCCCCATCTCAAACACCATGCAAAGCTAACGTCTACTTCATGCCAAAAATACTGCATAGATTAAAAAAAACAATCAAAAAGTGATGAACTATACTGAACAGAAGATTTTAAAAAATCTTAATACTTTAACAAATAAAGTGGTTTTAAAAGTATTTCTTGTGCTGTTGCACGTTTAACACGTGCGTGACTGTAACCACATTTGAAACATTTACATATCATTGAAAAGTGTGCAGAAACATAAATACTAATACTTCATTTTTACACAGTCACGGAGCGGCAGAAAAAAAAACATCTTCACAAAGGAAAGGAGTTTTTTTTGTTCATTAATCAAACTAGACGTACAAATAATAAATCAAGCAAAAGTTGTGTTTTTGAGATCTGAGGTTTCTGCAGGAAAACTTCCTTCAGTCTGTAAAAAACAACTCCATTTCACACAGGTCTCTGTTTGAATTGTAGCAACTGCTTCAATTGGCAGAAAAAGCTGCAGCAGTTTCTTCTTTTGTCTTGATGAAAATGATTCATCATCAAACATTTGAGGCAAAGAACAGGAGAAACGTCTGGTTAAAACTTCTCTCAGAACACTGATGTAAAGACCAGATGGAAGAGGAAGTACTGCTCAGGACAGCTAACACTTAACAGTCAACTTAATAAAACAAAACCACATTTCTTAAGTGCTTAAGTTAAAAAACTATGTGGAACTTGATTGAAGATCATTTTCTTTCCAAAACTGAATGGGCACTGATCGATGCATTCCCAGTTCTGTTGGGTTTTTGCAGCATTTCTGCCGCCTTTCCGTCCTCACTGATTCGAATGTTGGATGTTGCAACAGTACAACATATATATATTTTTTTTATTATTATTTTTGGAGCATTTTGTACCTTTATTGATAGGAGAGAGAGTGAATAGGCTTGTGAAAGGGGCCCTTTTAACACGACAACGTTGTCACCAGAAACAGAAAGGTTTTGCATTTGTGTTTTCAAAGGCACTCCGCCTTCACAAGGAGACGCTGTGAAAACGATGCATGTACACACAGAGACAGGAGAACGACTAAAAAAGCTGTAGTGTACACCCAAGGCCAGTAGTTGGTGATGTAAGTTTGTAAGGAAACAAACAACACACGTACGCTTCCCAGTTTTAGCTTTTCACAAACAACAATGGCGATTGGACACACAAAGACGCAGGAGGTTTTTCATCTAGACAACAAATCTGCCTGGATAACAAACCTAGCACGGTTAGCAGCACAAATGTTGCACGGTAGTCGGCCGTAGCTGTTGTTGTTGTTCCTAGGTGTGTGTGCAACCTTTATCTGGGAGAAAACTGCGCGTCATTAGTTTCCCCGATAATGCTGATTGCTGTTTAGACGGAGATGGGGATGAAAACTTTTTCAAAACTTTTCACCCTGGACCCTGGTTTCAAAGGTTTGCGGATTCGGTCAATCTGGGAACCGTTCTTGTGTAAACAGAAAGGGCAAATGCAGCGAAAACACTCGTTTACGTCCGATTTCGTTGTTGTGTAAATGGCCCCTGGGACATGCCTGGTTGCTTACCACTCCACCAAACCAGCACCCCATGAATGGATATTTTAATCAAAAAGCAATCAATACATCTTTAGTTTTAAAGATGTATTACAGTAAAAAGTGCCACAGACTGAAAGCTTCTCTTGTTCTTCGCCTCTTGATGCTGCCCTGTCATTGCCCACTGTTAACTACCCTCTGGCCTCGGCAGGCACTGATTGGTTGGTGGGTTTGTTGATTAAACATTACTGGTTCTGCTCTTGCTCTTGGCTCCACCCCCTGGACTAACTTTACTCTCAGACTTCCTGCCTGGATGGTTCTGACTGGAGTGTTTGACAGCAGAGCCTGTTTGAGCTCCGCTGCTGCTGCTGCTGCTGCTGCTGTTGTTGTTGTTGTTGTGGTTTGTGTTCCCGCTCAGCGTCTCCATGATGGAGCGAAATGCCCCAAACGGACGCTTTCCCTCAGAGCTTCCTGTTGGAGTCCTCTCCTTACCGTGGTGCACTTTGGTTTGTTCTGCCTCCTGACTGGAGCTCTTGTGCACCTGTTCATCGAAGGTGACCCTCAGTTTCAGGTTCTGAGACGTCTTCCTGCGTGATGAGGGTGACTTCAGGGCGCTCTTTGGGCTGGTGGCCACTTTCTGCCCATTGGCAGCGTCGTTTGAGTCGGCTGAAGTGTCCAAAGTTTTAGCGTCTGCGGCTTCGGGATCGCTGGATGTGGGGGAGGGGTTGTAACCGATACTGTCCACGGACTTTGACCCGCTGAGAGAAAACGCCAGCTTCCTCTCAGCAGCAGAAGAAGGGGCAGAGGAGGGGAGGTGCTTCCTCATCATCAAGTTGAGGTGGTTTGAAGCTGGCTCCTCCTCTGTGATTGGCAGGTGAGACGGCCTCTCTGGTCGCAGCGAGTTTGAGGGCGGGGGCCCCTGATTTTTACCTTCCTCTGGTGGATAACCGTCTGTGTCAGACTCACTGAGGGAGCGATGCATGATCTGTTTGAGCCTGGCTAACGTGAGCTCCCTCCTGTCCCCCAGCCCTGTCCTGCGGGCTCCGGGGGCTCCGGGGGCTCCAGGGGCACAGGGGCCGTCTCTGCCAAGCCCCCCTGGGGGAGGCAGCCTCTCTCTGGGACACAGCGAGTCAGGCACGTCCTTCCCCAGCAGCTGCCGCAGCACCGAGTCTGGACCCGCCCCTCCCTGACGAACCAACCAATGACCGTCACCGGGGGTCCCCTCGACTGTCAACATCATCTCTGGCCACGCCTCCACTGGGGGCTGATGGGAGCTGGAGTCCAGGGGAAGACAGAAGTGACAGAAGCGTTTACTTTTCTTTGAAAGTTTTACACAGGTGTTGCCTTGGATGGTTAATACAGGTTTCAACGCAAAGACAACCTCAGTTAAGCTCAACCTAAGCCAAAATTACAGCTAGAAGTAAAGGCACCCTGATGAACTACAAGCCAATCGTTATCAGTCGATGTTTATTGAAAAGATTTGACTGGCTGTTCAGAATCATGGTTGACACTCTCTACAGCACCTTTGAGTCACAGAACAAACTCTTCTGATGATCTAGTTTTACCTAACTTTGACTCCTTTCAGCTCGCTAAACAAGCTGCTCAAAGTGCACATTGTGATGCTTTAACGGTCAAGTTGGTGACCCTATAAAAACAGTCCTTTTCTACAGTTGTTCTTACATTATGTACATTTACCCATATTGCTATGTTTATGCCTCTTCCGTCCCAGAAGTCTAACTTAAAAGATGTGCAGTCTTTGGCTGTAATAAATCTATGAAATATCAGACATTCTCTGACATTCTTAGAAATTATGACAAATTTATCATAGAAAAGCGCAATGACATCCACAGATTCCAGTGTCACATAAACAACTGTTACGATATTGGTGTGACTTGTTCATCTACTGTTTAAGTAGCCTAAATTTTGTTTTGCCATTTTATTATTTCTTTTATTTCAACATTGTTTTTATATTTTATTTCTTAACTATTTAATCTACTCATATTTTATGGCTAAGTGTGCATTAGTTACAAAGTACATTTTACTTCATCTCCAATGTTTGATTTTTGTTCCCTAACAAGGTAGAAGGAAGATCAATAATTTTCCATGGCATTTTACTTTTTGGTCATTTTCCATATGTTTTTTACATGACTGAAAAATTTGTTTACAGGTTTTCCAGGATGTGTGTGAACCCTGAAATGACTTAATGATGAAGGCAGTGATGCTTTAAGATGTAAGTTCAGGAAAAGGATTTTAAGGTTTGGGCCCATTCATGGGATTAAAGGTTAAGAAGCTAATTACAAGATACAAGATTCATCCTGAACTTCAGCAACACAGATTTCTTTTTTATTATTATCTTGAACTAATTATTCAACAATTGCCTTTAAAGCCTCAAATGTATTTTTTGGGGTTCCTGCATATTTCACAATGTAAGCCCTCTCTCACTAAAATGGCGTGAGCTATTTTTTTTGTAATAACATTGTTGATGGGATTATTAAATTTAACGTTCAGGTCAGTAATGTCATGTTGTATTATAACTTTGTTGACACCTGCAACAAGCTCTTCCAGTAAGCTCAAAAAACTGACTGGAGCCCAGTCAAATGTGCAAATTAGTGCTACACATCTGAAATTGGAGGGTTTTCACCAGACCTTTGAACAAATTCATTTGTTTGGAGGATTTTTTTGTTGCAATATGAAATAAATGGATAAGGTGTACAATATAACTGAGTTAATGTTCTGAGATGGAGACCCCATGTCTCCCCTGGACTTATTTTGAGGTCTTGTGAATCAAAAACTTTGGAATTTCTTCCTTAAACCTTGTTGCCTGGTCGCTCTGAAAAAGGCAGAGAGGCTCAGATTGCTATTCAAGCTTTTGGTGAACATTATGAAAAAAGGATCCCCATGAAGATGGAGTTTCCTGCTTCTTAGAAATTCTCTCATATAGAGTTTTTGTGGATGTAGAGAGGGCCCTGTAAGTTTGTGCATGCTTGAGTATGAGTATGTATGAGTGTTGTACCTGGGGGATCTGGATGGCGTCCCCTCTGCCTTGTTGGGGTCCATCAGTCGCTGAAGTTGTTTCTGAAGGACCATCCTGTCAGCTGCCTGCCTGTACAGCAAACAACACACACAACAACAGAATCAAACCCTGGGCCTGGTTGTTAAAAAAGTTTTATGGAGTATAGTTTGGTAATAAACTTGTTTTATATCAAGGACACTCACTCTCTTATAAGTTTGCCTATGACCAAGTTCATGGTCTACTTAAGTGTGAGGTGTTGAATCAGCTGAGATAGTTTTATTACAGTCTTCAGTTATAACTTAAAGACTGCACCTACCTTCAAGTCCTGCATAGAATATGGTTGCAATGTTTTATTGTTAATAAAGAAGGGATAACTTGAAGGATGCAGAGGGGCAGAGGGTCTTAGAGGCTGTTTGATTTCAACAATGTTTTCTCCTTGATAGATAACACCCCTCAAAAATGTGTGATGACTTTCTGATATACGAAACAGTAATAATTTCAGCAAAAAAGTACAGCCAGATTATCTCTTTTTATTGCCGATTTTATTGTTTATTATCACTTCTTATTTAACTTAAGCTTAGGGATACGCTGACATGTTCTTTGTTTTCGTGTCTTGCCTCACTCCTGAGTCCATGACAAGCGGATAAACACCATTCTGAAAATTTAAGAATGGCCTGGAAATGATGAAATGGCTCACTTACAACTGCGAAACGGGTTCTCATCATTCACTTAAAAGAGCTGTTCAAAAGACTCTACTTGTTCACAAACTTCACATCTCTAGCGCAAACCACCGCAGAAGTAGGTCAACAAAACAAGCCTATGTTGGGATAAGAAGAAGATAATATGATGATAGTAGAAGATAACGTAACACAACTCGGTAAAAAAATGAGTCACAACAAGCACACAGCACCGTTTAGAGTTACTGGAGAGTTTATCTGATGACTGTAGGCAGAGGCAGGCTAACACTTTCCATTGACTCCCAGTATTTGAGCTAAGCTAATTAGTGGCAGGTGAGCTTTGCCCGTATTTTCCTTGTTCCACAGTCAAAAGAATGGTGTCTATCTGAGTGTCATGGATTCAGGAGAGAGGTAAGACATGAAAAAAAAAATGTTAGCGTATCTATTTAAGGCAGTAAGCTTAAGTTATCAACTAATTGTAATTTTTTGCCATAATTTATATAAATATTTTCCCTGTATATCAATGATGGCAGAGCAGCACAGTTATTTCAAGCTTTTTACTGTTTGGACAGATGGAGTAAATGTCATATATGCAACAATGCTTAGCTTAGTTTAGATGTTTTGCTCTACTAGTTAAGATGAACCTGATGACTGCGACGCAACCGAACAAAGACAGGACTTAAGTTACAACATTACTAGTTTCACTGGCGGGTTAACTGTTGACTTTACACTTTAACTTAGGATATAAATTATACAGAGCTGGCGCTACTATTGTAATGTAAAAAAACGCAGATTGATGCTTTTAAGTTGTGTTACACCTTCAAACTGATGGGATAGTGAACTCTGTATAACTCTCCTTTGAGCTTTTGTTTCACCTCTGTGAACAAAATGCTATAAACAGATGGAAGCATGTTTAACTCAAATAATGAGCTGCAGAAACTTACTCATTGAGTTGTTTGGTGAGTTTGACAACCTGCGACGCCAGGGACATGCAGGTTTCCACAACGACAAGGTATCGAGCACAGGTGGTGTGTCCCTGCCGCTCGGCACTCTGGGAAGGCCGCTCCCCCTGCTGATTCTGGACCGTCACGTTAGATCCGTACTCCACCAGCGTCTGTAAACAGAGACATTCACAGCTCTGAGGTCTTCTTGGAGTGAGATTTGAGGCCCTCCTCGTTCATCATTTTGTTTTTAAGCACCACTGTTGGTTCCTCTGCCTCTTTGTGTTATAAGCAGATTTATCGTGCCCTGTAGCCTTTTTCATCTAAAACAAATAATTAGTGTTTTGACTGTTGGTCACAGGAAGCAGACCAGACTGATAATATCCGCCTCTCCTTCAGCCGGCTGTGCCACTTTATGGGAATAAAAAAAAAAAAAAAAACCACTTTAACTTCCACTGCAGGACAATGAGAACTGGCCTGTAAAATTAATTTATAATATATATAAGTGTGACAAAAAGAACTGAAAGACAAATTCCCCAGAAGATGCCATGTTTTGGTCTTGAATTCATCTGTGAAACAAATAGACTTTTTACACAATCCAAACATTAAAATAATCAAATCCAGAGATGATCTTAGTATCTTTTAAACCCCTGGTTAAGTTTTTAGAATATAAATTACTGGGGTGCTGGTTTGGTGGAGTAGTAATCAACCAGGCACAACCCATGAATGTGCTTGAGCCGGCCCGGGTTTGAATCCAGCCTGTGGCCAGTTTGCAGAGTGTCTTCCACTACTCTCTCTCACCCCCTTTCACAAGCCTATCTGCTGTCTCTCTTTCTCTCTCTGTCAATAAAGAGCCCCCATATTTTTTCTGTGGAAAAAAAAATGAATACAAATTACTTGTAGATACAAAAAATGTCATCTTTGCAGCAGACTGCCTCAGAAAACAGCCACTTATTGAGATGTGACTGAAATTTTTGATTCTGGTCGACATTTGCAAATAGTCCCTGTTGTATTTGTTATTTGTTGACTTTTACTGCATGTCATGTGTTTGGCATTTGATTTGCTTGCATGGCTGTTTCTTTGTTGGCTATGACAAGGTCAGACTACACCATTAATGAACAATCACAGCCAAACCTTACAGTCGTAGAGTTTCGGGACCCGTCAGCCACAGAAATCAGTCTCTTCATGTGTTTTATCATAAAGACCAACAACAGCAGACCAAACAAACGGTTCAAGACTTCACAACAGAAGGTCTGGCATGTTTGATTTTTATTCTGCCTCCTATGATTTCTTCCTCCACGTCAGACACATGGACTATTGACAGCATGGAGCTCTAAATGTGCAACAATCACAGATATAAACAGAACAAAGTTGTTGTCTTGAGAGCTATGAGAGGTATCACCAGACTGTAAAAAAAGAAATGTTGGAGAGAAACAGCAAAGGAACCTTACACTGTAATAATAAAAACATACAATAGCTGGCATTGTAGGGCTGGGTATTGTTAAGAACCTCACGATTCAATTCGATTTAGATTCTTTAGGTTGCAATTGGATTCAATATTAATTTAAATGCTTTGATGTTGATTCAGTAAAAAGTAGAAATACACAAATAATTAGAGTACCTGTTGACAATTTTTAAATATTTATTGTCATGCCAACGTGAACATATGTGGTATGTCAGCTCACATTTTTGAGCAATAAAACATCTGAAAATACAAAATTTGATATAATAACTTATTTGTGCATATGGAGTGCAAAAGTAAAAAACATGACAGTTCTGTATAAACACTGAAAAAGTAAAGTTCATGTAAACTTAAATAATATTTCTTTCCTCTTGGAAACTGTGATAAACCTCACATAACATTTTTTTTAACAACAACACATCCGAACCACGTCCTTTCATTTCTGGCTATATACTAAGTGTGATCATGTAGATTTTTGTTTAAGAAAAGCAGCAGGTCTACATGTTCAGCGCCCCCCACTGGCCAGGAGGTGAATCGATTCAGAGGATTTGATATTGGATTGGGGGAGGATACTGCGATGCACTGATGAATCGATGATTTTATCCACCCCTATGAAATTGAATACATTTTCAATAAAACCAAACATTTTTTGTTGTGTAATAACCTTTATCAAACTATTTATCTCAGCTATCTTTATTAGGTTTTTCATGTTGAGCTGGTCTAATTTCTTAAGTTTTACTTGGTCTGAGATCAGACTAAGTTCTGTGCACACACTTTGATTAAAGAATAGGGTCTCTGGGGTGCTGGTTTTTGGCAGTGGTAAGCAACCAATCACGTCCCTTACAAGCTTCGGCTAGCCCGGGTTTGATCCCCACCTGAGGTCCCTTTGCCTCAACCACCACGTCTCTTTCTTACCAACTTTCAAAAGACAATAAAGGCTATAAATGCCAAAAAGGTGGGTTGGGGTTTCCAACTATAGTCTGCAGGGGCCTTGATCTTACACGTGCTTCCTTTCTCTAGTACTTTGAAGGTGATTATTTTACCATCAAGATGAGAATTGTTTTGAATATTGGTATAAATAACAGGTTTTTACTGTAATTTGATGCAGTTGGACCCAAAACTCAAAAATCCAGAGCAGACAGCTACTTTAAAATTTAAGTTTTTGTAGCTTTTTTTTATTTTTACATTGGAGCACCTCAGTGAGTGACTGCTCGCATTTACCATCAAACCAACATCTAACTTTTTAAAGCGTTTGGAAAGACAAACAAGGGGACAGTTCTCTGTTGGCTGCCTTCAGTGCCAGCCCTCCTCACTCCAACGTCACCACTTTGGTTTGGTTATATGCAGTCATTCAACTGTTGTTTAAGGACATACTGAGGAATATACTGTGCACAAGGAAACTCTGGCCTGGTTGTCTTAAGTGCTGTAAGTCAAGGCCAGAGGGAGACTGAGGAGGGGGGACAATTGTGTTTCTGTTCATACAAGGCCCCAACATTACAGAGAGGATGCCACCAAAACAAGCTTTTTTTAAGTAGGCAGTTAACTTTGAAGCAGTACACACCTGGATGCAGGTAAGGTGTCCGTACTGAGCAGCTACATGGACGGCTGTGTTTCCATTCTGGTCAACTTCATCCAGAGAGATCGCCTGTTCCTGCATGAACTGGAGCAACCAGAGCAGCACCTTCTCCTGCAGACAAAGAGAGAGAAACAGCGGCTCTTTACCCTCAACTTTACATTAAAAGTCATCTGAGGACACATAAACAGACTCGCTTTTAAAAAAAAAAAAAATATGCATGGTACAAACTTAGAATTAAATAGTAAATTAAATATAACATTAGTTTAATGTGTGACCTCTTCATTGTCTGTTTTAGTAACTTTACTGCTTTATCCTGCTCCAATTTAGTTTCTAAATGATCAAGTTTGATCACCAAATGTAGGGGTTAATATAAAGCACATATTTACTCTGAACATCAAACTGCCCAGAGATAAACCATCTATAATGTGAAGACTTTGTAAGCACCGGTGACCCAGAATCATTTAAACAGGAAAAGAAAACCCTCAGCTTTAGTGCTTTCACACACAGAAGAAAGACTTCTAAAAAATCAAAATGGAGATCAGTTTCAAAAATGGCCTGAAAATTATGGGAGACCCTTTAGTTTTTTTTAATCATCCCTGCAGTGTGGTGGTGGCAACACATAACTTATCTTTCATGAGCAGACTTACTTTTCAAGTTAAAAAAAAGCCCACAATTCTGTTGTGCTAAAATGACACTTTGGTTTAGGGTGCACTCACAGGAGACCTTCTGTGCCGTGCTGAAATGCGTTTCCCCCCTCATGTTCGGATTGTTTGCGTAGTGTGAGAGCTCCATGTTGTGCTTAAGGGCCGTTTCACACGCCTGTTTTCATCTCAACGATTAAGTCAGAGCTTTCAGACTGCAAGCACGAGCTGGGCATCTCTCTCAAAATCTCCAGGAAAGGAGGTTCGCCAATTTTTTTCCCACAAGCCACATGCATTTCTTGGCCAAAACAGACAGAAAATAGAAAAGTATGGAACCATATTTAAACATAAACTGTACAATTACATCCCCTTCTGTGCCTTTCAGAGTTAAAGCTTCAGTCTGCCTCCTCTGATTGTCAGAATGCTTTCATTCTGCAGGTTTCAGGTCAGTTATGCCATGAATCAGGCCACTTGTGGGGAAATTTATTGTGGTTCTCCTTAAACATTTAATACAAGCTCTTTGTTGGGGTGATATATATGGAGAGGTAGAGCTGTGACAGCAGGGAGATGCTCTGAAGCTGTTTGACATTCACGACATATAACTGAGATGCTCTGCCAGGTAGCCTAAATAAAGGTGATTTCACACGAAAGTTAAATTTGTTGCTGTTAATTTATACTTTCAGACTTTACGAGCATTTAAAAATGGGTTATTAGATGTTTGATTTTATCCAAGTGTAAAACATGACTTCAGAAATTCAAGGAAACATAAAAAATGCCTTACCATTTACACTTCATGTTTTAGTCGACTAAATTTACTAAAACTTTACTAAAACTAGACTAAAATTAAAACAATTTAGATGACTAAATTATGACTAAAACTAAAAGATATTTTAGGTAAAGGTAAAAGACGAAAACTAAACTATAAAGTGTCACTTTGGGCCGAGCAGAGTCGTTGTAGATTGGAGCTTGACAAGGTGGATCACCATGATCACAGGCCTTGAATAGAGTGGATCCAGCTGCTTCCCTAACTACTGAAGACTGGTCCACACTTTGCCCAACAACTTTGGAAATCGTGTGTAAAACCTGGCAAAAAAAATCCTGTAAAGTGACCCAGCTTTAGGTTGAGTTTAAATTGTTTGAATCTGTTTTTTTATATTTGTTTTAAATTTATTTTTAGATTGTTTTTGGTTTTTTTAACCGCAGGTTTCTACAGGAGGACGTGTGTCTCCCGTGTGTGTTACCTGTCCATGTCGGGCGGCGTAGTGGATGAGGCTGGGATGTTCTCTGGTGCAGCTCAGCTCTGCGATGGCCTCCGTCTCACTCACCATCCACCTCACACACTCCAGATGACCGTTCTGCACACAAACACACACAAACATGTTTCAGTCACTTACTCACCTCATAATGACTTAAAGTAACCTTGATTTATGTTTTCAGATGTATTGTTAATGTATCGCAGACTTGTGTTTTCTTTTGTGAGTTTTACATCCACACAGTTAATATGTTGACCGAGGCCCAGCTGGCTGCAAACCTGTCCTCTCATTAATCTGACTGAATGTCAACAAGAGACTTTCAGATAAGAGCCAATCAGGACTGAGCTGCCCAGCTTGTCTCGAGATAAACACACTTCCTGTCTGGCAGCCAATCAAGAGGCTGGTTTCCAGAGCAGAGCAGACAAAACAGGACCTGCTCGGTATTTACAGCATCCACTTTCCTCTGTTTCAGTCCAGAGAGTCATTTCAAACGTCCTGCTGCTGCTGCTGCGAACACAGATGATATAAAGTTTGAATCATTTTATCAAAATCCACCATCTTAACACACCATGACCTCACTGACCAGCTGCCAACAGCCAATCAAATACCTCCGTTTGCTCTGAACTTGCAGATGTTTTTCTAATTTTGACCCTTTGAACAGTGGAAGTAGTTTATCACTGCTCACTAGTGTTTTTGATTTCTTGGTGTCATTCTTGATATTTTGTAAAACTGTTTAATATGACAGTGTAAACATGAACTCAGCTTACAGTATAATACAACATACTTAATTACTGATCCCAGACTTTTCAAGGTCTTGGTGAAAATGAAAGTAACGCAGTTTGTGAACTATTTTTGGAGAAATGATTTCCTGGCAAACCTCTTTTTTTACTGCCTTGGCTGCCAGGAGATTTTATCCTTTTTAAAGCTGCTCTCAACTTTTCTGCATCACTGACAGTTTCTCTGCAGACACTTCTGCAAAGTTAAGCGGGGTACACACGTAAAGATTATTGGGCTGTTTTTTGTCCCGACTTCTGCCCTTCCCGACCAAGGACGATAAACACCATCTTGTGTCTTATAAGATTAAGATTCAACGGAGCTCAACAGTTTCTTAATTTTTATTTCAAACCAGCGCCTTTGTTTGAGGTTTTTGATGTTGTGGTGGTATTTCTTTAAGTATTTCTCACAAATCACATCTATTCTTACATTAAATCTGTTAAACTCTGTTACTTATGTATGAGTTGATGCGGATATTTTCATTGTACTGAATAAGTCTAAACAGGGTTAAGCAAACAAAAAACCCTTTTCCTGTTCTCAACCACTGGTTCACATGTATTGATGCTATCAGCATATACAATAATATGCTGATATACTATAATAATATAACAACTCTGTAACAAAAAGGACAAAGGCCATTGTGTCTGAAATGAAATGTAAAGGATTTATTAAGTGTTTCATTTTTTCTACTGAGCATTGGAAGCCACTGAAACCCAAACAGTCTGTTAAAGCGTTGAGGCAAAATAAAAGGTTTTCAGTATTTTTTCAACCTTTGTTTTGTAGGAGTACAAATAGACATAAGGCAGATATTCTATACGTCCATAATAAGGCTAAGGATGAAGCTGCAGATGAAAAATAAGAAACCATCATATTTTACAATGTCAAAGAAAAGGTTCAATGAATTATAGATTCCTTGAGCCAATTTTAAGCTTCTGCTCACACCTCAGAAGTTTTTATTTTGACTGATATTGAAAAATTTCTAATTCACGGGTTTTCAAAATGTGGCAAAATGAAGCCCCCTGTAAGAACGTAATGTCTGCTGCAACTCCCTGACTCTAGCCCACAAGCAATAGGGTTTCAAAAACGAATATGTTAAGTAATTAATGATCGATATTCTAAAAGATGGCAGAGTATAAAAAATCACAAGTTTAAATTTTCTAGTTTTTAGACATTTAATTTATTATTTTTTCAAAGCAAATTCTTATTTTTTACATTGCTGTCTTTACAAAATCCTAAAAAAAGGAAAAGAAAACATTATTTACAAGATTCCAAATGAATCATAACATTTTGTCTTGTCTTGCTTTTTTTTTTAAATAGATTTTTAACATTTCTGTAAACATTTTTTTGCATTACATGAAATCAAACAAGGAAATGGAATAAATACAGATTTTAAAAAATGCCATTTTATTTCAAGCATGACTAATTTGGCTTTTATTCTTTTGGAAATAAATATAGCCAGCAACTCTAAGCAAAATACAGACTCTGGCTATGAAGTTTTTCCTTTTCCCCTTGCTTCTTGGAACTTCATATGACTTTTTCTGTCCGGCCACAAAATTCAAGGTTAGACTGTCAGGATAAAAGAATTATAATTTTATAGATAGCAGGATATTTGATCAAACATTTAGCGCCACCCACTAGCCAACCTATAAAGAACAGGATTTAGTAAACTGAGACCTCACAAAACAGCAGTTAAATTGAAATTTGACCAACATGTAAGGGTACAATTTTTTCATGTAACTGCTTTTCCTTTCTTCCTTAGAAACAAAAAAAAAGCAACAACAAAAAATAAAGCAATGTTAGTTTTGTCAATACTGTTCTGTTCTTGTTAAGGGGCAACTTCTTCTTTTCTCTGTTTACACCAGAAACTGTTCCCTTAAAATATTTATTATACATTTGTAGGGCAAACATTTAAGATGCTCCACAAAGAGCTGACTTTGGCTGGGCAGAAAACTCTCCAATCCCCCTCCTCAACTTTTAAAACCAGTGCTCAAATGCTTTGCTTGGAGATGCATCAAAACTGAAGCTAATGTTGGATGAAAACATGTGAGTTCAAGTACAGATCTTGCATTCTTATTCTTTTAGACACAAACACACAGAGACTGACCTTGACTCCCAGCCCAGCGGGAGTGAGCTGCTGGTTGTTGCGCTCGTTGAGGCTGTCCTCCCCCATCAGAGAGGTGAGGTGCTGCAGACAGTCTGCGTGACCCTGAGAGGCCGAGATGTGCAGCAGGTTGTTCCCGTCTTCATCTCTGATCAGCTCCAGGTTGTCTGCTGCCAGGTGAGGCTGCAGGTGGTAGGAAGGGAGACATGAAGGAGGAGATTGAGGACAGGAAAGGTAAAGCAAAGGTGAATCACATTCTTCTCTTACTCCTCTTCTTCTCTCCTGGAATATTTCATCTCATCCACTCACCAGCAGGGAGATCTGTCCCTCTCTGACGATGTTGATGATGTTCTGGTTCTTCTTCGTCTCTTCGTCCATCTCCCCTCCTGCTCCTCCACCTCCTCCAAACCCCCTGGGTCCACCTCCTCCTCCTCCTGATCCAGGGGTCCAGGGCTTTGAGGCGTCCTGCCTGCCCATACTACACCCTGGCATGGGGAACATGAGTCCTGGACCCCCTGAAGGCTCCACGCCCGGCCTCTGGCTCTGCGAGTCGGGGTAAACCCTCGCAGAAAGAAGCTTGTCTGAAAGTTTGGAATAAAACTTGGTGTCATCAAGTTTTGTCCAATAATGAAGGGTTAATCAGAGAAGATGACAGTTTGTGAGGCCTACCTGCATCAGAGAAAGAGGAGAGAGAGGAGGAGCAGCTGAGGAGTCCAGAGGGGAGCAGGTCTGACTGATAGCCTCCTGGAGAGCGGTGGAGGTGATGGAGGTCTGGATCCACTGACTTGGACTTTCTGAGGTCGGACCACTTAACCGGAGACAGGACACAATACTGAATGACATACAACAATAGGGATGTCACATTTAAGTGGTTTAATCAAATCTTAACTATGTTGGGACGTCATAGTTAAAGGGACACGCCAACTTTTTTTTGTGTGTGTGTCTTTCCTCACTCCGAGTCCATGATACACAGATAGACTCAATTCTTTTGACTGTGCGTGCAAACAAGGAAGAGACAGGCAGAGCTCACCCACTGCTAATTAGCTTAGCTCAAACACTGGGAGTCAATGGGTAGCGTTAGCCTGCCTCCGCCTACAGTCATCAGATAAACTCTTCTTTTTATTCTGGCTTTTATGTAGCCTCTTGCAAAATAAATTTATGGTTTATACTTTTTTTTTTAATCTTTACTTATTCCGATTTTTTATAAATATATTTTGGTGATGTACTGTTTAAGTGGCCTAAATTTTATTTGACAGTTTTTATTATTTCTTTTTGTCACCATTGTTTTTATATTTTATTACTTAACTTGCATTATTTTAACAGATATTTAATGGCTAAGTGTGCTTTAGTTACCAAGTACATTTTTACTTAATTTTTTATGTTTGACTTTTGTTCACTAACAACAACATAAATTATTTTCCAGGACAATTCAAGCTTTTCCAGGACATTTTGGCTTTTTCCTCATTTTCCATATGTTTTCCATGACTAGAAAATTAGTCAATCATTTTCCAGGTTTTCCAGGATGTGTGGGAACCGTGAACTCCAAACTGTGCTGTGTGCTTGTTGTGAATAGTTCATTCACCGCGTTATGTAACCCTATCTCTTTTGAGACTAAGATTAGCACTTTATATAATTTTTGAAAGAAATACATACAAAACGAAACTGCAGAGCGCATGAGCAAACAACTGCAGACGGGCTTGTAAGTTGGGCAACAAAACATATATGTCTTTCAAAAAAAACGAGTCACAATAAGCACACAGGACTGAAGAGTTTATCTGACGACTGTAGGCAAAGGAAGGCTAACGCTACCCATTGACTCCCAGTGTTTGAGCTAAGCTAATTAGCGGCGGGTGAGCTCTGCCCGTCTCTTCGTTGTGTCTATCTGTGTGTCATGGACTAGGGAGTGAGGCAAGACATGGAAACAAAAAAAGATGGCGTATCCCTTTAATAGACATAAATCTGTCTATGATCCTGAATATCCTACATCATCAATTTGAAAGTGATGCAGCTGCTTTTTAAAAACTTCATCAAATATTAATTTTCTTAATAATGCAGCACTTTGGTCTTTATGACTTCCATCTAATGCATCTGTTCTCTGCTGCTCTCACTCAATTTGCTTTCTTTGCCTTTATCTAGGCCAATAAATCAAGCTCGTCATCAACTCTCTGCCAGAGTTAAGGCCCGTGTCCATTGGAAGAGTTTTTCCATCGAAAGCTCTCAGCCAAAGTTTCAGAGTGTTTCTCGTTGGCGCTTTATGTTGCCAGGTAACAGGAGTTGACCCCCACTTCTCCTTCGCTTTACCCATAAAGCCATTTAAAATAGCTCTGTGTGATTCATATTTTCCATCAGTCATGGAAAAATCCCAAAGAAAACTTGAAAACAAAATCAAGAAATCATGTCCTGCCACTGACAGAAGCTTGAGACATGGATTTAGCTCCCTTTTGAATGAGGCACCTCTGCCATTGTTGTTTACAAAGCCAACAGCAGAAGTTCAGCCCCTCTTGGTTTTGATGAATCAGTTAGGACGAAGTGACATCGACAAGCGAGACTGGCTTAGAAATTGAGCTGTTTTCAACTGAGCACGCTGGGACTGGGAGCAGAGTTGCCAGATTTTTCTACTGAAATAAGCAACCAGGTGAGTAAAAACAAGCCCAAAACAAGCGACCTCCAGCTAATTGCAAGTAATTACAGCAAATAACATAAAATGTAGTTTAGAACAGATATGCTACGGGAAAGATTTTGTATGTATACAGTATTTATGAAATGGATGATTACAAGTACTGTGGGCATTTAAAAAGTTTGATTATGTATATACTCTATTTGTAATATGTATATATTCATAATATGGATATATAATCTATATACTGATTTTTCTGAAGTTCTTACTTGTTATTAAGATGTTTTGTTTGTTCTCTTGGTGATTCATATGAAGGATGGGGTTACTATAACCCATGAATTTATATTGATTCCATGAATAATGACAGCGGGTATTGATTCATAATTCAGTATTGTATCTGATTTGTAAGGAAGGGGCAGGACTAGATAAGTCCTTTGTTTCTTTCTGTTCCTTCTCAAACTGGTTGTTGTGCATGTGTATGTACTCACATGTACAGTTTGGTGTACATATTACTATTTTACATTGATTTGGTTGTTGTTGTTTGGTTGTTTTTTAAAGTTTGATATAAAAAATAATAATGATAATAAAACTATTTTTTTCTCTAATGTAATTTAACTATTATTTTTAAGAGAAATCTACATGAAGTGTGTTTTAATTTTCATCTACATTATGTTTCAATTCCACAGTGACATTTGTTCTTATTTGTCTCTTACTTTACTTCTTCAACATGCTTTTGTTTGAAGGTGGAACATCCTTTTCTTTATACAGAAGTGAAGGGAAGGGCTAATGTTATTTACAACTCTGTTATCACTAATCAGTCTGTCTAACCTTGATTTTAGAACTGAAAAGACATTGTTAGGCTTTTATCTAAGTTTTCTGTTGATCCTCTACAGCTTTATTATGGTGAAAACAGTAACAGCGACATTAGAAATAAATTTAATTCTGGCTATAAGAATTTCTTTTTGGTGGAAACATCATTTTTGCCCTTCTTTTTTACATTTGTGATTGGAGTGGGAAAAAAATGTTTGTGTAACCTCTGAATTGATTTTATATTGATGGTAGATCATGCATCAGATCCCTCCTGGGTTGGGGGCACAACAAGCCCAACTGCACTTTTGGAACAAGCCCAAAAAAACACAACCCCCAATGCCAATATTTACAAGCAACTTTTCAAAAAAAGAAGCCCAAAGTTGCTTATAAGAAGCGGACCTGGCAACTTTGGCTGAGAGTACTGCGACAACAGAGTGTTTTTCCACTTAAGGTGCTCAGTGGTCTGCCTGCAGACAGTCAGTCCCAGTTTGCTAAAGCCGAGTCTGTACCTGTGTCTGCGAGCTGCTGCTGCCCAGACTCAGAGGCTCGTTGTGGACTAAAGAGGAGCTCTTCAGTCCTCCTCCTCTGGTCCTCTCCAGGGTTCCTCCTCCCAGGTTACTCCCCGTCACCGAGCGCTTGTCATGGGGGACACGAGGCAACGTGGACATCTGCTGACTGGACTTAATATAAGGCACGTCCAGGATCTCGTCCATGTCCAGATCATAGTGCTCCAGCTCCCCAAACAGAGCCTGAGGGTTGTTTCCTCCAACCACACCCCCGCTGCTGCCACCAACCAAACCCTTGGCCTTCACTCCGGGGGTGTCAGAGGAGGCGGGAGGTGGTTTGTCCGAGCCAGGGTCATCTTTACTGCCCTCCCCCGTCTCCCCTAACCCCTGACCCGGGACTTTACCGTCAGAGTCGGAGTCTGGGGTTTCTGGCTGGTGTTTGAGAGGGGAGACCCTCTTCACTGGACGGAACTTGCTGTGGACCTCAGCGATCCCCGATGGTTTGATTCCCCCGCCGCTGTGGGAGGAAACACCACGACTCCAGTTGATGGAGGGAGCTGCAGGAGGAGGAGAGATGACAGGAGGGGTCAGCTGGAAATGTTTCGCTAGAGTTCAGATGAGGAAGACAGAACGACAGACAGACAGACAGAGAGACAGAGAAAGAGAGACAGACAGACAGACAGACAAATACACTGATAGATATATAGGGATATAGGTAGATAGAGTAATTGATGGATAGATAGAAAGATATATAGACAAATAGAAAGACAGACGAATAGACTGATAGATAAATAGAGATATAGATAGATAGAGTAACTGATGGATAGATAGTAAGATAGATAGACAAATAGACAGACAGACAGACAAAAAGACAGATGGATAGAAAGACAGATGGACAAATAAATAGATAAATAGACTTAAATAGATCTTTTGTGCATCTTTTTACAAAAGCTATTGCAAAAACGAATTTTATTTCCATGTAATTTGGAATTTTCTTTCTTAGAGTGATAAAAAAAAGTGTCAAAAACAGAAATGAAGTTAAATGTGGATAGATCATCCAGCCTCAGCGCCAAGCTAACAGACTACAGTTCAGTCAAGTCACAGCTTTGCAGAAGGCACTGGTAAAAATAATACAAAAAAAGTCAATTCTTCAGAGGAGATAACAGTAGAGTGAAATTAACTACCTTATAAATTATTGACTTTTCAATTATTTAAAAATTATGTCCCATACCTGGCTTAGTTTAAAGAACATTCATGATATATTGTATTTTTGGAGATGTATGTGGTTTTCTTCAGTATGTCAGAAACATTAACTTTTACTAAGGATGTATGATAATGATATTTTCCAAAATCATGATTCGATGTTAAATGTCAAGAGCACAAAGTCTGCGCTTTACAAAAATTGACTTGAGGCCTGAGGTAGAACCTGTAGGTTGAAACGTGGCCTTGTATTAATTAAAGTCTCTCATTGGGAGCTCAACAGTGTTTGGACCTTTTACTTTTGTCTGCAGTTGATGATTTCTTTGTCCTGCATGTAAAGATATTGCCTGGATGTGCACACACTCGCCTTTTGTTAATACTTGTACATTCTGCCATTAATACAGTCAATATGTATGGGATATACATGGCCAGTTTCTATGGTTGAAATATCAGCAAAAATTGTTCATGTCTCCCGATACCGATAACCAACTTTTTGGGCGATATTGCTTTGCTAAAACTGTGCATTCCTAAATTTAAATGAAGCAACTTAGCTGCAAAGTTTAGGTTAGAGAAGAAAATCTAGCACAGACAACCTGGCCTCTCTTCTGCTGGGCCATCGTTCCTCCTGGATAACTCTGGGATGCTCTTTAAAGTTGTCACAGAATACTGCAAGAGGAAGAAAAAGGACAAAAACAAAGGGTTGAAAATGTTGGAAACGTGTACACAGCAGCTCAGCAGCTGTATAAATCATTTATTTTTAGATGTTAGTTAATTGCAGGCGCAGTCATGCTGCTCTAATCACACACAGATTGTAACATGAGGTAGTTGGGATGTCTTTCTGTTGATGCAGTCGCTCTGAATCACTAACAAATATTATCATGATGAGTTTTCTTGTGTTGGAAAACCTTTCTATCTGATCATGTTTGTACAAATGCTCAGTTTTTCCTTGTTGGTTTAGATGAAGAGGAGAGAATATCTGAGTTGACCAGTTCCAGCAGAAACTAACACACACGACTGTGGGGTTTATTTTAGGTCTCTTTTGTTTGGGGCTCGCTTCATACCAGTGGATTCACTCTGCTCCCTCGTGAGCGTTTATATATTTTATTTGGACACTTAAAGAGCAGAGCCATGTGGACCAACAAACCCACTCACAAAACAGCAGTGTTGGTGTTAACAATGAGAGCGAGAGGTGAGAGAGTTCTCCAAGTTTAATAACAGCAACGTGACGTAAGCATTACTGTCAGGCACAAACCTCCTGCCTCCAAAATGTTAATGAAAAAAATACAAACCCACTCTACTACTGAATGAATATTGTATCGTCCTGATAACTTTTCTTTTTTTTTAACTAAAATTCAGTTAAAAGTTAAAACCCTCCCACCAACATGAGAGGTGACCAACTGCATTGTTGTATGAAAAAAACTGAGAGTCATAAAAAATGGTGATAAGAGGTTTGTGCCCGACAGAGACAAAGTGTGCTTGCTTTGCAGGGTGTCTCTGTGTTGGTCGGTCTGGGGTTTGACTGCAGGTTATGTGCTGAAATAGATCGAGTGGTTTGGTTTTCAAAAGGAGCACAGTAATCAGCGTGTTTGAGCCGGCAGCAGACCAGGTCGACTGCCAGGTAGGGCTGGGCGTTATATCAATTAAACTGATTAATCTGAATTATGCGGAATATTTAAAAATAAAAATATTAGACATTTTCCTCGACTCATGCTGGGATCAAACTAAAGAGGTAAATTCATTTTAGTTTGGATTTAGATTGAAAAAAACGTTTTTAATCATAAACAAATTTTGAAAACTCAATTTTATTTCAAGGCCATATCGTCCAGCTCTTCTGCCAGGCACAACACAGGATGGAGGTGTGGGGCTGCAACCATAGGCAGCGATTACACTAGAAATATTAGTGTAGGGAGGGACAGTGAAAAGCCAAGAAGCTGTTTAATTGGATACATATAAACTGCTGGCAGGACAAGACATCAAAAATACACGGTGGAAGAAGAGCTTGGCGATATGGCATTTTATTAATATCTTGATATTCTTAGGCCATATCACAATACACGATATATGTCTCGATATTTTGCCTTAGGCCTTGAGATGACGCATTGATGCATACAATCAAACCAGAATGGTAATTTTTTCAGAGGTGAACCCTTAAAATAAAACAGTCAGTTATAAGTTTAAGCCACGTGCCAAAATATCATACAGGCACCTTTATTAACACAATATCAAAATGTATAAAACAAACTGAACAAAATAGCTGTGTGCATTTATGAAATACAATTCTCCTTGAATAAAATAAAACAGATAATGTTCCTTTTCTGCATGACAAAAATAGACAGTAATTAATTCAAAAATACACTGTTGACAGTAAGAGTAAACAGACTTTTCCACTGAGGTTTACAGTTCTGCAAACAATAAAACATGTAAACAGAGACTTAAAAGCATCTCTTTGTGCAAATTTCAACAATCCTGTAAACAGACGTGTGGATGTGGAGTGGTGGCTCTCCTCTCAGCTGTCGGGGCTGATGTGAGTATGATCGCCTGAGCTTGATCTGAGACGGGGAGAGGCTCACCATCTGATCGATAAAGACAGAAACTGCAGAACAATACGTGCTTTCACGAGTGTTCAAATGACAGAAAAGTCTCCATTTTTACCAGAAAAAAAAAAGTCGCCAAGAGGGTCTGAAAAGTCTCTACATTTAGTGAGAAAGTCGCCGAGTTGGCCACACTGGAGTGGAGGGGGAGGAGGGGTGTTTGTCAGGTCACAGAGCGAGGGAGTCGGAGCAGAGAGACTGTGTGTGAGACATGGACACAAAGAGGAGAGGAGAAATAGGTGCAAACTTGCATCCCATGGGAGGAAATGTATTGATATTTTAACACAAAATGAACTATATCGATACAAACAACACTGTCCCGTGTTCTATCACATATAGAAATATATCAATATAAATTAAAATCTTGAGATATCGGACAAAGCAGCTGAGTGTTCGCCATTTCTATCCTTACTTCAGTGATACATGTTAAAAAGTCTATTAACAGTATCAACAAAAGAGTAGAGAGGAGTATTGCAGCCAAAGAAGTGAATATGAGGCAGCCTCACCACGTGCACGACGATGACACTGGAGAAAGAAAGCTGCGGTGTTTCAGCTCTGTATCCAACAGCATCATGAGACAGCTCTTTGGATGAGTGAGAGACTCGGTGTTGATCATTTCTGAGCAGATTTTCTACACAACTTTGACAATATGCGGGGGAAACAACACTTTCAAACGTCCAGATGCACATTTGAGTTTGTGTCACTTTCCTTACAATCAGATACACTGCTCCTGAAAAAACTGTTGTTTTCATCCATCCTGTCAAGTTTCCCTTTTCCAGTTTTGCGCAGGTCACACAGGATGATGTCATCACTAAGGTCCTAAGAAGTCCGCGATACGGAGTCACGTAATTGGACAATAAACGCGGAATTCAATATAAACGCGGAAAATTATGGAAATGGCCGACATTTTACAGAAGTCTTTTTTTTTTTTTCTTAATAAAAAGGAACATATCTCTCGGGAAAAAGCTCTGAGGGGGTCACTTGGCCTGGGATGCACACGTCACTCCCCCTCCTCTTCCTCCACCTCCCCCTCCTCCTCCTCTCATTAACAATGCAAACACGTCGAAGTGGCCGCCTGAGATACCGGCTACGTCGGCAAATAAGCTATGAAGCTCCCGGCTAAATCCAAAGATGATTATACTTTATTACATTATTCTGTGTCGCAGGGTTAAATTTGTATAAAACACTAAAAACTGAATTTTCGAAAAATTAAAACTGAATAAACGGAATATGGGAAAAACCAACACAGATTTTCTAAGGCTCTACGCCACCCCTCCTCTCTTACCCTCAGTGAATTTCCCTGATTGTTTGCTGCTGCATTCACACCGCAGCTCACCCAGATGTCCGGGTTAGAAGCTCGTCTGTTTGCGTTCACACATGACTCATCTGGGTAAAGTCAGAGTATTATCAGGGTGTTTCTCGCATGTGTGAATGGAGTTAATGTCTCACTTACCACTGAATCATCAGAGAAGTCAATCTCATCAAGGTCCAGGTACTCAGGAGCCTCCATCTTCACACCACATCATCAGCTGCACAACAAGCTGAAAGAAAAACACATCAGACTCAGAATGATGTTTATTATTCACAAAGACAGAAATAAAAAGAGTAACAGAGTTACTGACTTAAAAAACAGGGAAATACTGAGTAAACAATGAGTAATATACCGTATTAGTTCGTGCACTGGAGATCTGAGCAGCTGAATGTGATTAACTCTGAGTAAGACGTGTACAAAGACACTTTTTCTTCATGTCAGCAGATTTTTACTCTCCGAAGTTAAATATCAAATCATACATAAATCGAAGCAGCATCATATCCAAACACTGACCGAAGACAAACACTTGTGGTTTTGATGTTGCAGAGCAGGGACTTGATCAGCAGGAATAACACACAGGATGCAGCTCCAGGAAACAGGGAACAGTGAAAGTTTTCATTTCTGTGACAAACTGCAGCGAGTTGAATAAAGAGGAAACTGTGGAGTCAACAAACCTGACGTCCACATTCAGGGGAGCTACGTCACTGTTTCAACTCACAAAGAGTGACTGTAAAATGAGCCGTTTGAAGATCATCAAATCCTCGGTAATACCAGAGGTTTTCAACGGCGTAAAGCTTAAAGTGTCAACCGCACCAAGTGGCTGAGCCGTGGTGATCAAAGGCAACAAACAGCGGGATTATCGGGACTAATCAGAGAGCAGCATGACTCCAGAGAGCGTGAAGATTTAAAGACACAGACTCTAAATAAAACTGTGCCAACGCACTGACCCTCCAACTAAACCTGGACATGAGGCTGGGCTGTACAGGTGCAGCGTTCATTTTTGCTGAGTGCAGGGTTTTCCACACATGTTGGATCACTAGGGTATATTTATAACTGCTCTCTCCATATTTTCCAACAAGGAAAATGGGATGAAGTATCCAAATCAGGATAAACTGTCATCCTGACACGTGCAGTGAAATTAGTGAGGCACTGGCTCAAAGGATCGATAACTAATAATAATAATAAAAAATAGAAAGAAGGTCAACCTCACACAATGGCTGGACCTATTATCACAACAGATATCATTTGAAAAGCAATCAGCTATACAAACAAACCAACCTGATGAATTCAATAACATATACATACTCAACTATCCTGAGCTCAATTCTCCCGCAAATGAACTGATGCCACAACACAAATCCAAATATACCGTTAAATATAACTTTCATGTTCTTCTTTTCTTTCCCCTCTCAGCACCAAAACCATCCTGTTATCCACTCTAAACTCAAACCCAAACAGATCATGAAACCTACTTGTTTTTTTTCCCTTTTGTTAGTTTGCTTGTTGTTGTTGTTTTCCTTTTTTGTTGCTGTTTGTTTTTTTTTACATATTTGCTTACTACCCACAGTAGTAGTATGTTTTGTATATATCTGTTTCTATGTCTATGTGTGCATAAATAAAATTAAAAAATATATATAATAAATAATAATAATAAAATAAGAAAACAGAGCTTAGTTTAAAGGTCTACATGAATGAGTTGAATATGTCAAATGCCCTTGTTTTTCTTTTTTATCTTTTACCTTGCACACTGTATCTCTCGCTCCATTTATATCATATTTATACTGTTAAAAAGTTCAGCGCTCATATGTACAGCTCCATCACCGCACCTTCTGTATATATGGTTGCGTTGTGTTTTTGTTGCATCTTTTTGTGCATCAATCATATATTTTGTATATTTTTGATTTATACCCAAGTTAATATTGCACTATTTTTCTACCTATTTTTCTACTTTCTTCTATTCCTCTTGACTCCGATTTTTATTCGTATTCTAATTATATATTGATTGTTTTTGCACCAATTTACCACACGTTGTAAAGTTACCTACACGTGGACAAAGGCTTAAATTTGGACTGTTTTGGAGGTTATGTTTATTTGTTAGTTTGTTTTCAAACAGGATATCTCGAAAAGTTAGGAACAGATTTGGATGAATTTTAAGGGGTATGTTGGTCATGGCACAAAGAGGAAGTGACTTAATTTTGGTGGTGATCCGAATCCAGATGTGGATCCAGGATTTGTTTTTTTTTTTTAAAGGACTTGTTGACATTGCGAGATCACACAAACTGTGTCAGAAATGCCTCGGTGGAGGCCATTTTAGTTACCTCAGCCAACGAGGTTGTGTTTTTGCTGGCGTATGTTTGTCTGATGTTTGTTAGCATGATTACACAAAAACTACTGGACGGATTTAGCTGAAATTTTCAGGAGATGTTGGTAATGGCCCAACTAAAAAATGATTAGATTTTGGTGGTGATCCAGATAACCGCCATGAATGAACGACTGTTTTTGCTCAACAACTGTCTTAACTAATAATGATATCAACATGATTCTGAGTGCTGGTGTGGGTTTTCAGGGTCAATCAATCATATTGTGATGGCAACTTTATCAAGGAACTAATGCTTATAGATGCAATATGTGAGCTACTTTGGCGGAATCTGTTATTTTATTTTTGTTGAGAGGCATCACGACAGAGCAGCCCTGACAACCAACAAACTGGGCCCTTGTGGGAAAAGGGAGCCTCAAAAAGGCCTTGAACCCCTAATTACACTGGCTGATTAGACCAGGAGAGCTTGAAGGTAGAAGGTGCTGTGTCCAAAGACTCATGATGTTAGTCTATAAGGACCAGTTGAAATCATTACAGGTCAACAAGTCCATCTATGCAAACCGGTTCTAGAAATTATAAAGGTTTCTGTAGCTGTTGGCCAAAAAACTCTTCTCCAAACCCACACAACCTTGAGAAGAGGGCCAATCAAGACTTGTTTCCTAACACCTCTGTGGGTGTCCAGAGCCTTGAAATTATCAGCCTGCTGGAAACAACCTACAGGAGGCTGTCCCTGCCCTCTAGGGTCAGTCTCAATCATGAAGGACGTCCCATAAAAACTCTCAAAACACAAAAACTGCCTCTTCCTTCAAGTCCATCTGCAACCGCTACTGCTCTACCAGCTACCAGCTCCTTACACTTGATTACCCCTTATCACAATTCTCCTTTATTCTGGGATCGTTCCAGCTCTGCAGTGTGGGAGAAGAAACATTTCTGTGTTTCAGAGAGTCTAAAGAAGCTATGAGATAGAGACGATGCCAAAAACTGTCACACTGACACCAAAACTGTTTTGGTCGGAGATGTTGATGCTTATTTATTCTGGCTAGACGGTACCATTAACCTGGTTTACACTGTTCATCAGATAAACAAATAACTAATGTCTTAGAGTCCAGAACTGAAATACTTCCATCTTTGGTTACAGGATGTTCAGAAAGCAGCAAACTGAGCAGCTTTCATGTCCGAGGGCATCTGCTCCCAGACAGTGTAGGAGTCACCACAGCACTGAGCGCGTCCAAATAAAACCTCTGATTGCAGCTTTGAGAAACAGTCGAGCCTGACATCCTTGATAACAACTGTTTAGGCCTGAAGGCAGACATCAAAAATAAGACACCATCACAATGAGGAGGAGGAGGAAGTCTGCGCTCTCTGTTCATGAGAACAGCTGACGAGTTTGAACCCTTCCAGGCAGCGAGACACGAAAACAGCCGAGGAGATAAGAGTTTTCTTTCTCTCTGACGGTAAGCTTCAGGGGGATTTTGACAGAGATTTAATTACACTCTCAGTGAGTGAAATTAGATCAGAGTTTCTTATCCTCTCAGATTTCTGCTAAAAACATCTCAGTGAAATAAAACATGAAGCTCCGGGGAGAGAAAACACTTCAGAAAAGATCTGTTCAGATCAAACTCGTTGCAGAGGGATGATGATTCATGAAGGGCCAATATCCCTTCATGCATGCATCCTTTTTTTTTTTTTACAGATTATTTTGGGGCATCTGTAAGCCTTTAATGACAGGAGAGAGACAGACAGTGGACAGGCTTGTGAAAGGGGGCGAGAGAGAGCAGGGGAGGACACTCTGCAAACTGGCCACAGGCTGAATTCGAACTGCGATTGGCAGAAGCACGTATACGGGTCTAACCTGGTTCGCTTACCACTTTGCTAAACCAGCACTCCACTAGAGCTGGGTATTTCCATCAACTTCACGATGCAATACGTATCCTGACACTGAGGCCACGGTACGATCTGTATACAGGTCCCCAAGGAGGCTATGACGATATTTTGCCTACACCCCACATATGTGCATCCCTAATTAAAAGTAGCTATGCACAATATTGGATTTTGTAGATATGTGATATGCCAAAAATGTGTATTTAACTGTTTTATTTTCTTCCTGCATGTATTAGTCTACGACGTTTTATTTCTGAATGTCTGCCATTCCTCTGTAAACCACTTTGGGCTGCATTGTTATGAAAAGTGCTACGAAAGATGAACGATAAAGGATTTTTGCTGAAAAATGCGTAAGCAAATAGTCTTACAGTTTAAGAACATTTCTCAAAGTACAACTTCAGTGAATTTAGGGATTCATCATCCACAGTAAATAATGTCATCAAAAGATTCAGAGAATCCAGAGAACTCTCTGCATGTAAGCGGCAAAACCAACACTGAATGCCTGTGACCTTTGATCCTTCAGGCAGCACTACATTAAAACCAGCATCATTCTGTAAAGGACATCACCACCTGGGCTCAAACACTTAAGAATAACATGAGTTAACTCAGTTCATCTCTACATCTACAAGGTCAAGGTCAAACTCTACATGCAAAGACAAAGACAAATATCAACAACACCCAGAAACATGGCCGGCTGCTCTGGGCCCGAGCTCAGCTGAGATGGACTGAAGTGGAAAAGTCTGCTGTGGTCTGAGTCCACACTTCAGACTGTTTTTGGACATCATGGATGCGGTGACCTCCGGGCTAAACAGGAAATGGACCATCCAGACTGTTATCAGAGCAAAGGTCAAAAGACAACATCTGTGATCATATGGGGGGTTGTTAGTGCCCATGGCATGGGTAGCCTGCACATCTGTGAAGGCACCATTAATGCTGAAAGGTAAACACATACAGGTTTTGGAGCAACATGCTGCCATCGAAGCAACGTCTTTTTAAGGGACATCCCTGCTTATTTCAGAGAGACAATGCCAAGACACATTCTGCACCTGTTCTGTGCAAAAAAGTCGGGCTACACAGGTTTTCAGGGTCAACACTGTCAAACACATTGCAGTCCTGATATCTTATGCAGTTCTGCTCAAACAAATGCTTAAGCAAGTTTCTGTTTTTCTGCTGACACAGACACTGGGTGTGGTGCACTTGGCTTTATACTGTGTTAAATGAACACACTTCTGACAGCTTCAGGTTAATTTTAGTGAAGGGGATACCTCGTACTCTTACCAAAGTTATCAGCATCTGTATCAGCAACGATAAGTTTGGAAATATCAGATGTTGGCAAAAATCTAACATCGTGCATCCCTGTTGGAAATGCAGCATTTGTTATCATTAATACCGACTGCCTCTGATGAGAGTGTGACGTCCTTAATTTGCAAGTCATCCATAATATTGATTAACAGATTGATCCCTTTGACTATTTGCTATCGATTCTTTACTGGAATGGACTTTTAATACCCATCCTTATGTAACACAGTGGTGAAGATGGCCCTGTCCCAGCTTTACTGGAGAAGGTTGCAGGCATTTAATTCAATATGAATGAATATTAAAAAAAAACAAACAATCAAGTCAGTCAGTGAATACATTAAATTCCTTATATTTGTGATGTATTCAGTTGAATATGGGTAGAAAATAATTTCAAATCATTGTCTTTTGTTTATACTTTTAATACAAGACGTCCCAACTTCATTGGAATTAGGTTTGTACTACCATGAAGAGTTTACTATTATTATCTAACAGTATAAGCTGACCTACAGCCAAGCTTTAAGTCTATTAATTGATGCTCTAACACTGAGGAAAATATGAGGAATAAGATAAGAGGTCTGCAGACATATAAATAAAGCAGTATTTTAGTCCGAATTTTGATTAATTTTCTGTGTTGAAGTCACAAGAACAAAAGCTTAATAATTAGGCACAGCCATCCAAAGGCTACTAAAGCCACCTAAACAATCAATAAAAAGCCAAACTGTGGTTTCAGAGGGTAGATTTTCCTCTTCTTACTCTTTACTGCCACATGTGAAGCGCTCACCCTGCCCATGAAGCCCAGAGGATAATTAGCCATCACGGAGCTAGCTGGCTAATCAGCATCCATGGATGCTAACAGAGGAGCTAACAGGCTAACCAGCAGGCACCCTGGAAAATGAGGTCAAACCCGAGCACCAGGTACAGGCGAGCCCGGCACCGGCTGACCAGCCGCTCACGGACATTTTCTGGTACCGTACCTTATCAGGGTCAGGCAGCCGAGGGGAGAGAGCTGGCTCCGGGAGAGGACGGAGCCTAGCCGAGCCGTTAGCAGGAGAAGTGCTCCTCGGATCCAGCTGTTTTTTTCCTGCTGTCGCCTCGATGTCTTGAAAAGCACAAAGACTTTGACATATGGGCAGAGCAAAGCTGGAGGAACGAGAGGAGGGCTCACTCTGAAGAAATCCCGACGACCGCAGATTCTGAGGATTTAAGGAGGGGGACCAGTTTATTTTGTTTAGACCTCAAAATAGGGACACTTCAGTTTAACGAAATTAAACTTACATGCATGAGTTCAGGATATAATGAGATATATCACGAGTGAAGCTTTCCACAGCATACAGAGCGGCAGATAAACAAACAAACCATCAACATCGTTAAATATGGAAGAGTATAAGGGCCATGTTAGATGGAGAAAATAATTTTAGGGAAGTCGAGATTAAAGTCGAAATTTCAAGGTTAAAGTTGAAATGACGAGAATAAAGTCGAAATACAATTTTGTGATAAAAGTCAAAATGTTGAGAAAAAAGTCGAAATGTTGAGAATAAAGTGGAAATACATTGTATGTCGACTTTATTCTCGACTTTTGACTTTTTTTCTCAACATTTTAAATTTAATCTCATAATGTTGACTTTTATCATGAAATTGTATTTCAACTTTATTAATCTCGACCTGCTGAATATTATTTTTTCCATCTAAAATGGCCCTAATATTCTTCCTTATGTAACAGCATACAGAGCGGCAGATAAACAAACATTTAAACCATCAACATTGTTAAATACTGTATTTGAAAAAGATTTTATAACAATATCATTGGTAAAAATTGTGCAAGTTTCTTTCTGAGGTTATTTTAAGATAAATTCACGTCCATTGTTGTAACTTTTACTAATTAATTTTGATATATGTATATCTGTCTGGGCATGCATAAAGATAGTATGTGAGTGTAAAAATGAAATTTACATAATACTAAATACATGATGATACCACCAGCTTTTATGTGATAGATAGATCAACTTTACTGTCCCTTGCAGGAAATTTGTTACTGCACAAGAAGATTAAAGTGCAGTGCTCGTTACAATAAACAGTGAAAATAAGTAGAAACAAGTTAAAATTATTCAAATAATGATGAGAAGAATAAAAACATGGATAAAAGTGGAATAATAACAGATAAGAGACTGGTCGCAATAAATAAGCTGAAAAAAATATACGAAATTATACAGCAATTTCAGGAAAAGAATTACTCAGACTGTTTGCTAAGAAGAGATATGGATGTTGGGAGAAAAGAGAGCTTATAGCAGTCTGTTTTGCGTTTGCTTGCTCTGCAATATGCATTTATTTACCTTTTTACTTTACTACTATTATTATTATTACTTCTATCATTATTTGCACAATACACAGTACATGTTTACAGAAATGTACAGAAATCAGTAGCTTTAATAGTTCCATTACTGATAGTGATACTATCTTCATACATGTATATAGTCAGAATACATCTTCATCTTGTTTATATTTGGACTTTTTTTTTTTTGCTGCTATTATTCAGTATTATTTAGTATTTTTTGTGCTTCTATTTTAATCTATTATTATTTTTATACCTCTTACCTGGCATTCGTTGTGGACAGCAGAGTAGGAATTTCATTGTGCAGGGAAACTTGTTTCTCAATGTGCAAATGTCAATAAACACACAACAAACAGCCAGTGTCATCTTTTACTGGACACATCCGGAGAAACTGATCAGGCGGGCCGGCTCTGTGTTTGGCATGAAGCTGGTCTCTCTGGTTACTGTGGCAAAGAACAGGACACTTGACAAACTGCTGGACATTTTGGACGATGCCAGTCACAAGTGCAGGACCAACAGACGGAAAAAAGTCCTTTAACCCTCAGTTCATCAGACTGTCCAATTCTTCACTGGGGGGAGGAGGAGTAACAGCAGGACAGAGGACCGGAAGAAGCAGTGGCCAGTAGCCATATATATATTTTTTATTTTATTTATATTTATATTTATTATTTGTAATACTTAACTGCTACTGGAATCCTATTTTCCATGAGGGAGTTTTTACAAGGGGATTAATAAAGTTTCAACTAATCTAATCTAATTTTATACATATTTATTTATTTATTTATTTCGAAAGACAGCGCATCTGTTGTTGACATATGTGCTCTCTTCGTTATTTCGCGTGATACATCTTTTCAATGGACGATCTTTGAAGAGCGCAGCGGCTCAGACGGAAGAGGTTGAACCGTTATATCAGCCCGTTATCCTGAGGATAAAGACTAAGATTAAACTCATAATTACAGGTTAATTCATCAGAATGTACACAAAATTGATAACATGATTATTCTATAATCATAACGCGATTCTTTTTGATTTGTTTGTAATGTTTGTTTCATCCAATTGTCAAATAAATCAGTTAAATACAAGAGTAAAAAGTCAAATATTGAATGAAAAAGAGCAGAGAGAAGAATAATCTAATATGATCTTCCACAATGCTGTAGCTCAACATAATTGTGTCTAACAGGGGAGTGGAATTAATGCAAGCTTAATTATGAACTGTCTTTTTATTCAACAATAGACGAGAGGTTTCCATTTTCTTATTTCTTTGAAATGAAATTGAAACTTGTATTTTATTACTGACATTGTATAAATTAAGATTATATCATACAAGCTTTGGAAAATGGACATTTTGTAAAGCCATTTTGCTTAAAACGAAGGAAAATTAGAACAAATCATTTATCTATGATACATCATTTAAAACATGAAGTTGAGCAAAATACAGATGTTAGGTTTTTCTCCTTTACATACTGTCTCTGCTGTAGTGTTCAAGATGAGTTTACATTTACAAGTTTATCAGTTAAAACATTATTTATTTTGTATTTTTGGTGTATTAATTTGGATAAAGGTCTTAAAGGATTTGCAAATCACTGAATCCTGTTTTAATTTACATTTTACATAAAGTCTAAACTTCATTGGAACAGAGTCTTGTATCTGTAAGTGTCTGAGGAGAAGTTTTATCCTCAGTCTCAGGTTTTTGCCCTCTCTCTCTCTCTCTCTGAGTTACATAACTGTTTGGGAGAAGCCTGCTCTGTAACTGTGCCCTGAGTGTTTTCATAATAACAGTCTGAGATCCTCTTTTTTCCTCCACTGTGGTTAAAATCTCATTTGAGCTCAGCAGCGCCGTCCTGTGGCGTTTTCTGGTACTGCAACAAGTACAGGCTCAGTGGATGCTGTCTCCCTCATGTGGCCATAATCAGAATTACAGATTGTCTCTTAACTCAGAGGAGAATAAAGTCCTTCAAACCATCCGCTCCCAAGCTTGTTTATATGCTTTTGACAGGAAATAATCCAAGGATTGTGAGATTCAGATTGATTGATGACTAAATCTAGTTCTGCTCATTCTTTATCCACTCTCTTCATCTATCTACACATACATATGGCTAATCATTCTGTCTGCTCACAATTTGTACATGACTTTAGTCCATAAACACACTGTTTACTTTTGTTCATTTAATTATTCATTCTGTTCATCTATTAAATCAGTATGTGTACATAAATCTCTGTTTTCCAATATTTACTTCTGCTGCTTTATTTCCAGTTATCAAGATACATTTAATTTAATTTTATTTATTTCGAACATCTTAATTGTGATATACATATATATATATATATAAATATATTGGAGGACAAAACAGAATGATACAGTAGAGCAAGATTAGTATAGAATTTTCAGAATAAGTCTTCCTTTTTTTTCTGTTTGAAAAGGGTATAGGATGAAGTACATAACTTGTCTAGTCCGACCCCTTTTTTTTTTTTTTCCAAAAATGAACAAAAATTTAAGTCTCAGCCACCCAAAGAAACATCAAGTAATACAACTTAATACAGCTAACAGCAAAAATGTATCATAACATCTAAACATTACCCACAGTACAAATCAATCCTATTTTAATTCCACACTATTTCAAAGCACACCTTTGTCTTTTACTTCATACCCTCTTAGCCTGGTATTTTTGAAAATGTTTATGAACCTAACTATTGATGTACATGTTTTTATTTCGTTACTGCAGCTGTTCCACAGATGAACTCCTTTTGTTGATATGCAGTGTAGTCTCAAATTAATCCTGACTGCTGTTTTTTTGAACATGTGTAATCCTCTGAGATTATGTTTACCCTTCCTCAGATGGAAAAACTTTTGAATTCTTTTTGGCAACTGATTATTTTCAACTTTGTACATGATTTGGATTGTCTTGAAGTCAACCAGGTCCTGACATTTTAGTGTTTTTAGTTTGATGAAGAGTGGATTAGTTGGTTCTCTGTAACTTGATTTAGTGGTGATTCTTTCTGCTCTTTTCTGAAGGATATCGGTTCATTTCACGAATGAACACCTGCATTATTTTTGATGTATTAACAGGAACGTTGAGAGTTAAAAGCTGATGATAGTCTGTAAAGGAACAACACTACAGTGTAATGAATTCAACATCATCAATACACATCAGACAAGAGCACCAGCTTGTTTTTTTCGCTTTATTCATTTATTTTGCACGAGAAGATGAAGAATAGTTTAAATACAGTTTCGTTCAAAGATTTCAACACATTCAGTCCGTCTTTATTAGAATCAAAACACCTCAATTACAACCTGTTAACTTTTTATTTCTTTTAAAGTGCTGCAGTGTTAAAAGAGACGAACATACTTCAGTTCATCATGAATTAATTTAAAAAGCAAAACAATGCAATTCAGTGCTTTTCCTTTAACAGGTTCATCATGTTTTGGCTTTATCCCAGAATTTTCTTAGCGCAGATCGATGGGAATGGAGCGTTACATTCAGCATCGTCCCAACACTTTCCGGCTGTAAAAACAAAAGAGTCCGTCAGTAACAAGTGTGAAGAGGCCAGATCTTACAAGTCAAAGGTCAAGAGTATGGAGTTTCCTATCATGCTCTGTGACTGCAGTGTCTAAAGAAAGCTTTTATGAATTCCTATCAAACTTTGCACATTTGTCTCCTCAAAGATGACCTGGTGAGATTTGGGAGGTCAAAGGTCAAAAGTTATCCGGCATCATGGCCAGCACCTGGGTGTGAATGCAATGAATGCATGAATGTTCAGTTTGACTCAAAAACAAATTGGTGAGATTTGTGAGGGACTAGATCAAATGTCCTTCTTAAAAAGTTAAATGTTGTCTCCGTTCATTTTTGCTCTTTAAACCAAATTAAACTGAATTCTTGGCCATTTCACTCATTTTATTTTTTCTTTCTCGAGTGTCTTGCCTCACTCCTGAGTCCATGATAAGCAGATAGACACCATGCTTTCAGCTGTGCATGCAGTAATGAGGAAAAGACGCGAATTAGCTTAGCTTAAACACTGGGAGTCAGTGGGTAGTGTTAGCCTTTCTCTACCTACAGTCATCAGATAAACTCTTCAGCTGCTCTAAATAGTCCTGTGTGCTTGTTGTGACTCGTTTCTTTCACTGCCTTGTGTTACGTTAGACTAAGATTAGCACTTTATGTAATTTTCAAAAAGAAATACACACAAAACTGAACTACAGGGTGCATATGCAACCACCGCAGAAGCACTTGTAAGTAGGTCAAAAAAAAAAAAAAACTTCTGTTTTGTATTTCACTTTCAGTTGAAAGAATGGTGTCTATCTGCTCGTCATGCTCTTGGGAGAGAATAAGGCAACGCACGAAAACAAAAAAAAAATGTTGGTGTATACCTTTAATACTGGGTACAATGTCAAATCAGCAAACTTTTACCCATATAAAGTATTTTTTTAAAGGTAGTTACCTCCATAATTCATATGTAGACAGTACGGCCCACCCCCTCTGTGATCAGGCTGGTAGTCACACCAGTTTGTGTAGGTGAAGGGAGTTCCATCGATCCAGAACCAAAAACTCTCCTAAACAAAGATAACAGTCATGGTTGTTGATCCAGTACAGTTTGTAATCATAACTAATGGATGAATTTGTATAGAAGACTAAAATTAATCAGTTTTAATTTTATATCCTTTAGCCAGTTCATTCTGGTGGTTGTTTTTAAATCATTTCAGTCATCCATATTTAGGGGCTTGGCTGATTTGACCACATGATGCTTTAACAGGAGGTTTGAAACTCACCTCAGCTTTTCCCATCATTTATCAGATTCATCTAAAGTTGGTTTCAACGTTTTCAACATGGCGGCTGCTGCAGATTGGACTAAAATACATGCAGGGATAAGCATCTTAAGTCTGGGTCTGTCCAAGATTTTCTGTCTGTGTTCATTTTTTGCATTTTGTTCCCATTCAAAAATGACTCCTGTGCTGCACTGACCGAGAAAGATGGCCGCATGTTGCCCTCACACCACCAGTTGCCCACCCCTGCCCCACAGTAACCAAAACAACAAAGATCCCTCAGGCTTTGTCCAATATTTTCCACAATTATGCTGCCCTCCTGTTTTTACCTGTAAACTTTGTTCTGCTGCAAAAATGCAACTAAAATCAGAAACTAGAAATCTAAATCTCATGTTTGTTTCAATTCGTTAAGAATTTGTGAGTAAATATGTAACAAATATGACAGCGTTAAGGCTAATGTGTGGGTTAAAATCACCTGTTGTGCATCAGATCCTCCAATCCATGTGCTTCTGTACTCATCGACTGCTGTAAGGCTCTGCATGGCCGTGTACTCGGCAAAGCTGCGTGCAGAGGCGAGGTTTGCCTTCATGGTCTGACAGTTGCTCTACACAACAGATCAAGAGACATTAAAGTTAATTATCTGTGTTGATTTATGCAGAAGAAACATTCTTCCAGATCCAGAACCCGAATCACCTGAGCCTCAGACCACGTCATGGCCTTTGGGACATAGATGAAACATCGGTCCTGGAACTCGGTCCATCCGCAGGGACAAGACGAGGATGTGCTGTCAAGGCGAGGCTCCACTGGAGACAAACAGAGAAATGCATCGTTATCAGTCCTGACCTGTGGGGAAGGGATGACCATCCTGTGAGTTATTCTCATGCCGGTTCCATTAACCAAAAAGAGGTTTGTTTCAGAGAGTTTTAGGATTATTTCTGTTAATTCTGTGAGTGCCATTTAACTCTCCAAAAAACTACAGTGAGCATCAAATATATATCTATGTTTATTTTAAGAGTTTTCTTTAGTGGGTATTTGATTTGATGGCCACATTAAAACTCTAACTATTAGTCAGATTTAAATTTAAGAATAAATCTTTGAAACAGCACCAAGCAGTGGCACCACAATGATTTTAAGGGGGTGCAGGCAGAACTGGCTCTCCCCGCTGTAGCGTGCATGCCAGGCCAGTAGTCGGCGATGAAGGTTTGTAGTGCAACAGCAGTGTTACAACACGCATACGCTTTCCGGTGAAGACAAACTTTTCATAAACAACAATGGCGAGTGGATACACAAAGATGCAGGAGTTTCTTGTCTGGATAACAAATCTGTCTGGATATTTTCTTCTGGATAACAGTAAGCAGCACACAGGTTGCTCGGTAGATGGCCGAAGCTGTTGTTGTTGTTGTTGTTGTTCCTGGGATGCGTGAACTTTCACCTGAAAGAGTATTGCGAATGCGCTGTTGTCGCCATCGTTTTCCCTGACAACGCTGAGTCCTGTTTACATGGAGATAGATACCAAAATGTTTTCAGAACTTTCACTCTGGACCCCGGTTTTAAAAGTTTGTGGATTCAGGCACTCTGGGAACCGTTCTCGTGTAAACTGAGGGTGCAAACGCAGCGAAAACTCTCCGTTTTGGCAAATTTGCCCTCTGATGAAACTAACAATCATTACATGACTATCTAAAGTCACTGCTTCATTAACCTTTTCATGCATGAATTATTAATTCCAAATGACTACTTTTTTAAAAATGTTTGTTTTTACTTTCAAACAAGTTAAAAATCATTGTTATTTTTGTCAGTGTTATATTTTGAGGGAGTTATGCATCTGTCCACTACAGTGGGCACCATGCATCAGCGGTATAAATAGCAATTTACTAGAACTTCATAAAGATCAACAAACACATGTCTTTGACAAACATTTATTATGAGTAAATAAAAGAAAAAGCAAAATCTGAAGTATATTGTTGCTGTTAAATCAAACTATTAACGTATGAATTACACCAAAATTTAAAATCTCTTTTATTTCTTAATGAAAATATGTTTATGAAACTAGAGACAAGGGTTTGTGAATTTACCACCTGGTAGTTGGACATGGTAAGGCAACCTAAAGGGTATAAAATTTATCCTAAATCTCTGTCTACTGTAGTGGACACCATGCTTGAAAGGTTTAAGATATAGTTTTAAATATTCAGTCCTTGTCTCCATCTCTCTGCCCCAATGAACAGTATATGCTTTTGCAAAGAGTTTTAATTATATTTCATACCTGCTAAATGTCAGTGTTGATCCATTTTATTTCATGTTAAAATCTCTCCCACTGATCTTATTTCAGGCATAAAAACAAAAAAACTCAATCAAAAATCTCATAGACTTTTTGATGAAGAAACAGGAAGTACTAAAAGCAGATTATTTCCACACATTAGCTCTCATTACTGCACCACTCTCCTAAAACTCAATTGAAAGGTAAAGGTGCTGTTATCTGTTTGCACTCCTTGTTCTGTGTTTGTTCTTAGGCACTCCCATCAAAACTGCTGCTGAAAACAAACAAAGCTTTCTTTATTCTTCTTTTTATTACTGTCCTGTGTGTCAACATTTAAAGACAGTGTTTGTGCAAGTACCTCTTAAATCATGGTTGAATAATAAAGGACAGATATGGCAATGGTTTGTTTTTCATGAGCAAACAAATAAAATGTCTTTGTTTGGCTTGTCCGTCTGCAATAATTTTTCCATGCACACTGAAATATTGTTTCTGTACGGATTAAAACAAGAAGCACGAGGGGGAACGATGTGTATAAAACAGAATCAGAGAGACGCAGCACTAAACAAAGTTAAAGCAGCAGTGAGACGGCCTTCAGACGTCTGTGCACATTCACTGCAAAAACTCAAATCTTTGCTGAAACATATGTGATTTTCTGATTAAAGATCTCATGATGCTCAGGTCATGACACACATTTTGGAAAACTGTGTAGAGTGCTCATGTTTGGACAGGGCATTCTGGTCTTAAAAACATTATACTGTAAGCCAGTTTCTCTCCTGAGTGACATCAAGCTCACTTCTGTTTACACTGGACTGTGGAAAATACTGCTGAACATTCGCTGGTTTCAGTGTTTCTAACTGGACTATTTTTTAGTGTACACCAGTGTTAATTTTGGTGACTAATTTTTTTCGTCATGGTTTTTATCAACAACCTTTTTTCCCCTGACGAAAACTAGACAGTAACCAATAAAAACAAGCGCACATGGACAAAAACTAAAACTAAATCAACTGACATTTTCATCAACAAAAACTAGACGAAAATGTTTGTCAGAGACTTTATCCAATCAGACCTAATTTGGTCATGGAGAAAGTGGGGACATGTTAAGAATATATTCAGCTGTGTGGAAAGGTTGGATGAGGGACATCCAATCACAACTACTTTAGCTTGGTGGTGGGATAAGTTGTGGAGCGATCCAATCAGAGCTCCTCTCTTTATGAATTGATATATTCATGTAGAGCAGGTTCACTGTTTGTTGTCAGTTCCGGTATTGTAACTGAGATGCTCTGCCAGGTAGCCTAAATAAAGGTGACTGCATTTCACACAGTTCAATTTGTTTCTGTTCATTTATACATTCAGACTTTACTAGCGTTCAGTAAAGGGTTATTAGATGTTTCATTTTATCCAAGTGTAAAACATGACTTCAGAAATTCAAGGAAACATAAAACTGCCTTACCCTTTACACTTCATATTTTAGTCGACTAAATTTACAGTAGATTTCATCAACTAAAATATTGTGAAATTTCATCAACTAAAACTCGACTAAAATTAAAACAATTAAGATGACTAAATAATGACTGAAACTAAAAGACATTTTAGGCAAAAGACTTTAACTATAACTAAATTAAAAGTGCTGTCAAAGTTAACACTGGTGTACACGTCGACCTAAGGTCGTTTCACCCAAATCATTTCAGAATACAAAATAAAGGCATCCAGAGCCTCCATGAGGAAGGACAAGAGATGGCTTGACCGCTCTGAGCAGGCCCACATTATTTTATTGTAATCAAATGTTAGATGCATGTACACAAGTGTCATGATAGAATTGTTTCCATGTAAACAGGGAATCTGCAAATTCAAAAGCAAATAATTTCAATCAAACAATCATAATGCTGCTTCAAACAATAATCAAAAACGATTTGGACATAGCAGCTCCCGGTGTGGAGATCTCTTTTCTCTTTTTGCAACTGTTTTGTTAAAGGAGTGACCATGTTGATTGACAGATTCCTGTGTTTGTGGTTGCCATAGTAACAACTTGTCAATACCAACAAGAGTGGCCATGAATGCTTTATTCATTATAGTGTCTGATACTGCATCACTGATGGTAAATTGGGTGAAGCCATGTGACAGCAGAGGTTTGAGGCTTTGGAATATTGTTGAGGCCAATCGGTGGATGCTGCCATTCTGTAAAAAGCTCTCTAAACCTAACTTTGGATCAACCCCCCTGACAGACAGAGAAGCTGAGCTCATGAACTTAATGTTGTCAGGACATCCGGCTGAGTATAGCCCCCTACTCACACAACTATATTGTATTATATAAAATCAGGCCATAGTACTATTAAGTATGAAGTAAAGTTAAGTAAAGCACCCCCACATTCACCCACCCATACACTCACACATGTCCTTACCAGCAGCTCCGATGGTCAGAGCCGTCATCGAACACAGCAGCACGGACACGATCAGTATCGCCATGGTGTCAAAGATGCAGGTTTCAAAGACTATGGCACCTTAAATAAGACAAAACCTGCAAATAATTCACAACATAAACAATCATGTTACAGTTTGAATGTGCTCATAACTTTAATAGACGACGATCTGAATCCTCATATTTTCAACCAATGAATGAAACATGGGTGTAGTTCACTCAAGAGGTGATTATTATTGACCTTTTGAGCAGCAGAGATGGGAGACACTGACGGCTTATCTTCACTGTCAGACACAAAACAAGAGTAAACTGCAAGAATGTTGGAGCTTGAATATGAATATTGCAATATGCCTTGTAAACGAGACCTTGTGACCACGTAAATATGGCATAAAATGTGCATGATTGATGGTATTTACTGCTGTAATCGAAATGTCTGTATTTATTAAACGGTTTCAGGGGTCAATTCAATATGGGCAGCGGGCCGCATTTGGCCCCTGGGCCACAGCTTGGACACACCTGATATAGTTATTGCATAGTGTAAATGTAGCTTATGTACAAAGTTATTGTGTGGTAATTTAAATAGTTTGATGTTGATTGTTGTATTTTTTATTTATTACTATTATTATTATTTATTCAATATTTACATGATTTTTGTTTTGTGATAAGGGTATGGTATTTCAGTTTTTTTGTATTTATTTGTAACTACTTAAGCACGGGTGATATGTAATCTTAAAAATTAAAGACAATGGTAAAAACAATGCTATTCAATGCCTTTGTAAGTGTAGGTAAATTGCTAATGGAGGGGGCGCCATATAAAATAGGTAGGGCCGACTTTGTTTTGCAGTGTAGATAAAATTGTATATTTATACTTAAATGCACTCCCCTATTCTTCTTTTTTAAAATTACTTACAAACATTTATCCCTTTTTTTTTTTCGACTTTATGCATTAACTATGACAGAGAATCAAACTCACACAACCAAACAATAATCAGAGAGTATTACAGACCTGCAGATAGACTCCCTCCTGGTAAACTGTGGTGTCAGCGTGAGGCTTCACAGAAAGTTCAGCTCGTTTTATAGTTTCTGATCCCTTTGTCACTTTCAGGAACACAGGTTGAGCCCATCGTCCACACAAAGGCTGAAATGTGATTTTTTTTTATCATCGAAGGGGGTTCGTCCTCAAGATGTCTTGTACAAAGTGTTCCTGTGTCACTTTAAGTCATATTTCAAACCCTTGTGGTTACATAATATAAGATTTTTCTGTTTGACTGAATTCTCTTTCATCAATCTTAAATAAACACTTCAACATAAACAGCAGAGCCCCCTTAACGCAGATGTACAGTGCTTGCTTACAAGGCAGCTTCATGTACAGAACAATATGTGGAATTTTTGCTTTGAAATGTTAATCGAAAATGTCCTGTTATTTACCTAAAGCAGGGGTTCTCAACCTGTTTTAAACCTACCACCAGCTCATTTTTCTCTCAGAGTTATTTTTCTGGCTGATGGGCCTCGCTTTGATAGGAGAGAGTGACAGTGGACAGGTGTGAAGTATGGTGACAGAAAGGGGGAAGACTCAGAAAGAGGTACAGACTGGATTCAAACCCAGGCTGCTTGCACTGACATCAGAGCCTCAGGGTTGTGTGGATGTTTGGGAGAAACGGTGGTAAAAAGGACAAAAAAAGGACGAATCACCACAGAGGCAAGGGAAGATTCTATCCATTTATCTTACAATTTATGGGTAACATCATAAGATTTTTGATTGTTTTCTTGCATTTTGAAATTTGAAGCTTTTACAAGAATTTAACAAAGATACTACCCTGACACACCAGCCAGACTGTTTATTTTATCTCAGCCCAGCACAGAAAGTGTTTGGTAACGGGCAGAAACTTTTAAAAGCATATCCCGCAGGTGATTGGACGATCATTCTGTCAATCATATTCATTACAGGCCATCAGATGAACGATGATAAGCCACGTTGTAGAACAAACTCTCGCAAAACATGTTGTTAAGTGGAGCAAAAATATTCTTTCTATCCAGAAATACACTGAGTATTTTTGTTTTTAATTTAAAAAAGAAATGAGGTCCAGATCTGACAAAACTGCTACTTACGCTGTTAGCATCTACGCTAATCTCTGTACAGACAGTCGCTTCCTGCTGTCGCCCCACTCAAGCTCCCACCTCTTCCTGCTTTAAAGGCGCTCCATGCCGCTTTGGGTAGCTTACAATCGTAGCAGTTTGGAGCTTGGCAAAATAGATCTGACTGATTACAGACAATGAATCAGGCTGATCCAGTAGTACCGCAAGGTTACAAAGATACAGGCAAAAATGAGAATACAATATATATGTCCATCATTCAGGTAAAATGCTTATTCCCCCACCAGTGTATCTTGTATGTCGCAGTAAGGCTGCATTCATTAAACACTGTTATGTCGAACATTAGCATGACAGAAAGCATGTCTTTATCAAATTAAAACCTGAGGACACAAAAAATAATTAACTCAGAACCCAAAACTGATCCAATACAACCCTACTGTCCAATGCTTCCACATGCTTGCCTTCCCTCTTTTTGAGTTGATATAGTTATTTGTTATGCAACAGAAAGTTCGAAATCATGACAAGTCGATTTCCACAGTCCGCCTCTACAGCCTTTGCTCTGATCAACAGTGCAAATCTTCACTCACAGGAAACACAGGTAAAACACAGGGTGCAGCACTGGAAGCTTGAAACACGAAGTCATAAAGATCATGAAAAAAAAAGGTCAACAAAACAAAGCCTCTGTTTAGGAGTAGAAGAAGATAATATGATGATAATAATAGATAATGTCATATAACACGGGACCGTTTAGAGTTGCTGAAGAGTTTATCTGATGACTGTAGGCAGAGGCAGGCTAACGCTACCGGCCGACTCCCAGCAGTTGAGCTAAGCTAACCAGCGGTGGGCGAGCTTTGTCTGTCTCTTCCTTGTTTTTGAACGCACAGTTGAAGGATGGTGTCCACCTGCTTGTCATGGACTTGGGAGTGAGACAAGACATGAAAACAACAGAAATGTTGGAGTATTCGTTTAAGCTAAAACTTGTGATATGTGCTGATGTTTGTGTGTGCCAGTTAAAAGACATGCAGCAGCGTTTTGGACCAACTGCAAATGCAATGGAGGAGTCACTAACCCCACATAAAGTTAGTCAGGTTCAGGCATAGTATGGATTACCTGGTGTAGGTACGCCATTTTGCACTTTCTCTGCCTTTTCCACAAAAGAAAACAAAGCATTATGACTCAAACTGGATGTGATGACGGCAGCAGACTAAAGAGTTTGTCCTTATTTTCAGAGCCCACTTCATTCTGCCTATAAGAGAGGACTTTAGCTTAAAGGATCGAAGCCGACGTGCCAACACCCTGATTCAGCTCAGTGACGACAGCACAGGTACAGTCAGTGTGTGCTTAAATATTTGCTCAGTGCTAAAATAATGTTGACATTTGACTTCTGAAGTGTGACAGCAAATATTACCCCAGCTGTGTCATCTGACCTGATGTTTATCCTCAACCAATAAATCAGAGGACGTGTTTTATTATGCAATGTGTGCTAGAGATCAACACGTAGCATTTTTATTTTTCTGTTTAAAACATTAAGACGAGGCAGCTTTCCTAAAATGTCCTTTGTTTTGACATGGCGCTATGTTGATAAAGATAAATTATTTGATTGACTGATTGATTCATACAGGTCATACAGCACATTGAGTTTAGGCTGAAATTTGATTCAATTATTTTTGAGTTGATGTGTGCAAAGTGTAAGGAGAATTATTATAATCACTAGTGAAGGATTGCATTTACAGCATTAAAAATAAAAGAATGTCCAAGAGGCTCTACGACCTTGACTTTTGACCTTTGCCTTTCAGAATCAAATCACTTCATCCCTTCATCATGGTAGACATTTGTGTAACGTTTGAAGATCTCGAAAAAACATTTTTGCAATTTTCCATCCATCCCTCCACTTTTATACCACTTATCTCTTTCAGGGTTCTGGGGGCTTGAGCCTTTCCCAGCTGGTGATTGGTTCAGGGTGTGCCACGCCTCTCGCCAATCCCAGGGCCACATTGAGAGACAGACAACCATTCACACTCACACCCACAACTAAGGGAAATTTGAAGACACCAATCAACCTAATGAGCAAGTCTTGGGTCCGTGGGAGGAAGCAGAGAGCCGAGAGAGAACCCACACATGCACAGGGAGAACATGCAAACTCCTGACCTACACGGGTTCAAACCAGTGACCTTCTTGCTCTTACACTACCTGGCGTGCCACTGTGCCGCCTTCTTGTAATTTTGTTTTCACAAATTTGTGTTTACGAGCAAAGCATGTCAATAGGAAAATTGTTGGCTCTGTCTGATGGTGCGCTTTTTCAGCAATTGGAAGGTTGCAGGTTCGAAGCCCAGCTTTGGATGTCACATGTCCATGTGTCCTTGGGCAAGACACTTAACCCTAAGTTGCTTCAACTGCTGCATCAGTAGCATGTAAATGGGCATGAAAGGGTGTGAATGTGTTGCTGATACTGATGGATAACTAATATAGAATGGGTGAATGGGTGTGAATGGGTAGATGTGACCTGCTGCTCTGAGAGGTCAAAAGAGACTAGAAGTCCATTTAACATATTACCATTTTACCCTGACCTTTGACCCATGGTCTTCAAAATCCTGTTAGAAAACCTCTGAAGCATTCTTGAGATACTGTGTTCACAAGTAAAGGGAGACCAAGAGGCTCTGCGACCCTGACCTTTTATGTTTGACCTCCAAATCCTCATCAGTGTATCCTGTCGTGGCAGACATTTGTGCAATATTTACAGAACAACCCTTATTGTGTTTTTGTGGTGTTGCTTTCACACAGTTACTCTGGGATGATGCTTGTGAACACATATTATAAAGTATTCATTGCTGGATTTTCCTTAAACTTTTAAAGGGATACCCCAACATTTTCTTGGTTTTCGTGATAGACAAGCAGATAAACACCACTCTTTCAACTGTGCGTGCAGTAACAAGGACAAGACGGGCATAGCTCGGCCACCGCTAACTAGCTTAGCTCAAATACTGGGAGTAAGTGGGTAGTGTTAGCCTGCCCATGCCTATAGTCATCAGATAAACTCTTCAGCAACTCTAAACCATCCTGTGTCCTTGTTATGACTCGTTTTTTTTTAACCGCATTATGTTATGTTATCAATTTTTAGACTAAGATTAGCACTTTATGTGATTTTCGAAAGAAATACATACAAAACTAAACCGCAGGGCACATGCGCAAACTATCGAGTTCAAGCTTTATTTTGTTGTCTTACTTCCAAGTTGAAGGGTGGTGTCTATTTGCTTGTCATGGACTCAGGAGTGAGACAAGACAGGAAAACAAAAGAAATGTTGGCATATCCCTTTAATAATAAACTTCTACTTAGATTCAAAGATGACCCAAAGTTTGTGAAAGGCTGCTTTATTTGAAACGTTTGATTATTATGTAACATGTTGTGCACATGATTCATACATGTTAGACGCACCTTTTTTAAGTGTTTCGTGGCCCACGTCAGTAAAATAAAAGCTTTTCTCCTTATTCACTGGACTTAAACCATGTGACGCCCTCAGCAAACTTATAGAAACAACCAACACCTATGGAAATATTTACATTTTTAAGTTTTCTCAGTGCGTATAGAAAGGTACAAAATAATCGATCAAATAAAGACAGCAGGATTTCAGCAGTTCGATTTTGAGAATTTGATCTATTATAGGAGATCATTTCATTTGGAGACTTTTACGCAAAGTAAAAACTAAAGAAGGTTTACACATACAGGATGTGGTGCTCAGAGGTTCAAGGGTAGAAAACAAAGATAGTATGCATGAAAAATAATAGATTTTTTCTGTTTTTAGGTTTTTGTCTGCTTGGTGTGTTTTGGGTCCCAGAAGTTAAAAGTGCTGTTGTATCCACTATATTGATGTGATTTTTCCTTAACTGCACCAACTGATACATGTCACACTGGATTAATTTCATGGCTTTTGTCAGACTGCTGCACTGTTACTTCTTTACATTCTGTCCATTCTGTCCTCTCACTTACATCACCCCAATCGTCTCTTTATATCATGTCACATGTCATTTACTTCACCATGCCATTTTTATCCCCTAATGGACATTTATTGGGCTGGATGTCTTTATATGTCTCTTAACTTACAGTGAATATCTTATATTATAAGATATTCACTGCAATACAGGACAATATACTCTTATATTGTCCTGTATTGAAACTTTACTCATTTGCCCTGCGCTGCTAAAACAGGAATAAATGATTATACCCACACCCACAGCTCCAAATTAACAGCATTGATAATTACCCAAATAATTGTTTGTTTCTCTAATGGTTAATACAGCAGTGTGTACAAGATCTTTTACATAATGACATCTTTAATGCTAATATATATATTTTTTTTTATCCATGAATTTTCAAATGTGTATTCAACAAAAAGAAAACAGAAAAAAATAGTAAAGCACATCCTTGTGTCTTAATTATGATGTCAGATTATATTAACTTACTGTCATTCCTGACCAGAAAAATTGGTTTCAGTGGTTGAATGTAATGCTTCATTAATTTCTGACTTCTCAGAGGAGCTCAGTAAGCGGCTCCAATTTGGGTATAAAAAGCTGAATTCACTTTGAAATTCCTCATTCCTGTTCAAATGTATGTCCAATAACAATAACATTGAAGCTTAAAACAAGTTTTTGAAAGATATAAATAGATAGATAGATATTTATAGATATACTATATAGATATAGATACATATACATATAAGGACAGAGAGAGTCCTGAAGTGTAGTCCCTGGAGGATAAAGTTTAAGTGAAGATTCTTTGAGAAAGGCTGTTTTTTTGTTTTTTGTTTTTTCGGGTGATGCACTAATGAGTGAGCGTCACTTGTTATTTATCATTGGGAATGCAGAAAGCCAGTGAACTGTGTGAAGGACGTGTGTCATTCTGTAACTGTGGTAAATGTGTCATCAGTTTCAGCAGAGCGTGAAGACTTTATTTTTTATTGGACCAGATACACAGCCTAAAGCTCAGAGACAAGACATAAAACTGCTACTAAAAGAGTAAGCCAAGTAGTTAAACAGAATTATTGAGTGGCACACAATTATCTGCTTCAAACCAAACACACAAAGTTCCCACATTTGAACTGACGTGGAAGAAAATGATGGACAAATGTCATGGAGTCAAGACTATTCATGTGGTAGATTAGACATGTTAGGTTGAAACCAAAAGAGTGATTGAAAGAGGACAGGATTAGATCGGGTAAGACAAAATGTGATGAATCTATCCTCAAACTGATACTGCAGTATGTTAAGAGGTTTGACAAGCCTATATGAAATAAAACTTAACATTTTAAAGAACTGCGAAGGATGGAAGTTTATCAAAACCAGAACCAGGCCGGTGTGAAAGCCTTCAAAGAGGACTCTTTCCAACTGCTTGTATCCATGATCGCGTTCTTTCAGTCATAACTCAAAGCTCAGGGCCATAGGAAAAGGGTGGAGGACGCTGTGGCAACATTGCTGAATTTTGTTGTCAGGCACCTTGAGGCTAGGAAGACACATGCATGCCTATGCTTTGCTGATTTTTCATCGGCCTTCAATTGCATGCAACCTTATGTTCTTGCTCACAGGCTTTCAAAAATACCCAGCATTGATTTTGGAACCATATGCTGGCTAGTTGATTTTCTGACAAAAAGGCCACAAAGAACTCGTGTCACTGAAACTCTGTCTGAGACCCTGCTGTGCTCCACAGGCTCACCTCAGGGGTGTGTTTTATCACCTTTATTGTTCATGCTTTACGCTAATGACTGTAAAAGTATGTTCGAATCAAGGTTCATCATAAAATTTGCAGATGATTCTGTGCTTGTAAGCCTCCTGCAGGATCATGAGGATGGACATGGTCCTGTGCTTGACTATTTTGTTGGATGGTGTAATGATTCTTATCTGCAACTTAATGTGTCAGAAAGATATGATTCTTGATTTTCGTAAGAATCGACCTGTCACAGCACAGACCTTTGTCAATGGTAATGCTGTAGAATTAGTCAGTCAGTACAAATATTTAGGCACTATCCTGGATGACAAACTGTCCTTTGAGATCAACTCAGATGCCATCTGTCGAAAGGCAAATCAGAGGTTATTTTATCTGGGGAAATTGAGGTGTTTTAATGTTGACAAAAAGCTTCTTAAAATGTTTTATTCTTCTTTTATTGAGTCCATTTTAACCTTTAGTATGATCTGTTGGTTTGGTAACCTCAGCATCTCAAACAAAAACAAGCTGAGGAACACTGTCAAACTCTGCCAAAAAACTATTGGCATATGTCTTAATGATCTTGACTCTGTTTTTAAATCCAGAGTCACTCAGAGGGCAAAGGCCATTCTGGCAAACCCTCTCCATCCTCTTCATGCAGAGTTTCAGCTTCTTCCATCTAAGAGAAGGTTCACTTTCACTTGTAAGGCCAAATCAAATAGTTAACTTAAATCCTTTGTCCCAACAGCTATTGGTTTTTTAAATAAGCTGTAGGCAAGCTTGATGGGAACGATGCATCTACGAATTTGTGCTGACTCTGTGTATTTACGAGTATTTATTATTGTAATGTGCCTGTTGTATCTGGACGTTTTCCTTTTTTGTGATGTGAGATGCTGTATGAATGTATGTTTTAACTTCTGTTGCAAACCAAATTGCCCTTAGGGGACATTAAAGTTTTCAAATCAAAAATCAAATAGATGAGGGTTTTAATGATGATAGGTTGGTAAATTGAAAGCCTCCCCCTCCAGCTTAGCCTCATCTTCACCACAACAGTCCTGTTCAATGCCTTTAATCATTTGCATTTTAATAAATGCCTATGTTTCTATTTCTGATGCCAGACAACCTGATTTTTTCAAAGGAAAGGCAAATACTAACCACCATTGCACTATAAGCATTCTGTATATAGCTGTGCAATACATTTCCACATGCAATAGAAATATTGAGAACTAGAAATAGGACCATTTTCATTATTAATACTTAGCCTCTACCTCATATTTCACATAGAGCTCCAATTGCATTGTCCGGTAGGATTTTATTTCATCCTGTATATATCTTGTACATTTAAAGTCTTCTTACTACCTTTTTTACTTTTTACAACCTCTTTTTTACTTATACTATTTTTACACTGTTTTTGTATTACCTTTCTTCTTCACTTAACCATCTATTGCACTGAAAAAGAGAAGCTCTCCAATCTCGTTGTACATCTTGTATAATGACAATAAAGGCCATTCTGATTCTGATTCTGATTCTGAAATACCTTAAAAAACCTTAACCAAGTCCAGTTTTCCCATGTGGATCAAGCCCTAGATTACTAGGACCTGGAAAACACATCATTTTTCTGGTTTGGCCTGACATTTATGAAAGTTATCGTTAACTTTATTGTCAAACCTCATGAAAGTTTGTTAGCCCGTCCCCAGGCTGTTTGTGGTTTTCCTCATCATCAGAGTTACGTAGCCGGTGCTGGGCGTGGTACAGGTTTACGAGTTGCCGTAACTGGTGTGGAGCATATTTTAGGACGGCTCGTTGTTTTGTTCAGCATCTTCACACACAACAGCCGAGGGCATCATTCTGCTGAAGGTTTGATTTCTCTTTTGTTATCATTCTCCTTCTTGCTGACAGGATAACTCTGAATGATCCTTCTAAAGATTTAATAACATGTTTTTGTGTTTTGTACAGACTTAACACCCAAAGCATCTCCACCATGAAGCTGCTGTTCATCTCTCTGATTCTCTGTGCTGCGATGGTTCTGACCATAGCTGAAGAGGGTAAGTTTTGAGTTGATGTGGGGGGAATATTTGACTTGTCTGGAGATCATACACTGTTTGTTTTGACTTCAATGCAGCACCTTAATTTGGGTTTGAAATTTTGAGGGCAAATTAATATCATAAAGAACTATGCTTACCAACATTTTAATCATTGTGTTGTGAAGGCTCAAAACTGACCCACCTTAAATTGAATGGGTTTTAGGTTGTTGTCTTACATTTCATGTTATTGCATTCTCATCTAAGGGGCTGTTTTCTATTGACAAAGTGTGATGTTTCAAAAAAGTAGAAACATAAAAATATGTTGTCCCCTTCTGCTGCATCTTTGGGCGATCAGTCCCTCCAGGAAATCACGATTTCAACATTTGATGCAAATTCAGCCAATCTGCAGACGTCTAAAAGTCTCCATGACGGCTTAGATAAAGTGATCCTGACAGATAATTTTTGGAGCCAAAGATTAAAAAAATAAGCGACAATCTGTAGCTTTAACTTGCTATTTTGAATCAAGGAGCCTTTTCAACCAAAAGCTGCACTCCATAACATATATTCACCAAGCAGTAAACCTCTGCTCTCTTTTCTCAGATGAATTTCACATACTTAAAGCAGCACTAAGTAAGATTCTGGCTTTTTAGCTCTCTAGGGGCCTCTATGGTCGTTGAGTGTAACTGCGCGGTCGTAAAACAGAGCGCCTCACACCAACATGCATTTGTTGACATACAGGAGATGCGAGCCGACAGGACGTCCAGAGAGACAAATAAACCATGTGGACTGATAAAGTACAGTCTGATCATGTTTCTATTTGAATAAATCATCATGTACTTACAAGTCCAACGGTAGCAGGGCCAAATTAGCATCAGTCGGACATCCTGCCTCGTCTTTCAGCTCACGCCAGCGAGTCAACGCCGGGCCAGTGTTTATCCCTGTCTGGGCACTTAGCTTGTTAGCTTTCTTTTTTTTGTCTCCTCTGATACACATTTCTTTTCTTCGGGTTTTTCGCTGCTTCCGCCATGATAACAACACTACATGTAGCTTTCTTCTTCTTCTTCTTCTTTAATGGCGGGTGGCATCCAATGTCAGAGGAGCATTACCGCCACCCTCTATGCAGGAGTGTGAACCAGAAGTCCCTATTTCCATCAGGAAAATAAGTGCATATTTACTTTAAACTAAATTCTGTTCATTAAATCTGTTTTAAAAATTCATAAACTACATTATATTCTCCTTTTCCCAATTTAGCTTTCACCTAGAGGGGGAAGTGATGTATGCCTTAAAGCAGTCAAAGCAGTAAAAATTAGCAGTTTTTTAGTGTGGAAGTGTTCCTACCATCCACATGGAAGTTACTTAGTGCCAGTTAGGGTGATACAGACCCCCTCAGACCATGACAGAGGTGTTATTCAACCTGTTGTAAGGTGATGTACCATCACAATGATTCTAGAAATATTATATTAGGGTGTAAAAACTACGTAGTGTTGGTTTAAGAGAAAATTGCTTTTTAAGTTGCAACACATCTGGTCAGAGCTGCTGGCAGAGGGACATAAAGGTTTTTGTAGTGTGTGTCACATTCACCATGTACTGAACTTCAAAAATCCTGAACTATCCCTTCAAGTTAAAATCAGCAGACAGATGCTGTATCATATTCAGCACAACAGGGGCATTAAGTTGATAATCCTTCATGGATATTAAATCATTTCTTTTAATTATTGTGTTGTTGCTTATTGCTCTGTGTTGTGAATTAATGACTTTAACTTTAACTTTAACTTTCAACTGTTTGTTTTTGCTCTTGTCTCTCTGATTCTCTGTGCTGCGATGGTTCTGACCATAGCTGAAGAGGGTAAGTTTTGAGTTGATGTGGGGGGAATATTTGACTTGTCTGGAGATCATACACTGTTTGTTTTGACTTCAATGCAGCACCTTAATTTAGGTTTGAAATTTCAAGGGCAAATTAATATCATAAAGACCTATAATTACCAACATTTTAACCATTGTGTTGTTAAAGGTTCAAAACTGACCCATCCTAAATTCAATGGGTTTGAGGTTGTTGTCTTGCATTTCATGTTATTTCATTCTCATCTAAGGGGCTGTTTTCTATTGACAAAGTGTGATGTTTCAAAAAAGTAGACACATGAAAATATGTTATCCCCTTCTGCTGCATCTTTGGGCGATCAGTCCCTCCAGGAAATCACGATTTCAACATTTGATGCAAATTCAGCCAATCTGCAGACGTCTAAAAGTCTCCATGACAGCTCAGATAAAGTGATCCTGACAGATAATTTTTGGAGCCAAAGATTAAAAAGATAAGCGACAATCTGTAGCTTTAGCTAGCTATTTTGAATCAAGGAGCCTTTTCAACCAAAAGCTGCACTCCATAACATATATTCACCAAGCAGTAAACCTCTGCTCTCTTTTCTCAGATGAATTTCACATACTTAAAGCAGCACTAAGTAAGATTCTGGCTTTTTAGCTCTCTAGGGGCCTCTATGGTCTTTGAGTGTAACTGCGCGGTCGTAAAACAGAGCGCCTCACACCAACATGCATTTGTTGACATACAGGAGATGCGAGCCGACAGGACGTCCAGAGAGACAAATAAACCATGTGGACTGATAAAGTACAGTCTGATCATGTTTCTATTTGAATAAATCATCATGTACTTACAAGTCCAACAGTAGCAGGGCCAAATTAGCATCGGTCCGACACCCCTCCTCGTCTTTTAGCTCACGCCAGCGAGTCAACGCCGGGCCAGTGTTTATCTCTGTCTGGGCACTTAGCTTGTTAGCTTTCTTTTTTTTGTCTCCTCTGATACACATTTCTTTTCTTCGGGTTTTTCGCTGCTTTTGCCATGATAACAACACTACATGTAGCTTTCTTCTTCTTCTTCTTCTTTAATGGCGGGTGGCATCCAATGTCAGAGGAGCATTACCGCCACCCTCTATGCAGGAGTGTGAACCAGAAGTCCCTATTTCCATCAGGAAAATAAGTGCATATTTACTTTAAACTAAATTCTGTTCATTAAATCTGTTTTAAAAATTCATAAACTACTTTATATTCTCCTTTTCCCAATTTAGCTTTCACCTAGAGGGGGAATTGATGTATGCCGTAAAGCAGTCAAAGCAGTAAAAATTAGCAGTTTTTTAGTGTGGAAGTGTTCCTACCATCCACATGGAAGTTACTTAGTGCCAGTTAGGGTGATACAGACCCCCTCAGACCATGACAGAGGTGTTATTCAACCTGTTGTAAGGCGATGAACCATCACAATGATTCTAGAAATATTATATTAGGGTGTAAAAACTACGTAGTGTTGGTTTAAGAGAAAATTGCTTTTTAAGTTGCAACACATCTGGTCAGAGCTGCTGGCAGAGGGACATAAAGGTTTTCTGGTGTGTGTCACGTTCACCATGTACTGAACTTCAAAAATCCTGAACTATCCCTTCAAGTTAAAATCAGCAGACAGATGCTGTATCATATTCAGCACAACAGGGGCATTAAGTTGATAATCCTTCATGGATATTAAATCATTTCTTTTAATTATTGTGTTGTTGCTTATTGCTCTGTGTTGTGAATTAATGACTTTAACTTTAACTTTGACTTTCAACTGTCTGCTTTTGTCTCTCTGATTCTCTGTGCTGCGATGGTTCTGACCATAGCTGAAGAGGGTAAGTTTTGAGTTGATGTGGGGGGAATATTTGACTTGTCTGGAGATCATACACTGTTTGTTTTGACTTCAATGCAGCACCTTAATTTAGGTTTGAAATTTCAAGGGCAAATTAATATCATAAAGACCTATAATTACCAACATTTTAACCATTGTGTTGTTAAAGGTTCAAAACTGACCCATCCTAAATTCAATGGGTTTGAGGTTGTTGTCTTGCATTTCATGTTATTTCATTCTCATCTAAGGGGCTGTTTTCTATTGACAAAGTGTGATGTTTCAAAAAAGTAGACACATGAAAATATGTTGTCCCCTTCTGCTGCATCTTTGGGCGATCAGTCCCTCCAGGAAATCACGATTTCAACATTTGATGCAAATTCAGCCAATCTGCAGACGTCTAAAAGTCTCCATGACAGCTCAGATAAAGTGATCCTGACAGATAATTTTTGGAGCCAAAGATTAAAAAAATAAGCGACAATCTGTAGCTTTAGCTAGCTATTTTGAATCAAGGAGCCTTTTCAACCAAAAGCTGCACTCCATAACATATATTCACCAAGCAGTAAACCTCTGCTCTCATTTCTCAGATGAATTTCACATACTTAAAGCAGCACTAAGTAAGATTCTGGCTTTTTAGCTCTCTAGGGGCCTCTATGGTCTTTGAGTGTAACTGCGCGGTCGTAAAACAGAGCGCCTCACACCAACATGCATTTGTTGACATACAGGAGATGCGAGCCGACAGGACGTCCAGAGAGACAAATAAACCATGTGGACTGATAAAGTACAGTCTGATCATGTTTCTATTTGAATAAATCATCATGTACTTACAAGTCCAACAGTAGCAGGGCCAAATTAGCATCGGTCCGACACCCCTCCTCGTCTTTTAGCTCACGCCAGCGAGTCAACGCCGGGCCAGTGTTTATCTCTGTCTGGGCACTTAGCTTGTTAGCTTTCTTTTTTTTGTCTCCTCTGATACACATTTCTTTTCTTCGGGTTTTTCGCTGCTTCCGCCATAAACTACAATCTGCAGAGCTCTTGTCACGTTCATTATGTACCCAACTTCAAAAATCCTGAAGTATCCCTTTGAGTTAAAATCAGCAAGAGTTGATTGTCCTTCCTGAATATTGAATCATTTCTTTTAATTATTCTTGTGTTGTTGCTTATTATCCTGTGTTATGAATTATTGACTTCTGATTAACTGTCTGCTTTTTACAGTTCCTGAGATATACATTCCTCCTTCTCCACCACCACCACCACCTGGTTTGTATATTTTCTATCAAGTCCGTTGTTCATTTATTAGTGCTGTCAAAGTTATCGCGACAATGACAAATTTACTTTAAATTACTTTTAATGCCATCAGCCATCATTTTTTGACATACAACTAATGTGCATACCTTAAAATTTGACCCACGGCCCCGTCGTCAGTGAGTCGGTAAAGGATTACTATAATGCACTCCTCATTTGACCTCCAAAAGCCCCAGTGCATATGAAACAGTGCTGCCATGATCGTGAGGAGGAAGGAAAGAAACAACAACAGTGCTTTTTTTGTTCCACAGAAACAAAATGAAAAGTAAAATACAATTATCATGACAATGACCCATTTACTTTAAATCACTTTTAATGCCAGGGTCAGCTTCATAGCTTTGCCTAATGACTCTGTTCTAAGAGCAAAGTTTCTGTACTTACTCTCCGTGTGACTTGAGCTTACACTGGACTTTGCTGAGTTTCATATGCTAACTGTCTGAGCAGAGAAGCCTCCGCTCCCTCACCCAGTTAAGGATTACAAACATGAAGCTGCACCTTAAAACCCCTGCTGCTCCAACACCTATGTGTAGTATTGACATTTTTACTCCTTTTTATGTTTATGGAGTTTGTGGAGTCTCTCATACTGCTGACTGACTGAGCAGAAAACCCCCCATCTCCCTCACCAAGAGGAGGATTTGTTCACAAACATGAAGCATTTCTTTAGTACTAACCTACACTGTTGGAAAAGAGATGTTTACCCCTTTACGATAAAGAGTCACAGAGAATTCACTGAATGAGCCAAAAGTAATCTGCATTAAGTAGTTAACTCAGTCATTGGACCTGTTAAGCTAACGTCGGTAACTACAGAATTTCCCTGCTTACACCCCAACCCTCCACCTAAAACCTCCACTCTGGCAACATGTTTGCCCGATTCATTCTGCCATACACACAGTGTCGCACATCCAAGCCATATTGCGGCATGAATTGACACAGATACTGTGTCTACTACTGTCTCGACCCCCTTGGACTAAGCTCTGCACCATGGGGGATCGAGTCTTCAAGTCTGGTGCACCTCGTCTACTGAATGCTCTTCCAAACCACCTGAGGGCGCCTCTTTATAAAACGCCTAAACTTGATCCAATAGTCCACTTGACACTATAGGCTGACTTACTCATGGCTTATTTTATTAAAATTTTTTAACTTGTTTGCTAACCTGTGTGTTTTGAAATTGATGTATTTTATTTGTATTATTGTTCTAAGTAATTTTGTGTCAAAAATTAGGTGGTTAATAAATAAAATGCATTGTTATTATTGTTATTAATAACTTGGGCTCATTGTAGCTGTCAACCATACAATTTCCTTTTTTTTTTTTTTTTTTTGCATTTAATTGCACAAGCCCCCCCCGCATCCATTCAGAGCGACTGTTTCACGCATTGTTTTGACAAAGTACCCAGATGGATTTATCTAACCATCCTAAACAAAACTGAATTATTTGTTACTGTAAGAGCTATTCTGCTGCTGCTCAATATTGTGTCTGTCTGTTCTTTCAGCTTTTCCTCGACAACAGGCCAATTCAGGTTTGTATTTTTTCTATCAAGTCCGTCAGATTTTTTTAAAGGCGCATCACTTATGGTTTCCATGTGCACAGTTTGCACTAAAATGTCTTAATATGATTAACAACTGATCCTATTGTATTAAGTACTTAAGTGACCTCAAACATTTCCAACAGTGAGACAGTGCCTGGGAGTACCCTCAGAGCCACCTGGACAGACCCAACATGTTTATCATGACATGGAGGATAAAGTCAATTGTAGCAAGTCTAAGTGCACGCACATATCCTTCAGTGGATAAACCAGTTGGAGCGACCTCCATGATAGGCTGAAAGGTGGATGTCCAAAAGTCTCACAGACGGTTCAGAGAACATGATCCTGATAGACTTTTGTGGTTTTTTTGTTGCCAGTGAGCAAAAAAATGAGCTACAATCTGCAGCTTTAACTTGCTATTGTGAAATAAGGAGCCTTTTCAACCAAGAGCTGCATTCTATAACATAAATTCACCAATCAGTAAACCTCCGCTCTCGTTTCTCAGATGAACTTCACATACTTGAGAGTTAATAGTTTTTAAGTTGCAACACAGCTGGTCAGAGCTGCTGGCAGAGGGACATTAAGGTTGTGCGGCAAGTGTCACGTTCATCATGGAGCAAACTTCAAAAATCCTGAACTATCCCTTTAAGTTAAAATCAGCAGACAGATGCTGCATCATATTCAGCACAAAGATGAACATTAAGTTGATTGTCCTTCATGGATATTTAATCATTTATTGTAATTATTCTTGTGTTGTTGCTGATTACTCTGTTATGAATTAATGACTTTTGATAAACTTTCAACTGTACTGGAACGTTTGGAAGGTTTGTATATTCTCTGTCAAGTCCTTTGTACATTTATTAGTGCATTCAAAATCATCATGACAATGACAAATTTACTTCAAAGTACTTTTAATGCAAATATTTTTTTGACGTACGACTAACGCGAACAATTTGAATTTTAACCCACGGCCCCATCTGTACTTCAGTGAGTCAGTAAAAGATTACTGTAATGCACTCCTCATTGGGACTCCTGGCAAGATCCTTCTAAAAGCTCCAGTGCATATGAAACAGTGCCGCCATGAGCCTAAGGAGGAAGGAGAAACAGAAACAGGGCTGTTTTTTTCCACAGAAACAAAATGTAAAGTAAAATAGAGCAGGGTTTTGTTTGTTGAGTAACAAGTTACTTGATTACAAAAGTGAAAAATCTGAAGCATCCACTTAAAATGATTAATATTCAGAACATTCTCTCTTAAAAGAGATTTAGAAAAGCAACAGTAACTCAAAGAACCCCCCCGTTACAATCAAGGTGTGGAGCAGAGCATCTCTGAACGCTGAGAGAACTCTTGAGGCAGATGGGCTACCCCAGCAGAAGACCTACACCTATAGGGAAACTAGGCAACAGTTTGCACAAGCTCCCAAAAATTGGACAATAGAAGATTGGAAAATGTTGCCAAGTTTGATGAGTCTTGATTTCTGCTGCCCAATCCAGACGGTAGGGTCAGAATTTGGCAAATACAACATGAAAGCATGGACTCATCCTGCCTCGTATGAACTGTCAGGCTGATGGAGGTGTAACCAGAATCAGAATCAGAAATACTTTATTAATCCCAGAAGGGAAAGTCAGTTTAATCTGCTTTTTTATACAGTGTAGATATAGATCTACACTAATTATTGTTTATATTGTTTATATAAACAAGTATGAGTTAGAATAGAAATAAGGAAAAATGACAAAGCACATAATATTTTAAGAAATAACAATAATATTACTTACAGGTGGAGCCACATAAATTTTCAACACTTTCCTCGACTGAGTCTTGACTGGACAGTTGCAGGATTGTGACAGGACTTGCTCACCCTCATGGTTGTGATGAGATCCTCTTTACAACCATTCTTTAACTAGGAAGAGCACAAACCTCTGCCAAAGTAGCTCACATATTGCTGTTACATCTATAAACAATAGTGCCATGATACAGTTAACATCTTAATATGATTCCTTGCCCCTGAAAACCCCCACCTAGCACTCAGAATCATGTTGATATCAGTATTAGTTAGACAATTACTGAACAAAAACGATCATTCCCTAATGGCAGTTATCCGGATCACCAATAAAATCTAATGATTTTTAAGTTGGGCCATTACCAACATCTCCTGAAAATTTCAGCAAAATCCATCCAGTAGTTTTTGTGTATCCTAGCTAACAAACAAACAAACAAACAAAAAAAACCAAACTTTGCCCTTTTTTGTGAAATTTAGGCACACCTCCAGGAATGAGGTGGGAATGCCCAGTGAAGGGAAGTTGGCTGGTGGGAAGGGGAAAATTGAAGTGGCTGCATCTGTACAAACAAAAAATAAAATAAAAATAATAAAAAAAAAAAAATCTAGAAAAGCACTCAGAGAACGCAGACCTCCGCCAAGCAGCTTCGGTCCACTTTGGCGAAAATGGTCCTATCTGGCAATGTTAAAGAATCCTTTAAAAAAATTCCAGGATCCAGAAGATGATCTGCATAACCTCCAAAATTGAATCAGTTCATCCATATCCCATTTCCGACAATTCCTGAAAATTTCATCCAAATCCGTTCAGAACTTTTCAAGTTATTTTGAACACAAACAAACAAACAGACAAACAGACAGACAAACAACAGCCGGCAAAAACATAACCTCCTTGGCGGAGGTAATAAAAGCACAATTCTCAGGGTTTGACGAAATAAGTGACATTTAGAGTGATTAGCAGCAAAGTCTGATGGCAACAGGCAGGAGTGAATCCCAGTGGTGCTCTCTAGTGCATCTCGGGGGGAGGAAGTGTGAGTAATGTTATAATGACAAATGGTGTGGGGGATATTTTCTCTGAACACTTTGGTCCCCTCTCTTCCAAATGAGCATTGTTTAAATGCCACAGCCTACCTGAGGATTGTAGATGACCATGTCCATCCCTCTGTGACTACAGTGTAACCATCCTCTGGGTAACATGTCCCCCACAAAGCCGGACTCTTCTCAAAATGGTTTCTTGGACATGTACCCTAGTGGTCTCACAGTCACCAGATCTCAACTATTAGGGTACCTTTAGGATGTGGTTGGACAGGAGGTTTCAAAAATAGATGTGCAGCGGACAAAACTGCAGAAACTTTTTGAAGCTATGATATCCATATGGACCATAATCTCTGATGAATGTTCCACGAATAATTAAGGCAGTTCTTCAGGCAGAAGAGGGTCCAACCTGGTACTAGCATGTTTCACCTAATCAAGTGGCCAGTGAGTGTATGAAGCAACTTAAGATGTATAAAAATGTGAGTTTAATTTAAATTCAGTTTGTACACATAAAAAAGTAAACATGCATTCATCCTGTGTTTTTTCTAGCAAAGAAAAAAAGACATATGAATGCCAAAACAAAAAAAAATGTTGCACTTTGCCCCTCATTCCTTACTGCAACTATTCAAAGAAATACTTTTTTTGTCATTTGCACAGAAAAATAGCCCAAAACAGGTTACAGTAAACTTCTCCAAAATGCACAGTGGAGGAAAACCTTCCTTACCCTCCAGGGGCGCCAAACTAGTCGTTTGTCTTCATAGTCAGCACACAAACGTGACATTGGTATTTTCCAACATGGTGAATTATTCTCTTTTTAAATGTGTTCTCCTGCTGTTTCTTCCTGCTGTGTCTAACTATTTATCTACCTTTTCCAGGTCAAAAGAAGTAACCTGTGGGACCAGGCTACTATCAGAGTGAGTATGTGAGGTTATCACACAACAAAAAGATAACGCAAGACCAGATATGGAGTCAGGAATAATGTGGGAAATGGTCAGCTGTAGAAAAGAGAAAGAAGACTGATATCAGTTCAACACCTTTATTGTTTTTGTGGTTCCCGGCTCCGTTTGGTTTTGACATCGTTGGTCAACTGGAATAACATTGCAATGTAGCTGGATCCACCTGATTGAAGGTCTGTAATCAGGATAATCCGATCTACAATAATTGTGCAGCACGGCTCAGTCAGCATTCATGTAAGCAGGATGTGACTGCAGAAGTTTTATCAGATCTGGACCATATTTCTTTATTAAAATAAAAATCAAATAACACTAAAAACATTTCTCCACAGAGAGGAGATTTTCGCTCCACTTCTGACATGTTTTGGCAAGAGTTTGATCTACAAATTGGTTCAGGGTTTCTATTTAACTCTGCGACAGTAACTCCCGCCTACTATATTATCTGACTGGCCCGTCATGAATGTGATTGACAGAACAATCGTCCAATCATCTGCTGGACATGCTTTTAAAAAGTTCTGCCCATCCCAAACACTTCTATGGGCTGTTGCCCAGATGGACTAGTGGAAGATACTGAATAAGGATAATCAATATTCTCTGTATGATATCAGTATTGGTAGATATTGGTATTGACAGATACTGAAATTTTTGGCAATATTTACAGCCTACATATTGGCCATACATTTCAGCCATTTTTTGGTAGAAATCTCAGCAAAATACACAAATGTACCATAATGCTTCACCGTGTCATCACTGCATGGGTACATTCAAAAATCAAGCGTTAAATGTTGTTGTTTTTTACATCAGTTCCTCACACAAATAGACACTTACACTGAAATCTAAAAGTCCGTATTCAAAAGGTTAAGACTTTGTGCTCTTAAAAAAACATCTGCATAGGCTATAATGAGTAAAGAAATATCAGAATACTGATATTGGTAAATACTCAATATCACGCATCCCTACTATTGTATATAGTCAATCTGGTGTGTTGGGTAAGCAAAAATGAATATGTCTTAGTGGGCAGACATCAACATTTACATTATGATGTGTTCAATGACAACTCGGAAAGATGACAATCAGACAAATAAATGACAGACAGATAAATCCCATCATGATGTGCCCAAATGTAGTTTCAAGATAATGAAAATGTATGTTTTGTCTCAAAACTTGTACAATTGCAGTTGTTTGAAGGTCAAAATTTTGTTTTTCCAGCAATTTTAAATAGACCTAACAGGTGTTATCCAAGTGGTATAAAGCACTTGAAAATGATATTTTTTTAAAGTATATATATATTTATAATTGTATATCATAAAATGCATCAAGGTTCTCAATGGGAATTCTTTTTTCTGCTTAAAAAAAAGAAAGAAATTGTTTAGGAATGAAAAAAAGCATTGTTCCCCAATAACACTTAACTGCTCTGGTTAAATTCACCTTAAACACCTCAGAGTCTAACAGAATTAAAAAAAAAATGTCTAAAAAAGTAAGGAATGTACCAAAAAATTGGCTAAATGTATTGTTGCATACCTAGTAGATACCACAATCATGACCAAAGACAAGCATGAGGCCCAATGACCTTGCCTTTTGCCCTTTGACCTCCTTTATGTTCTGTCTTCATTGTTTGTCAAAGTGGACAGCACATGTGTGCCACTCGTTAAAATGAAAAAGGATCTGTTATTTTTCTTACATACTCAGTTGTGTACAGTTTTTAAAGACTGAGTTCCAACCTTAAAAAGATTAAAATTTATGAGATAAAAAATCAACCTTTCCACCTTTTTTAAAATCTTAAATTTTTAGATTTATAAACTAAAATTGTTGTCACTGTATTTCAATTTGATTTGTGTTCACTGAATCCTGCTTGTTTATCAATCTACAGGATGGGAACGGAAGATCTCATCATTCCACAGCGAAGCTCAAGCTTAAAGAAAATCATTACTCGTCTTTCGAAGTCACAGATGTAAGATGTGGCTTTGTCCCATCATTATACTCTGCTGATTGAAATGTTCTTTCTTGTGTTTATGCACATTAAAAGCATTGGAAAAGGCCGATGGTCTATGATTCTTACTTTTAATTCTGTTTAAAAGGTTAGTTTGGATTTTTTGAAGTAGAGTTGCTAGAGGCCCATTGCACTAGTAAACATCATTGCCATTAAAGGAACTTAAGGGCTTCTGTCCCTGAGGGGAGATATCTGGGGATGGACGCTAGCCGCTAAATAGCAGTACATACCACCAAAAACCTTGTAACTAACCCACCTTAAGGCCCCCACTTCAAAAAACCTGAACTTATCCTTTAAAATATTATGCACTTTTTAATGGTATATTCCTTGATACTGGAACTGCTATGTTGGGGCAACTGGAGTTACCACATTTATAAACTTGATGAAACATTTAAACACATCATAATGAACATGTATTCCCCTAAGCCAAATAAACATGTATTATATTGTGTTTATATACTGGATTGTTCATTTAGAATAGTTAGAATCCAAAAGTATTAATACAGATTTCAATTATGTAATTATAAACAAGATTTAGAGTTATAAGAGTTATTTTTTCAAGCTAACAGTAAAAAGGGTTGGCATTTTGGTTTAATTTATGCTCAGTGCTTTAGCTTGATAATAACTGAATATAGATAACCTTGATTTTCTGTGATTTTCGAGTTTTGAAAATGCCAAACAAGATCTTTTTCAATCTGTATCCTTGAGCTGGAGATACACATGCTGTTAAGTCTGCGGACATGTTGGCGCGATGGCCACCACGCATCCCCTGCATGGATTCAGCGAGGCCGTTGAATCACATCACAGCAGCAGAAACAACAATGACAGGAAGTTTAAAAGACAAACTGATAAATAAAGACCACAATCATCAACTTATGAATAATGAGTGAGACTGTACAGACACAAAACTGACAGTCCATCGATCTGAGGACAGATAAATTCTCCTTTAGAAGTCAGGAAATAAGTTTGGTGTAAGATTTCAACTGGTGACCATGCACACTGGTAACTTGGAGATAACCCCATGGTTGACTTTGGCATATAAAGTAATGTAGAATAATTTGAGACAAAGATTAATAAAAGTGAAGCACTGAAGGATGAACCCTCTGCTTTTTCTGGTGCTTTGACTCTGACATCTATCAGCACAGTCGTCAGCATGTCATCAGTTAACACGGTAACTCATTACACCCATACACTGAGACAGATCTGACTGTGATGTAAGCTGTAATGAACGTCGTTACAGACTTGACACTGTGCACATTGTCTCACGGACACTAAAGCACCTGAATTAACACGACAAACAAAATAAGCTTTTTTTCTGTGAACCTTCTGGTGCTCTTTGTAGAGAACTTAATTTAATTTTCCTAATATTCAGCACATGTTTGCCAGTTTATTGAGTGAAGCTCTATTTCAGTTTATAATGGCTGTAAGAAGATCCAAAGGCAAATAAAAGTTCCCCAGGATGCTCTTGGTTCACCAACATCACATAATATATTACAGAGTAATCAAACAATGACATCTATCCTGTTATATTTAAAAAAACCCAAAACAAAGCCTCCTTGAGAGTCCCTGGTGTACGTGGCCTTGTTGACGTGTTTGGGCGCTGAAGTGTATTTAAGGGCCGGTCTTTCTTTTATTAAGCACCTTCACACTGAACGGCTGAGGAGATCATTCTGCAGGTCTGATTCATTATCATCCTCTCATTACTAACAGAACCACTTTGAGTTAACTGTAGTGATTATAATTAACTTGTGTCTGTTTTCCAAAGGTTACCGTTATTATCTGTTGACCTGAAGCGTCTTCATCATGAAGCTGCTGACAGTTCTTCTGATTCTTGGCGTCATGATGGCGCTGACCTCAGCTGCTCCTGGTAAGAATTGACTTGATGTGGCAGATTTAATGAACCAAACTGCAAAATGGGAGATTTAGCTTGAGTTTGATGCATATTAAAATGAATGTTTTAGTTCTTAGATAGAAAAAACATTATTTATTTTTAATAAGAACTGTGCAGCTATACACTCACAATCTTGACATAAGATTTGATTTTTTCTTTGTTTCTTACACTCAAACGACTATTTGTCAAAGGCTCTGGACACCTTGAAGGTTTTTAAAAGAGTGGTGAAGAAATAAGTCCTGAAATACACTACGTAATATATTAGCATATTAGCATTTATTGTTCAATCCTGTCAACATTCATGTGATTTTTGAATGTAGTTTTAGTTAAATGCCCAAATAAGACCTGTGGTAAATACAAGCTTAAAGAGCAAGTTGAAAGAAATATCTCTACACAGCAGAATCTGCATAAACAAATCAGTTAACGTTAACACTTCTGAAGTGTCTATATGGGTCTGCACAACAAAGTGTTGTTTTCACTCTTTTTGGATATTTGGTACTTTAACTTTGACTCTTGTCAAGTGTAATTGCTGACTCTTTTTGGAGTTAAAATTAAAGCTTTGTTACACGCCTGTATTCTCAGTCTGCCTGAGACACTCTCTTAGACCTCCTGGCAGTGCACTCATTTTTGCCCCCCTTTTTCCAATAAAATTCACATTTGTGTTGAGACTGGGATAAAATAATCGGTATAACTTCTGAATTTAGTTTATAGTGATGGTAGACCATGCATCACATCCTTCCTGGGTTTGGTAGCACAATAAGCCCAAACTGCACTATTGGAACAATCCCAAAAAAACGCAACCCACAACTGCCAGTATTTACAAGCAACTTTAAAAAAAAAAACGTAAAGTTGACTATTATTAGTTGACCTGGCAACTTTGGCATCTAGTTCTCCTGCTCCTAAATACAATTGAGTATTTAAGCTCCTGTCCTGCACCTAGCTGAGCGAAGCAGTTTGGATAACAGCTGCTAGACATCAGTGCATAATAAAGCGTCACATTTCACTGTTGGTAATGGTAACGACGTTGAAATGTTTGAAATAGTAATTAATTAGATTACCCGTTCTTGGGAAAAATTTTAACGCGTTACTCCCAACACTGCTTACAACTGATGTTAAAGACATAAAGTTTCATATCAGGTCTCTTTTATTTTTTCATTTAAGTTACATCTTGTGTGAATTCTCACTTGTCAATTATTAGAGACATCTTGCATCAAGTCAGCAGATAATACAGTAACTTATCCATTTGTTACACCAGGCATCTCCTCTGCAAGTTGTGCAGCCAGTTAGGCTCCGCCCACAACATACGTCAACACTGTGCCCAACTGTAAATATAGTCTACTGCAGTGGTTCTCAACTGGTCTGGCTTCGGGAGCCACCATCACCCTTTAATTTCAAGCTGCAACTAAAATTGAGGGAAATTTTCAACTTCATAAATTTATTCAATAAACAGATGCTGCACTTTGAACCTGGCATATTACAGAATATCACAGTATGCCAACACAAAAAAAGGTTTAGTGAGAAAACCAGAATGACCTGCATGTGGCGATGCTAGAGAGGGAAATATTCCCTTTTACATTCAATTAGCTTCACTTTGATTGAAAGAAAAACTGCATCTTAGGGACACAAGATCTTAAGTTTTAATATCAATCCAGTCACACTAAATAACCCATTGAACACGGGGCTGTCACAACATCCAGACTTTTTTACAAAAATGATTAAAAATATGTAGCTTAAGCTGAGTAACTTCTTATGCATATGGTATATATAACAAACACCATTAGATTGAAATGTGCGTCAATTAGCATTACTAGGTATTATCACCACCAGTTGCTAGTGAGTGTGAAAAGACAGCACTCCACTGAATAAAAAAAATCCCCTTAAAAATAAAAGCACTTGATTTTTTTCCTAACATTTTCTTTGCCCTGGCAAAGGCTTGACCCATTGAAAAAGGGTCCGCGACCCACCAGTTGAGAATCACTGGTCTTAAGGACATCCAGAGGTCACTAAAGAGTTAAATGAAACATTTTTAACTGCAGTGAATGGCACAGGAGTGGCATACAGCCGTGCGCAGCACTCAGCTTGGCACGGCTCAGATGAACTCTCGCTTAGTGCAACGCATAGACAATGAATGGTTTTGGCAGCAGCGCGCCCCCTCACATCTGAAACCCCCTTTAGAGCTGGCGAAAAAACAATTACCACACTTAAATAACAACAGAGACATTTAGTAATAATACAAACATGAACGTGCATTACCTTGAATAAGTTTTCTTGCTGCCTCTCACTCCTCTTTCTTTGTCCATGCAGGGAGGCGTGGAGATAAACCTAGTGACCGTAAACAACCTCAGAAACGTGAGTTCATGAGGCTTCCTTGATCTATAACGATTTCTGACTGCAAAAGGTATAACAAAATAAAAGAAAACAGACTTCATGGATCATGAATGAGATTGATGTTTTCTACTGAGGTTAGTAAAAAAGTGTTTATAAATATAAAGGAGATGATTTATTCCACCGTAAGAACACATCCAGCTGGGCTGACCTTCACAAATTTTGGGGCTCAGGACATAATGAGAAGCTTGTTTTCTTCCTGAGACCAGAAAGAACAAAAACCATGTAATGAGACAAACTTGTGCATTTTAAAGTTGGATTACATACACTCACCTCTCACTTTATTGGATACCAGGTTGGACCCCTTCTGCCTTCAGAACTGCCTCAGTTCTTCGTGGCATAGAGTGAACAAGGCGTTGGAAACATTAAACTTCTTATCATGTTAAAAAACCGGTTTGAGATGATTTGAGTTTTGTGACATGGCCCATTATCCTGCTGAAAGTAGCCATCAGATGATGGGTACACTGGACGGACATGGCAGATGGATCCACACTCTTATGATGTTCAAGCCAAATCCAGACCCTACTGTCTGAGTGTTGCATCAGAAATCCAGACTCTTAAGCTGCATTTACACACTGACTTTTTGGCCAACTTATGCTGACTTATAAGAGAAAAGGCAAGCTAAGTCAGGCCATACAGAACTAAGTCATCATTGGTTGGGCAATGCTGATGTTTGTCAAATATGTCAAAAAATTGAACACTTGCTTAAATATTTTTGACGTTTGATCCAACACACTTGTAAACGCTGTGCTTAACTTCACGACTCTTAGTCCCCATTAAAGGATAAGTTCGGTTTTTTGACACCTGGACCTTATTTTTAGGATTAAATGCGCTCGTAGACTCACCCAGACAATTTTGGCGGAGCTCGGAGCAGTTTTTGAGCAATTTAGATCCATCTGACAGCGTTTTTCTCTCATGCCATAGTAGCAGACGGGGCCAGAAATCGAAGCCCCTAAGTTAGACATTATCTACTGCGAAACTCACTCATTTCAGCTACATTTTATAAATGAATGGCCAGTGTTATCACCATGTCAGCTCAACTTTGTTGTTATGGTCATCCGGGGCTTTACAAGGACGGGTAACTTTTGGTGACGTCATAGACAAGAACATGAGTAGAGCCGCTGTTGTTGCTAGGCTACACGGCTACAAGGCTATTTTTGTGCAACATGGCGGAATATTTATCCGATGTAGAAGTGTCTGACGACGACTTTGAGTATAATGGATGCCCGTATCGTTTTGAGCCAGAATATACCGATGAGGATTAACACCACATCAAAAACGGCCGAAAACTGAGAGTTTTTTTGCGTTTGTGCCCTCCGTTTACACAACAATGGTGCCCAGTGCCTGAATCTGCAATCATTGGAAACCGGGGTCAAGAGTGAAAAGTTTAGAAAATGTTTTCGTCTCCGTGTAAACAGGGATCCCCGTTGTCCACTTTACATATGTTGTAAATGGACCCCACGAACGCACTATTACTAAAATTTATGTAATTTGTCAGTGGACTGTGTCAGTTAATATACATGATGAGTGAATGCAGCATTACAACCAACCATCTTCTCAGTCTTCTATTGTCCTATGTAGATGAGGCCATTGGAGCTGTAACCTCTGCTTTCTGTTCTTAGCTGACGGGAGAAGCACCTTGTATGAGCTACAGAAGATGCTGATGGCTGATCACCACAGTCAGACACAAAACAAGAGGAAACTGCATGAAACAGACAAAATTTGTACAAGTGTTGGCACTGTATTGCTCTATAATTTGTGGACTAATACTGAGCAGACAGCATAGAAAATGAATGTGAATTGTGCTGTTTGCTGCATTAAGACATTTGTCTTCATCATCTGTCAAGCACAAGCTCCATGCCTTTAAGACGAGCTGTCTTTTTTTTCCTTTTGAAAAAAATGGAGGCTGAAGTGTAATGAAATTCAATGAAAACATTGCAGTGATGCTTTAAGACCTCCATTTCCTCCAGCAATCAAACGCACTCCAACGTCTTCTTCTCTTATTTTCTTGACAACAGCATCCAGTGAGGAGCAGCCAGAGGTCAACAAGAAACCAGAGGAATCCAAAGAGAAGCGTGAGTAATGTAATGTGGCACTTTATCACATTTGAGAGAAAAAATAACTTCTAAAAGCAGCATATATGACTATATGGAACACAAAACATTTGGAGAAATAGCTGTAATTATGATAATATTTTGAGCTTGCTTAATTCTGCTTGAGGACCACTGGAGGGAGGAAGAGTTTCCACATGCATAATTGTAATAAATATTCAGGTGGACTGTAATTAGCAAAAAATAAATGGTCTGGAGCTGCAAGGGTTGATCATCAGACATTAGATTGGTTATCATATATATAAATTAATATTGGATTATGGAGTGATTCTGCTGCTTAATACTGTGTTTAACTGTCCATACAGGTCCTAGTGGTCAGAAAGGAAGAGGCAAAGAATATGACTTCGGTCCCTTCTATGAATACCTTAGACCATTTTGGGGTAGGTGCTTTTTTCTATACCTTTTGCACTTAAACATTTTTAATATAATCATCCATGTGTCACAAGCATTCATCCTGGGCTGCCATTTTAGACCAGTGCTAGTTGAGAAGTTTGCTCTCTTCTTAAGACCCAAACATACAAATATATCATGTAACGCTGTAATGTACTTAAAGTAGAAAAATACATGCACTCACCGACCGCTTTATTGAGTACACCTCTCAAACACTAGGATGGACCCCCTGAAGCCTTCAGAACTTCATGGCATAGATTCAAGAAAGTTTTGAAAACACTAAACTCATTGTCATATTCATGAGACCAGTTTAAAATGATTTGAGCTTAGGGACGTTGCATGTTATAATACTAAGGCAATGTCCTTAGTAAAATTGAGACCTCTGTGTGTTTAGTCTTCTGTCCACATGCTATCGGCATTTTAGGTCACTATAAATGTATAATTTAAAAACTCAAAGACTTTTGCAGTCAACAGAACAAACAAGTAAGAATAGACATTGAAAGAGACTGTGTTTTGCATTTTTCAAAGCCTCAAAAATGTTTTATCTTTATTGAAAAAATTATCGAGCATCTAATTAACCAAAAATGCTAAACCTTTGGACTGTCAGCTTGAAAATTAAACCTCTAAAAACTCTGAGTCCTGCTTGTTGACAGTATTTATACTATGTTGAATTCTGTTTTGACATATTCAGAATAAAAGTTATTTATTTAACTTAGTAAGTTGATATATGGTAAAAAGATTTGTTCATGGTCTGCTCAGGACAATAACCATTGAATGAATTTAGACAGTAATTTTGATTTGTTCAAATGTGACATCAATAAAAACAAAAATACATTTGGTGAGAATCTTGATATAGCCTGCTTGAACTATTTCTCGAGTAATACCCATGCCTGTCAGCCTTTATCTGGTTATTAGATAAAATTAATGTACAGAATTATCAGATACTGAAGCTCATGTTAAAGATGCTATGTGCAAAGGTATGAATATGGTGTCTTGAGATTTTAGCTTATGTTATGTGTGCCTTGGCCAAAAAAAAGATTGAAAACCTCTGGCTTAGAGCATCAGGTTTGCTCTGTGTGATGATTATAGAATACTCCCTTGAGCACTGTTCAGTCTGAAATCTTTTTTCATCCATATAATCAGCCTTAATGTTTGTTTGAAATAAGCCTTCTTATTTGTTGAATTAGCTCCTCATTACCTCATTTTCTGTCAAGGTAAACTAGCAGCTGCTGATTGAGGCTTCATATTCAATCAGCAGACATTAAAGTGATGTTCATCTATGTAAATTAATACTGGACTATGGAGTGTTTCAATACTGTGTCCAATTGTCCATACACAGAACATTTAATGAGACCCAACAAAGATGATCTTCAGGAGCCATTCATCAATCGTAAGTATTTTTTTCTTTAAATCCTTTACATAGAAAGAAGAGTTTAACTTTTCCATGAAGACTGATAAAGATATTATATGTTTATATGCTCCTGAAGTTGCTCTTTTCTGTTTCTCCTTTAAAGTTTATTCAGCATTAGTGACTTTGATATTTGTGTTTAGACTTTTGAACACCAAAAACACTTTCAACAATTGACATTTGATTTCCCCACCAAGGAGGATTAAACTTTTTTTTTTTATCAGTTTGTCCAATTGTTTTTTGTCCAGCCACCCTTTTGTAAGCAAGAACAAAAAAACATATTTAAGGATTTGGACATAATTTTTAGAGAATTATGATTAAGGTACAAAAAAGGAGATAAGCTTCAGCTTGTTTTTGTACTTTTCTTTCCTTGTTTTAAGAAGGGAGGTTGGTTTAATTGTTTGATTGTGAGCACGATAACTCAAAATGTTCTCAGCAAATTTTGGTGAAACTTTAAGGGAAGGATGGTCATAGCACACGGTCTTTCTGCTGGCTGCTAACTTCTGTGTCTAACTGTCCATACAGCTGAAGAAGACCAAGAAGTTCAAGAAAGCGATGAAGACAGCCCTCCAGAAGATCCAGCCCCACCCTCTGAAGGTTGGTGTTTGTTCTGTAAGGTCCTGCTGATTTGTCTAATTCAGCCTTTCCCAAACTTTGCGTCCATACCCAAAATTGGTTGCAAGCCTGTTTTAATTGGGTTTGGACTGAATGACTAAGTTGACTAAAGTGACTGCAGGGAGCAGTCAAGCTCATCTCCTCCTTATCTCTGCGTGACCCTGCTAATTGACACCGACATGGTTTCAATACAGTGTCCATGGTGCCAAAGCAAAATAATAATGACGAGTTCATAGACATTAGCTTTGCCAAAGCTTGTATTAAATATGAGAATCAGGACTTACCCCTCTGCAGCCACAAAGTGCCCATGTTACCATTTAGGACTACCACACAACAGCAGTTTGAAGACTTACCAAAGTCAAGAGCTTCAGTGAAAGGTCCAGTAGAAGCAGTGTTACTTGGTAACTTGTGATCTATCCTGCTCCTCAGTTTACACAACAGTTTTTCGATTCCTCTTTCTACCTGTGACTCCATCTGCAAAAGTTCTTCCTCTGTGAACCCCAGTTTATAAAGATATCCTTTCCTGCACACTTCTTGCATTTCATCATCACTTGAGTCAAACTCACTCATTTTTGGTGAAGTTATATTAAGTTAGAGTTGTTTCTTCTGATGACCTGACCAGCTGATGGCAGATTGATACATAACCCCTATCTCCCGTCAAACAAACTGTCTAAACACAGAGGCTTTGTTGAGGAAAAGTGACATGCTGCGAAGAATCTTACTGGAGCGCCCAATCAAGCCGGTGTTGCTTTTTTGTATACTTTTGACCTTCATGGGGGTTAATTATGAGCCTTCCAGTGGCACCATCGACTGCCACATATGGCATAGCATCTGTTCCAGCGTCTCTTCTCAGGGACAAAGCTGGCTGGAAGCTTTAATGGCAGTTATATTTACTTGTGCAATGGACCCCAAGAAACCCACTTCAAAAAATCTGAACAATCAACAATTTCTTTGAGAGACATTTTTTCTGCTGGCTGCTCAATCCTGTGTCTAACTGTCCATACAGCTCAAGAAGACCAAGAAGGTGATGAAGCTCAAGAGGGTGATGAAGCTCAAGATGGTGAGGAAGCTCAAGAAGCTCAAGAAGACCAAGAAGGTGATGAAGCTCAAGAGGGTGATGAAGCTCAAGACAGTGAGGAAGCTCAAGAAGCTCGAGAAGACAGCTCTTCAGAAGATTCAGCCTCATCCTCTGAAGGTTGGTGTTCACTCTGTGAAGTCCTGCAGATTTGTCTAATGCAGCCTTTTCCAAACTTTGGGTCCTGATCCAAAATGGGTTGCAAGACTGTTTTTTTTTGTTCTTGGGCTGTAAGACTAAGCTGACTCCACAGAGCGGTCATGTTCATCCCCTCCTTATGTCTGCCTGACCCTGCTCATTGACATCTGCAGGCGCCCTCTTGCTTGGCAGAGCGAGGAAAAGAGAGCAGTGTGAATATGCAGGTGACACTTCTCACTGCAGTTTCAATGATGAGTTCATAAACATCAGCTTCGCAAAGGCCCTTTAGATAAGCTTAGCAGCTTGTATTCTATATAGACATCAGGACTCACCCCTCTCAGCCATAAAGTGTACAGATAAGGACTACTACACAATAGCAGTCTGAAGACTTACCAAAAGTCAAGAGCTCCAATGAAAGGTTCAGGGGAAGCTCTAATTCCCACTCCTGACAGCAATGGCCTCCAGGTTCATAGACATGTGCTGATGTTTTTTCATCTACACCACCACATAACTGACCTAAAAGGGGGTTAATTACAAGGCCTCCAGTTTCACCACTGACTGCCATATATATCGTATAGCTTCTGAGTCAGCTATCTCTTGTCGTTAAATTTGCACACAGTCAGTAGACTGTTAGGTTAGAGAGCTAGCTTGGCTCCATCAATTTCTTTGAAAGACAGTTTTTCTGCTGGCTGCTCACATCTGTGTCTAATCCTCCATACAGCTCAAGAAACTCAAGAAGCTCAAGAAGGTGCTGAGGACAGCTCTTCAGAAGAATCAGTCTCAACCACTGAAGGTTGGTGTTAACTCTGTCAAGTCCTGCTGATTGGTTGAATCTGTCCCGTTGTTTTATCACCTGTTTGCTACACTTATATTTTCATACTCGTTTTTTTAGTTTCATCATGTAGAATTTCTCACGTTGACAATAGAAGATGATCATTATTGTTCTTTATTGAGTGAAATGTTTTTTATGGTTTTCAAAGCCATGGGAATTTGTATTTTTCTAAATGTGTAACACAGAACCCTAACAGATTACTTTTAAAAGTTACACTTCCCATTAAACACCAGTCACACCCTTGATTGATACAAGAGGAAGTTCAGTAACTCAAATTTACGTGATGTTAAAGCTCAAACATGTTGGATGTTCTTCTTTCCCAGAGTTCACTCCCTCTGCTGAACTCCTTGCTTCTTGTGCGATCATCTCTTTTTAAGTGAAGATTGGCAAAAATTTTGACCATTTTAGGACCATTACCAGGGCTGCCTCTAGCAAATGTGGGACCCTCAATTAAATTTTTGTATGAAGACCCCCCAAACCTGCAAACCCTGACCTACAGGACACATAAAATCTACCTTGATTCTATGGAACGTAAATTATAGGCATAATTACAGCCAAGCAGTTTGTGAACAGTGAAGGGAGAGTGATGGATTATAAATAAGGGCTGGGGTACTTTCGTGGTCTAGCTCCTTTTTGACACTGTAGGTGAAATGTTATTTCAGTTGATATTTTTCTCCCTTCAATAATACCAATTGGTATTGTGTTTCATATTGTTTGACAGCCTGATTAATCACCTGTACAAAGAGGTACAGCTTATAAAGATTCATAAGTTCATTCCTGGAAGGAGAAACACAGCTAAATGTGTGGGTAGCACCCTATAATAACGTGCCAGACGGAAAATCGTTAAATCCTTGGGGTGCTGGTTAGGTGCAGTGGTAAGCAACCAGGCTCCTACCATATATGCTACAGCCGGGTTTTGATTCCTGCCTGAAACCCATTTGTTGAGTTTCTGCCCCCTACTTTTTCTCAACCCCCTTCTACCACCCTAATTAAGTCTAATAAAGGCTGCAAATGCCCAAAAATACACTGAAAAAAAGGGTGAACACAAGGCCAAACTACTTGGACACACATGACCTCATCATTTCATCCTTTGGTTAGATTGGAAATCCTTGCAAATCGATTAAAATAAGAAAAGTGTCCTTGAGATTTTACATTTACAATAGATCAACATTAGACACAATGACCTTGACCTTTCTTTAATAATATCCAAAATCTAAACATTTCATCCTCAGGTCAGAGTGGAGGTTTGTGTAAATTTTGACAAAAAAAAAAAAACACTAAAAAATCGCTGAGATATCTCTTTCACAAGCAATCAATCAACAAGACACTTAAATGCTGACCTCTGACCTTTGCTATCCAAAGCATTACTACTTTATCTGTCAGAGAGGAAGTTTACTGAGGGCATTACTCAGTGTAGCTCTGTTACTGCAGAACCAATCCATGGGATGGAGAGTTTTTGAGTTATATAATGACTTTTTTTCTTTTACAGAATAGGAGAACTTGGAGCTTGAAGAAGACCTCCCATCCCTCTGCAGCAGTGCTTCAGCATGAAGAGGATCATGATTCATCTGTGGAAAACATGGACATAGGCAGGCATGTCTTTGACCCATCATAATATTCTGCAGATTGAATGATCTTTTCTTGCATTACACTCATTAAAAAGCATGAAGAAACCGTCTGTGAGTGTCATTATTAAATATGTTAAAACATCAGGCACTTTATGGGCACATCATACACTTGTGTGAGGTCTCTGAGTTGCCTTAGACCACTTTAAAATAGAAGTTAAATGAGGGAAACAAGACAAATGTGCCATACTCATGGTTAAGTACAGTATGTAAGTTAAAGTTTACTGTTTACTTAGCACAGATGTGAAGTGAGTGACATGCTGGGCAGCATCTCTTCTGCTGTCCATTCAGGAGCAGGACAGACATGTGATGTCAGATGTTAAAGGTCTTTACATTCAACCAGAATCTTGAGTTTAAAAAATCATGACATCCCACCAAATCTCTTATATTCAGCATGACACTACAGAACATAAACACTTTAGAGAGCAGGCAGTATAAATGTTGATGTCTGCTGGAGAACGCGATCAACTAACAATTCACACAAAAGGAAGGAGTTCACCAGACTGACAAGAGTTTAAGGTACTATCTGTGTACATGCAGTTAAAAAACATTAAACTGTTTTGTTCAAATGACGAAGAAAAACAATTGAGGAGGAGAAGAAGCAATAATGGAGCATTTATGATCTTGCCTCTTCTCTTAATCTCCAATAGTCTTTTCTTTGACTGAAAAATCCGTCCTAACATTAACCGAGAGTGTAAAGAGGCTTATTGGTTCTCATTGTATCAGTGCTGCATGTTCCAATCTTTACCACTAGAGGCCCCCATATTCACATCTATAAATATATTAAAGGAATGGTTATCAAAGTCCAAATTACAAAACAAAGCAGACAGGATTAAACTAAACTGCTCAAGTCATGAAAATAGGAAATTGGAAGAGCCTATTTTGTCAACATACTAAGTGGGATGCAACAGATTAAGAGCACAAAGAGGTTTTAAGACACAGCTCCATTCTTAAATTTAGATTTATAATGAGTAAATTGAAAAGATTACATAAGAAAGAAAAAGGAAACACTCAAACAATATGTTTGAAAATATGAAAGAAGGTAAGACTGCCTCTATCAGTATCAGGGAAATATTCATTTTCTATACCGCTTATCCCCTGAGAGGTCGTGGGGTTTGCTGAGGCCTAGGCAGCGTACATACTGAACAGTTCCCAGCCAATCACAGGACCACATACAGAGACGGACAACAATCCACGCTCACATTCATAGGGCAATTTGGAGTCATCAATCCACCCTAATAGCATGTTTTTGGTCTGTGGGAGGAAGCCAGAGTGCCTGGAGAGAACCCATGCAAGTACGTGAAGATCATTCAGACTTCAGAAGGGTTGGGCAGGGCCTCTCCTCTTCAGAAGGAGAGGTTGTATATATATATATATATATATATACATATATATATATATATACATATACATATATATATATACATATACATATATATATATATATATATATATATATATATATATATATATATACAACCTCTTTTGCAATAGTGTACCTTAAAGCTCCATTCATTATTAAAGATTTAACATTCTATTAGTTTCATTTTTCAATATGAATTGAAATAAAACAGAATAAATGCAAGTTGTTTTTCTAGAATGTTTTACTCTATCATTGCAGTGCAAAAAGATCAGCCTGATTCAATGTCTTTTTTCAATACAAATTTCTCTAAAAGGGGATATTTTCACCCCACTTCTAACTTGTTTTGCCGTAGCACCCACCGACCACATTATCTTATTAAGCCATAATAAATGTGATTTATGGAACAATCGTCCAATCACAGTACAGTAAATGTCTGCAGTACAGGAACCTGCCACCCCAATGTTTTTTTTTTCACCTGAAATTCAGTAAACACACAGAGCTCTTGGCCCAGTCTGCAGCCATATTGCCCAACTTCTGTGCTTGCTCTCTCCTAACGGGGTCAAAGCTGATCAAAATCATTGAGGCTAATGTCTTTACTATTCAATGAACTTCATACAACCCCACCCTATAAATACTGAACTACGCCCACCCAGCTTTTCTCCCTGGCTTGAACAGCCTCTCACAATCGCCTAGCAGCTCTGTATAGAACCCTGGTCTCAGAATCTGGTCAGCAGTTGATTTTTTAAAGATGCTTTTATGTGATATCAGCATCAGTTTTGTTATCAGCCATCACAGATGTTAAAGTCCCTGTGGTGTCCTGTTTTACGTTTGAGAAACTGGTTCATTAAGGATTGATTTGAAGCTTCAGTCAGCTGTTTGTACTGACTGTGAGAAAAACCACAGGTTAATTTGAATAATTACCAGGATGCTCTTGATTCAATAATATCAAATGATTGCGTTATAATTATCTACTGCTTATTTTTCTGGCTTAAAAAAACAATCTCAAATTACTCTGGAACTTCAAACAAAGATGTGGTCGTAGAGGGTGTGTTACGGATGTACGTGGCCTCGCTGTCATGTTTGAATACTGAAGTGTATTTAAGGGCTGCTCTTTGTTTTGTTCAGCAGCTCCACACCAAACGGACATGGAGATCAACCTTCTGCAGGTTTGATTTCATTTTTATGATCTTTTTACTGACAGGACCACGTTGAGTCAGGCTTCTGCTCATATGAAATAACATGTTTGTTTCTTCATATCCATTATGGTCTTCACATCTGAAGCTTCCTCACCATGAACCTTCTGATTGATGTTATCCTTTTTGGAAAGTTCAGCCCATTTGGGCTGGTGTGAAAGCTCACACGAACTCTCTTGAGAACCAAAGATCCAAACTAGCAATCCGCACCAAACAAAGTGCAAACAAGGTGTGGCAAGAGGGACACACCTGCACTCAAAATGAGGTTGGTCAATACTAGTATAATTGGATTTCAACGTAACCCAGGAGAAGCCAGACAACACCACCCCAGGAATTTCACCTGGGGAGATATTCAAAATATATAATTTGTAAGGCTCTCAGGTTCGTTCACAAATGGAGCTGAGACGTGGTTAAGGTACAGAAATATACGATAACTTTGTTTTCACATGAATTGTAAAATCGACTTCTTTCAAACACTATTCGTACCAGGTGTAGGGGTAGGGACCTTAACAGGGCTGGAGCTTACCAGTGGAGGGGGAGGACGCGATCATATCAGGGAGAGGAATCCCGGGAGAAGGGCACCAGATGATTCGTGACACTCGCACACACACACACAGGGGTGAAAACTCAAAAAGCCACGGGGTACACAGTACACAGGGAAGGGGGGATACCACCACCAGAACCACCACTGTAAGCTTCCAGTCCTGCAAGGAGAAAGGAGAAATCAGCAAAAGGCAACAATAAACATCAACTATTTACCCACAATTCAGCTGAGGAAAATAACTGTTAATTAAAGAAAATCTAACAGAGTTAAGCTAGTAATAGAAATACCAAAAGAAAGGAACCAGTTACGAAAATTAAACAAAGGGAAATAACAATACTTATTGGAACAACCTACCAAACACAAATGTACACAAATTCCAATGTATAACCCTACAAATGAATTTAAGTAATAGTTATGGATGGGTAAGTAGTACAAAGATAAACAGAATGAAACACAAACATGAAATAATGTAAATCACCGAATGCAGTGCATAAACCAACGTTCAAAGGATAATACAATTAAAAGGAGCCCACCCCGCTGCTTTCACGCATTACAATACTACTGTCCCCATAAACCCGAAGCACACACGTGCCAGAAGCCTCCGCACGGTTTGAGTTAGAGGGTAGAAAGGAGCTAAAGCCTGGTAAAACAGGGTTTTTTACTCCACGACATTGTAGCAAATTGAAGCCAAACAGCGCCCGGCAAACCGGGGTAGGGCGGAGTGCAGCCACCAGGAGACAAGCTACACCAACCCAGGCGAGGTGGACGAGGCGAGGCGAGGCCACACACAAACGAGGCAGAAAAATCAAAACAAAATAAAGCAAAGCAGAGTAGGGTAAAGCAAAGCAATGCAGGGCAAAGCAAAGCAGCTGTGTTTCTGTCACATCACACTACCCAGTCAATCTGTCATGAAGATATAAAATAAATCACTATTAATAGGAAACTCGGTTAAAGAAGGTAGGAATCAGGCTGTTGTGAGCTATACATCAGCGCACAAGACCACCTGTGCAGAAGAGAGGAGGAGAGGTGAAGAGGAGACCCGCCTGGCTACAGTGCTAACACACCGCCAACGAGAGCTACAAAAAACCCCAGAGCGGAGGATTCCCTTCCCGTGACCTGCTGTAACGGACACTGCTGAACTGTAAACACCCAAAACACTCAGTAAATACCATGAAACCCACGACATAGCACTCAATCTGAAGCAGCCACTGCTACATTACCTGATCGGTGCTGCGGTGGAGACGGGAAGTGAGGCAACCAGGGGGGCGGGCAAAACAGGGTGAGCAGTACTTGCCTTTATAGAGTGGCCTCCTGAGCTGATTGGCTAACAAGAGAGCACTGGGCAGCACAGTGGCCATGAAAGCAGGGATGATGCAGCTCATCCTGCTACAAAGGCAAATGAACTAAAAGGGTGTACATTGTGACTTGGTTTTGGCTGTATAGTTGTAATGTAGCGTTCACTGATGATATAAAGCAGAGTGTGGCTAATAACAGTAGCATTGCTAGTGCCACCAGCCACTGGTCCTCTTTACAGGTTAACGTCTGCAGGTCAGTGTGGAATACGTTCACACATTGCTACAATCAATATGCATGTGCTGCCTGATGTGGCCTAAATGCAGCTTTATCTTAATTGTATGGCACAGAAAACTTGTGGCAAGAGGCTAGATAACATAACATTTGGCAGGCTTTGGTCAATCAAACCAAACCAAGAGGAAAATGAAACAATGCAGCAGTTTTAACCTCGAACCGAATTGAGTCAGCCAAATCTAAGGTGTGAAAGTGACCCTGAATACACAACAGGTAGTTACATACAGGCTGAGGCCTTTTATGCCCTCTAGTGGTGTTCTTCAGTAACATATGCCACATACAGGCAAGCACGTAAACAAAAACGCTCATGATGTCAACAGATGCAAACACAAATGCAGGGACAAACTGTGAGTAAATCTAAAGATTTACCTGTCTTTTATTTTCTGTTAAACACATATGGATTTTTCTAAAGTTACTGATCTTTGAATTTTAAAGACATTAAACAATAAAAGCACTAAAAAAATAAATTAAAAGTTAAACCATAAGCCATGATATAGTTGTAGTAAAAACAGGTGGTTGATGAAACCCAGAGGGACGCCTGGACTTGTCTTAAGGCACCTGCCAAACCATTTGAGAAGCACTGATGTAACCTGTGGTGAACGTCATCACAGACTGACACTGTGCACATTTTCTCATGGAAACTAAAGCACCTGAATTAAACCCACAAAACATGAGCTTTTTTTCTGTGTATCTTCTGGTGCCCTAGAGAACTAAATTTAATTTTCATAATCGTGAGCAAAAATTTGCCAGTTGATTGAAATAGAGCTTCAACCAACTGGCAACTGGAAAACATGGACAAATTTGAAAATTACCCAGGATGCTCTTGGTTCACCAACATCACATAATGTTATTACAGAGTAATCAAACAATTAAAGTCTATCCTGTTATTAAAATACATAAAGCTTCCCTGAGTATGTGTACGTGGCCTTTTTGACGTGTTTGGGCGCTGAAGTGTATTTAAGGGCCGGTCTTTCTTTCATTCAGCACCTTCACACTGAACGGCTGAGGAGATCATTCTGCAGGTCTGATTCATTATCATCCTCTCATTACTAACAGAACCACTTTGAGTTAACTGTAGTGATTATAATTAACTTGTGTCTGTTTTCCAAAGGTTACCATTATAATCTGTTCACCTGAAGCATCTTCATCATGAAGCTGCTGACAGTTCTTCTTTGTGTCATGATGGCACTGACTTCAGCTCTTCCTAGTAAGCATTGATTTAATGAACCAAACTGCAAAATGTGAGATTCAGATGAATGATTTAGCTTGAGTTTGATGCATCTTAAAATGAAGGTTTTATTTCATAAATAGAAAAAATGTTATTTATTTGTTAGAAAGAACTGTGCAGCTCCACAGTCACAATCTTGACATAAAATTTAATGCTTTCCTTTTTTCTTACACTCAAATGTATATTTACTCAGTGTATATGTACTGTATATTTTTGAGGAGTGGTGTAGAAATGATTCCTCAAACACATTAATTGCATATTAGCATTTACTGTTTCACCATGTTAACATAAATGTGTTTTTTAATGTGATTTTAGACACCCAAATAAGGTCTGTGGTAAATACAAGCTGAAAGAGCAAGTTGGAAGTAATATTTCTACACAGCAGAATCTGCATAAACAAATCAACACATTCAGAGTTAACGTCAACACTTCTGAAGTGTCTGTATGGGTCCACACAAAACAGTGTTGTTTTCACTCTTTTTAGACAGTTGGTGATTTCGTCAAGTGTAATTGTTGACTCTTTTTGGAGTTAAAATTAAAATGTTGTAACCCGGCTGTGTTCTCAGTCCTACCTACCAGCACTTCCGCGGTGGAGATGGGATGTTCGCGAATGAGTCGACTCTTTTAAACTGCTATTTTAAGTGAATGATGAGAACTGACCCGCAGTTGTGAGTGAGCCATTTGTTTTTGAAGGCAATTTGCATTTAAGAATGGCCCGCAAACACGTGTGTGTGTGCGAAGGAAAGGAGGTGGGCTGTGACAAGTGGGCGAAAGTAAGAACTAAAGCTAGTGACAGATCCATGGGCCAATCATAGACCTGTCTTCGTCATAAGTTTATGAGAGGTTAGCCCGTGAAATGCAGCACCTCGTTTTCAGGAGGGTCCTCATGTCTGTATGATTGTAGTGGTAGTTACTGTAGAAGTGTAATCAGTAATAATCATTAAAAAGAGTAATAATCTAAAATTACATTAACATCTCTGATGATTATAAGGTAGAGATGACTTACATATGATAATACAACAGCATCAAAATGAGAATACTTCTGAAAGCCCCTTTAGAGCTGGAGAATAAGAACCACCACATTCACATAACAACAGATGGATTAGTAATAATACAAACATGAGTGTGTCTTTCCTTCAATAAAGTTTTCTTGCTGCTTCTCACTCCTTTGTCTTTGTCCATGCAGGGAAGCTATTTTGGCGCGGATTTCATCCTGGTAGCAATGAAATGAAACGTGAGTTCATAAGGCTTCCTTGATTTATAATGATTTCTGACTGCAAAAGGTGTAACAAAATAAAAGAAAGCAGACTTCATGCATCATGAATTAGCTTGATGTTCTGTACTGAGGTCGGTAAAAACGTGTCACTAAAAATACAGGAGATTGTTTATTCTACCTTGAAGGAACACTCCAACATATCTGTTGTTTTTGTGTTTTGCTGCACTCCCAAGTCCATGACAAGCAGGTAGACACCATTCTTTTGATGTGCGTCCGGTAACGAGTAAAAGATGGACAAAGATCGCAAACCGCAACCTTAGCGTAGCTCAAATGCCTGGAGTATATTGGTAGTGCTTTAGCCTGCCTCTGCCTACAAACATCAGATAAACTCTAGACGGTCCTGTACACTTGTATGTTGTATTGACCGCCTGATGTTACGCTATCTATTTCTAGACTAAGATGAGCATTTTTTCAATTTATGAAAGATATACATACGAAACTAAGCCGCAGGGCGAATGCACAAATCACTGGGGAAGTGCTTCTCAGCATGTCAACAAACCAAGGCCTGTGTTTATGAGTAGAAGAAGATTGCTACTAAGGTTTATAACCGACTTTATGACAGAGGACGAGGATGATTTCTCCGGGCCTGACGCAGACTAAAAACCTTACCTACCCACGTGGACAAAATTGTTGGTTCCTGTTATGATAGGGCTTGTTTTATTTTATTTAGTATGTTTTATCCTTGTGTTCTTTGTCTTTGTGACCTCTTGTTTCCAGTGTCTCTTGTGTTTCCTGTTTTATTTTGAAATCCCTGTGTTCCTTGTGTTTTTTTCCTGCACTCCCTTCTGTGTGCCTCTGCTTGTGATTCCCTCCACCTGTGTGATTGTCTCACCTGTGCTTAATCTTTCCCCAGTGTACTAAAGGTGCGTTCACATCGAACGCGACTTTGGCGACCAAGATCGCGTTGCAAACCCAAGTCCTGTCGCCTGTTCATAGCTCATTTTGTCACTGTCGCTGTTGCTCAGTGACGTTACGCCTGCTCAAGTTTCATCCTGCGATCATATCATATGTCATATAATAGGACGTATTAGCTGACATTTTTCCAACTGTATCCTTTTCACTCACCTACCAACCACAAAACACTGCAGCTGATGGCCCTGCAGCAGCATCTTCTGTGAGTTCAATGCAGTCCGTCTAGGCAACTAATGTACTCACTAACTAATGTTCCCCACACGGACATAGATTGTCACTCTGTGGACCGGAATAAAAACAGTCTGTCACGGGTGTCAATCACACACCCACGCAATGCTGATTGGCTCTCACGGCGCGTCATCGCTTGAAAAGTTCAAATATTTCAACTTTGGTGAGGGAGCACAGCAACCTGCTCCGTGTCCAAAGCGACCCCAGAATTCCCATCTGCAGCAACAGGGGCGCCGCCCCCATGGCTCCAAAGATGCGAACAAGTCGCCCAGAACGCGTCCGCCGCATCGCGTGAGATCTGGTCGCATGTGGTCGTGGCTGATTGTGGCTGTAAGGCAAGGCAAGTTTATTTGTAGAGCACAATTCGTACACAAGGTAATTCAAAGTGCTTTACAGAACAAGAAAAATGCATTAAAATCACAATACAAAATAAAAACAAAAATAATCATAAAATGAACATTAAAAGAAGGAGAAGGGTGCAGATAAGATCCTTTCAGTCATATGCACAGCTAAATAGAGCTGTTTAGAGCCTAGATTTGAACATTGCCAGTGTAGAGGCCTGTCTCACATTTCCAGAAAGACTGTTCCAGATTTTAGCTGCATAAAACTGGAACCCTGATTCCCCATGGTTAGTCCAGACTCTGGGCACCCGCAGGAGGCCCGTCCCTGAGGTCCGAGATGGTTCATATGGCACTAACATGTCTGAGATGTACTTTGGTGCTAGGCCGTGGAGAGACTTGTACACAAGCAGAGCTGCTTTTAAGTCTATTCTCAGAGCCACAGGAAGCCAGTTTAGGGACCTGAGCACAGGACTAATGTGCTTGTACTTCCTGGTTCTGGTCAGGACCCGAGCAGCAGCATTCTGGATGTACTGCAGCTGTCTTACAGCTCGTTTGGAGAGGCCAGTGAGCAGGCCGTTACAGTAGTCTAACCTACTGGAGACAAATGCATGGACAAGTCTCTCCAAGTCAGGTTTAGACAGTATACCTTTGATTTTGGCGATGTTTTTTAGATGGTAAAAGGCTGCTGATGTTATTGATTTGATGTGGCTGTTAAAGTTCAAGTCTGAGTCCATTATTACCCCAAGATTCTAACCTGATTTGTAGGTTTTAGAGAAAGAGACTGTAGGTGATTGCTGACACTTTCTCTTTGTTTCTGTGGACCAAATAGGATGATTTCAGTCTTGTCTGAATTTAGCTGGAGAGAGTTGTTTTGCATCCACACACTGACCTGTTGGATGCAGTGACAGAGTGAATTGACTGGTCCATATTCACCTGCTGTCAGTGAGACATAGATCTGAGTGTCGTCTGCATAGTTATGGTAGGACACATTATTACTTTGTCTTAACTGGCCTAAAGGCAGCATGTACAGATTGAACAGAAGGGGTCCCAGGATTGACCCTTGGGGCACCCTACAGGTCAAGGCCATGTGGTCTGAGACACAGTTACCAATTTCAACAAAGTACTTCCTGTCTTCTAGATAGGACTTCAACCAATTTAGGGCAGTGCCAGAGATGCCCACCCAGTCCTCTAGTCTCTGTAACAGGATCTCATGATGGACAGTGTCAAAAGCAGCACTCAGATCTAGCAGGACTAAAACTGAGACTTGGCCTGCGTCAGTGTTCAGCCGGATGTCATTTGTCACCTGTTTAACTCTCCATACAGCTCAAGAAAACAAAGAAGGTGATGAAGCTCAAGAAGACCAAGAAGGCGATAAAGCTCAAGAAGACCAAGATGGTGATGATGCTCAAGAGGACAGCTCTTCAGAAGCTCCAGGCCCCTCTGAAGGTTAGTGTTTACTCTGTGAAGTCCTGCTGATTTGTCTAATGCAGCCTTTCCCAAAGTTTGGGTCCTGACCCAAAATGGGCCACAAACCTGTTTTTATTGGATCATGAGCTGTAAGACTAAGATGACCAAAATGGCTGTGAGGAGCAGTTGTGGTCATCCCTTCCTTATGTCTGCCTGACCCTGCTCACTGACATCTGTGTGCGCCCTCTTGCTCGGCAGAGCGAGGAAAAGAGAGCAGTGTGAATATGCAGGTGACACTTCTCACTGCAGTTTCCATGATGAATTCATAAACATCAGCTTTGCCAAGGCTCTTCAGATGGAGCTGAGCAGCTTGTTTTTTCAATATGGACATCAGGACTCACCCCTCTGCAGCCACAAAGTGTACAGACAAGGACTACCACACAACAGCAGTCTGAAGACTTACCAAAAGTCAAGAGCTCCAATGAAAGGTCCAGGGGAAGCAGTGTTACTAATTCCCACTCCTGACAGCAATGGACCTCCAGGTTCATTATATATGTGCATATGAATTTGTGCTGATGTTGTTGCATCTACATCACCACGTAACTTACCTAAAAGGGGGTTAATTACGAGGCTTCTGGTGGCACCACTGACAACCATATATATCGTATAGCATCTGTGCCAGCTATCTCTTGTCAGGGACAAAGCTGGCCGGGTTCTTTAATGGCAATTATATTTACTAGTGCGACAGACATGAAGCAACCCACTTCAAAAAACCCAAACTAGCCAGTAGACTGTTAGGTTAGAGGGCTAGCTTGGCCTCACCAAATTTCTTAAAAGACAGTTTTTCTGCTGGCTGCTCACTACTGTGTCTCACACTCCATACAGCTCATGGACATGATGACGATAATAATTCTGAAGATGACCGCTCCTCAGAATCATCAATCTCAACCTCTTAAGGTTGGTGTTCATTCTGTCAAGTCCTGCTGATTTATTTAATCTGTCATGTTGTTTTATAACCTGTTTGCTACACTTATATTTTTTTCATGCTCCACTTTTAAGTTTCATCATGTTGAATTTCTCACATTGACAAAGAGGTACAGCTAATAAAGATTCACAAGTTCATTCCTGGAAGGAGAAACACAGCTAAATGTGTGGGTCGCACCCCATAACAATGTGCCAAAAAGAAAATCCTTAAATCCTTGGGGTGCTGGTTTGGTGCAGAGGTAAGGAACCAGGCTCCTACCATATATGCTACAGCCGGGTTTTGATTCCTGCCTGAAAACCCATTTGTTGAGTTTCTGTCCCCTACCTTGACACACAAGACCTCATCATTTCACCCTTTGGTCAGATTGGAAATCTTTGCAATTCAATTAAAAAAAGAAAAGTGTCCTTGAGATTTTACATTTACAATAGATCAACATTAGACACAATGACCTTGACCTTTCTTTAATAATATCCAAAATCTAAACATTTCATCCTCAGGTCAGAGTGGAGGTTTGTGTAAATTTTGACAAAAAAAAAAAAAAACCACTAAAAAATCGCTGAGATATCTTTTTCACAAGCATTCAGTCAACACTTACAACACAAGAGGGCACAAGTGTAGCTCTGTTACTGCAGAACCAATCCATGGGATGGAGAGTTTTTGAGTTATATAATGACTTTTTTCTTTTACAGAATAGGAGAACTTGGAGCTTGAAGAAGACCTCCCATCCCTCTGCAGCAGTGCTTCAGCATGAAGAGGATCATGATTCATCTGTGGAAAACGTGGACATAGGCAGGCATGTCTTTGACCCATCATAATATTCTGCAGATTGAATGATCTTTTCTTGCATTACACTCATTAAAAAGCATTAAGAAACCGTCTGTGAGTGTCATTATTAAATATGTTAAAACATCAGGCACTTTATGGGCACATCATACACTCAGTGAAAAGCATTTCTGTGTGAGGTCTCTGAGTTGCCTTAGACCAGTTTAAAATAGAAGTTAATTTATAATATGAGGAAAACAAGACAAATGTGCCATACTCATGGTTAAATACAGTATGTCAGTTAAAGTTTACTGTTTACTTAGCACAGATGTGAAGTGAGTGACATGCTGGGCAGCATCTCTTCTGCTGTCCATTCAGGAGCAGGACAGACATGTGACGTCAGATGTTAAAGGTCTTTACATTCAACCAGAATCTTGAGTCTAAAAAATCTTGACATCCCACTAAGGGTGAATCCCAATTCTACCCCTTAGCCCTTCCCCTTCGTTTTACCCCTTGCCCTACCCCTTCCCCTTGGCCCTGAGGGCCAAGGGGAAGGGGTAGAATACACACTCCTGAGAAACGAGACACCACTCGATTCCTGCTACGTCACCACCCAGAGCCGTCGCTGGCTGTGACGTATGCCGATGTGACAATAGCTGTAACTACAGCTGCGAAAGCTAGCTCGTTATAACGAGAAATTTTAAAATACGACCAACAATTCAGAACATGATTAATATTTACTTGATGATTTAATAATTACTTATAATTAAACACGTTCTTCGGTCTCTGCTCTGCCTCGTGTCGGTGTATGATGGGAAATTCTCATACCCCTTCGTTTCAAGTGAGGTTGCAGCTTGTCTTCATTTCAAGGGCTGTGTAGCCCTTCCCCTTAGCCCTACAGAGAATTGGGACACCTCTTCACTAGACATGAACACGCAAAACCAAGGGGTAAGGGGTAAGACAAGGGCTAAGGGATAGAACTGGGATCCACCCTAAATCTCTTACATTCGGCATGACACGACAGAACATAAACACGTCAGAGCAGGCAGAATTAATGTTGATGTTTGCTGAAGAACATGATCACCTAACAATCACACAAAAGGAAGGAGTTCACCAGACTGACAAGAGTTTTAGGTACTATCTGTGTACATGCAGTTAAAAAGCATCAAACTATTTGGTTCGAATGACACAGAAAAACAATTGAGAAGGAGAAGAAGCATCAATGGAGCTTTTATGATCTTGTCTCTTCTCTTAATTTCCAATTGTCTTTTCTTTGACTGTTTAGTAGTAATCATTAAATCAGACTTATCACTGCAGTTGATTTTTATGAGATCAGAATGAAAAATAATCACAAGAAGAAAAAATCCGTCCTAACATTAACCAAGTGTGTATCAGTGCTGCATGTGCCAATCTTTACTACTACAGGCCCCTATAGTCACATCTATAAATATATTAAAGGAATGGTTATCAAAGTCTACATTACAAAACAAAGCAGCCTGGATTAAACTAAACTGCTCAAGTCATGAGAAAATAGGAAGCTTGAAGTGCCTTATTTGTCAACATAATAAGTGGGTTGTAAAAGATTAAGTGCACAAAGAGGTTTTTAGACACAGCTCCAGTCTTAAATTTAGATTTATGGTGAGTAAATTAAAATGATTAAATAGGATATGAAAGAAAACACTCAAACAATATGCTTGAAAATATGAAAGAAGGTAAGACTGCCTCTATCAGTATTAACAAATATTCATTTATTAATTTTCTATATCCTTTCCTATCCTTTCGCAGGATAGGAAAGGATATCCTCTGGGGGTCGCAGGGGTGCAGAACATGTATACATACATACATACATACATATATATATATATATATATATATACACATATATATATATATGGGAGGCCCCTTGAGAAATAAATCATACTTGCTTTTACATTCACCATCATACTCTCATACATACACTAGTAAACTCTCTTACATTTACTATCAAACTCTTCTACATTTACTATCATACTCTCATGCATACACTAGTATACTCGCTTACATTCTCTATCAAACTGTCATACATACACTATTAAACTCTCTTACATTTACTATTAAACTCTCTTAAATTCACTATCAAACTCTCACAGAGAATAATAGGATATGTGAATGAAAATGTGTTGTATGTGAATGAGAATAGCAGTATGTGTGTAAGAGTTTGCTTGAAACGGAAGTGAGTTTGATTGAAACGGATATAGTACTAAATTCTTTGTTCCTGATTGGTTATCTTCTTCGAAAAAGCTAGGAGAGGCGCATTTTTACATACATGGCCATGATTAAAATGGTTTTAACCTGATTTAGCTCTGAAAAGCCGCCACTTCTCTTCCTTAGCGGCCGCATCGGATGCAGAGTGGATGGCTGTTGCCGTTGTTGTAATATGTCTGAGACTGTTGTGACGGTTTAAGAGTTTAAAATGTCATCAAGGAGGCCCATGGCTTCATTTAATTGCTCTCTGCCCACCATACTGTCATTTCAATCATGGCCATGTATGTAAAAATGCGCCTCCCATATCTCCCCTAGCTTTTTGGAGAAGATAACCAATCAGGTTAGCTGTAAATTCAGACTTGTAGAGCTCTTTTACGACCACACGGTAGCTAAAACAGCAAAACTCACAAACGGTGCTTCATCCTCTGTTACTTAAACGTAAATAAATATATGATATAATGTTGAGCCAATGCTAAGCTCGTTAGCGTTAGCTTCAGCTGTGTAGTGTAAATTCAGACCTGTGGGGCTCTTTTATGACCACACAGTTACTCGAAAAGCAGAACAACAACAGCGCTTCATCCTTTGTTACTTAAATACCCATCTTTTAATTGTTATGATGAACATGTCTTTGAAAAGGTCTGCACACCCCCCTCAGCTGCTGAAAGTAATAGGAAGCTATTGTTAGCGGTTTGACTCGCTGTTGTGTGTAATCACATAACTAATGTGGGCTTTTTTTTTACTTAAAAACTCATCTGTATTCATGGAGATGTGCATAATCGATTGGCGAATCTCATGAGTAGCCATTTTAATCATGTAATAATGGCCAAACACAAGTTTAATGTTAACTGCAAAGGCTATACAATGATCCGCGGACAGCCGGGGCTAGGAAACAATGCACTTCCGTATGTCATGCCTCCGCTCGGCCTCGGCAGCCCCTCCGCTCGGCCTCCGGCTCAGCCCTCACACAACCGGCCAATCAGAGGACAGAGGACAGAGCACATGTGGTCTCGGTTCTCACGTGTACTGTGTCTGAATCAGAGCGTTTTGAGGGAGAGCCTGAAAAGTGGCTAGAGAGAGACTTTTGTAAACGCAATTTTGAGGCGAAGAAGGAGCTTTATGACCTGCAAATCATACAGAAGTACCCCAAATGCATCCCAGATTGGCATAATGACAAGGAAAACAGCATGATATGTCTCCCTTTAACAAACAATTAAATAATATGTCAACATAAGAATTAAACAATCAGTCAACATAAAACAGAAAAGAAAATGCAGTCAAGCAAAAATAAGCCATCTTACATAGTCAAGAACGCATGGTCATGGAGTGGATGGAGAGAGAGACCTCTGCATGACTGAGCTGGGCTTTTAAATGCTGGCTGCAGGCACACCTGTGCTCCCAACACACCTGTCAGCAATCATCACTCCTTTTAGAGATGTGCCATGTTTGACCACCAGATGCCGCCATTTTGACAGCATGGGAGAATTCACAACAGATGCATTTTTATGATATCATTATCAGTTTTGTTATCAACCATCACAGATGTTAAAGTCCCTATGGTGTCCTGTTTAACCTTTGAGAAGCTGGTTTCTTAAGGACTGATTTGAAGCTTCAGTCAGCTGTTTGTACTGGCTGTGAGAAAAACCACAGGTTAATTTGAATAATTACCAGGATGCTCTTGATTCAATATTATCACATTATATTTTGCTGTATAATTATCTACTGATATTTTTTCTGGCTTGAAAAAAAGAACTCAAATTACCCTGGAACTTCAAACAAAGATGTGGTCGTAGAGGGTGTGTTACGGATGTACGTGGCCTCGCTGTCATGTTTGAATACTAAAGTGTATTTAAGGGCTGCTCTGTTTTGTTCAGGAGCTCCACACCAAACGGCCACGGAGATCATTCTTCTGCAGGTTTGATTTAATTTTTATGATCTTTTTACTGACAGGACCACGCTGAGTCAACCTCCTGCTCATCTAAAATAACATGTTTGTCTCTTCATCTTTAAGACTTCCATTATTGTCTTCACATCTGAAGCATCATCACCATGAACCTGCTGACTGTATCTCTGTTTTTTGGTGTCATGATGATGCTGACACCAGCTAATTGTAAGAATCAACTTTTTGAAAAACATACCTATTGAAGAGCAGATTATCAAATGTTTGATTGACTTTAGTGTTTCACAATACTGTTTCTAAAATGTATGCATTATATCCTGCTAACTAGGAATGCACAATATTATTGGAACAACATTGATGTTAGCAGATAATTCCCTAAGAAGCTAATGTGAAAATTTTGGTTGATAATTTGGCTGTACATACTTGTCATATACATAGCTTTAGGGCCTGCTATCTCTTCTCAGGGGCAAAACTGGCCAGGTCCTATTTACTAGTAACATGAACCCCAAGCAACCCACTTCGTAAAATCTGAACGATCCCTTTAAATATGAACACAGTCAGTACAGTTTTAGGTTAGAGAGCTAGCTTGACTCCATCAATTTCTTTGAAAAACAGTTTTTTTTGCTGGCTGATCACTACTGTGTCTGTCTCTCCGTACAGTTCAAGAAGGAAATGAAGTTCAAGATGATGGTGGTGGTGAAGATGATGGTGATGATGATGATGACCACCAGGAAGCTCCAGGCCCCTCTACAGGTTGGTGTTTACTCTGTGAAGTCCTGCTGATTTGTCTAATTCAACCTGTCAAAAAGTTTGGGTCCTGACCCAAAATGGGCCACAAACCTGTTTTTATTGGGTCTTGGGCTGTAAGACTAAGTTGACTTAAATGACTGAGTGGAGCAGTCATGCTCATCCTGCATGACAATGCTCATTGACATCTTCTATCTTCTTGTGCCTGCTACTTGCACGTCTTCATCACTTCAGTCAAATTTTCTCATTTTAGGGTCACTTCTTGTGAAGTCAGAGTTTGTTGATTTTGCTCTGATGGCCTGGCCAGCTGATGGCAACTGGATACATAACCCAACGTCCCAACATCCGAACAAATCAAAGTTCTTAACGCAGAAGCTTTGTTGAGGAAAGGTGACATGCTGTAAAGAGTCTTACTGTGTCCAATTAAGCCAATACTGTTTTTTTGTGTAGTTTTGACCTAAAAGGGGGTTATTTATGAGGCCTCCAGTGGCACCACTGACTGCAATATAAATATCAAATAGCATCAGGGCCTGCTATCTCTCTTTCAGGGACAAAGCTGGCCAGGTGCCTTAATGGCAAGTATATTTACTAGTGCCATGGACCACAAGCAACCCACTTCAAATAACCCAAACTATCCCCTTAAATATGAACACAGTAGAGTGTTAGGTTAGAGAGCTGTCTTAGCTCCATCAATTTCTTTGAAAAACAGTTTTTTTTTGCTGGCTGATGACTACTGTGTCTGTCTCTCCATACAATTCAAGAAGAAAATGAAGTTCAAGATGATGGTGATGATGATGATGACCATCAGGAAGCTCCAGGCCCCTCTACAGGTTGGTGTTTACTCTGTGAAGTCCTGCTGATTTGTCTAATTCAACCTGTCAAAAGTCTGGGTCCTGACCCAAAATGGGCCACAAACCTGTTTTTATTGGGTCTTGGGCTGTAAGACTAAGTTGACTTAAATGACTGAGTGGAGCAGTCATGCTCATCCCCTCCTTATGTCTGCATGACCCTGCTCATTGACATCTGCAGGCGCCTTCTGGCTTGGCAGAGCGAGGATTTGAGAGCAGTGTGAATATGCAGGTAACACTTCTCACTGCGGTGTCCATGATGCCAAGGCAAATTATAAAGATGAGTTCATAAACATTATCTTTGCCAAGGCCCTTCCGATGAAGCAGAGATGCTTGCTGTTTTTTTTTAAAAAAAGGACATCAGGATTCACCCCTCTACAGGGACAAAGCATTGTTTTTGCAGTGCCAATTTTACCAAATCAGGACTACCACACAACAGCAGTTCGAAGACTTACCAAAAGTAAGGGCTCCAATGAAAGGTCCAGGAGGAGCAGTGTTACTACGTCTCACTCCTGACAGCAATGGACCTCCAGGTTTATGGACATGTTCTCACGTTTTTTTGCATCTGTACCACCAGTTAATGTGATCTATCCTGATCCTAAACTTGAACAACAGTTTTTGCCATCCTTTTTTCTACCTGTGACTCCATCTGCAGAGGGTCTTGAACACATCAGTATCTTTGAAAGACAGTTTTTCTGTTGGCTGCTCACTACTGTGTCTAACTCTCCATACAGGTAAAGGAGACCATGGAGTTGAAGAAAGTGATCACAACAATGCAGTTGATGAAAATTCAGACTCAGCCTGTGAAGGTTGGTGTTTACTCTGTGAAGTCCTGCTGATTTGTCTAATTCAACCTGTTAAAAAGTTTGGGCCCTGACCCAAAATGGGTCACAAACCTGTTTTTATTGGGTCTTTGGCTGTGAGACTAAGTTGACTAAAATGACTGAGCAGAGCAGTCATGCTCATCCTTATGTCTGCATGACCCTGCTCTGGATACGTAACCCCAACGTCCCAACAAACCAAATGGCAATGGCAACCAAACTTTTATGGCAATTATATTTGGTAGTGCCATGGACCACAAGCAACCCACTTCAAAAAATCTGAATTATCCCTTTAAATATGAATGCAGCCATTACACTGTTAGGTTAGAAAGCTAGCTGGGCTACATCAGTTTCTTTGAAAGACAGTGTTACTGCTGGCAGCCTACTACTGTGTCTTACTGTCCATACAGTTAAAGAAGATCATAAACCTCAAGAAAGTATTGCAGACAGCTCCTCAGAACCATCATTCTTGACCTCTGAGGGTTGGTGTTTACTCTGTCAAGTCCTGCTGATTTGTTTAATCTGTCACGTAGTTTATCACCTGTTTGCGATATTTGTATTTTCATGCTCCACTCTTAAGTTTCAATTTTGTAGAAATTCTTTCATTCAAAAATAGAAGACTTTCATTTATTGTCCTTTGTTGATTGAAATGTTTATCACGGTTTTCAAAGCCAGGGGAATGTGTACTTCTCTAAATGTGTAACACAGAGCCCGAACAGATTACTTTTAACAGTAACACTTCCCATTAAACACCACTCACACCTTTTACTGATACATGAGGAAGTTCAGTAACTCAAATTTAGATGATGTTAAAGCTCAAACATGTTGGATGTTCTTCTTCCCCAGAGGGAAATCCCTCTGCTGAACTTCTTGCTCTTTCTTGTGTGATCATCTCTTTTTAAGTGTAGATTGGCAAGACTCCTGATCATTTTAGGACCATTACTTGGACTGCCTGTTGCAAAATTGGGACCCTCAAGTAAATTTTTGAATGAAGACCCTAAACTTGCAAACCCTGACCCTGTCCTGTAGTGACAAGTCACCAAACCAGGACACCAGAGGAAAAGACAACAAAGACTCAATAAAAGCTCAATAAAAAAAGGTCAGCATGGTTTTGTCAATATTAAAACGGAACAGTTTCCGAGGATAAAACAAACTCTGATGCCCCTTCCTACAAACTGCTTCAAAGTTCTTGTTAAAGGCCAGTTTAGCATCAATGACAGTCCCAAGTTATCTGTAGCTCTCTACACATTTCACAAATGGACCACTGATGACTGTGGGGTCATGTTTCTGAGTCTTTGTTCTAAAATTAATAATCAAGGTCTTTATTTTGGATGTGTTGAGGACCAAGAAGGAACATCAAACCAACTGATAAAATCATTCAAGACTGGGCCATGGCTGGATTCATCACTGTGCAGCAAGCTCATGATAACAGTATCATCTGCAAATTTTAAAATGTGCCTGTTTTCATAAACACTCTTGCACATGTTTGTGTAAGGGATAAAAATTAAAGGGAAGAGAACACAACCCTGAGGTGAGCCAGTGGAGGTGCGCAGAGATTCAGATAGGGAGCCATTCACTCTGACCCTTTGTGTTCTATCTGTTAGAAATTCTAAAATCTAACCCACAAGATTATGACTCAGACGAAATTGCTCAATAAGCCTTGAGGCTAAAATGTGAGGTTGGATGGTGTAAAAAGCACATAAAAAATCAATAAAAGTCAGTCTAACGTGGGCTTTGTTCCCCTCCAGATGTTTAAATAAAAGATTAACAGCCTAAGTAGGGCATCATCGACGCCTCTATGGGCCCTGTATGCAAACTGCATAGGGTCAAATGCATGTGCTGTTCTCGACAGAAGTTCTGACTTGCCAAGTTTTTCAAGTGTTTTCATTAAAAGAGAGATGAGGGTGACCAGTCTAAAGTCACAGTTTTGGGACTGTTGACTCAGGAAAAGGGATAATCTCTGCTTGTTTCCACAGCCTCTGCACCTTTTGCTGTTTCAGTGACACATTAAAAATCTGATGAAAGATAGGACTCAGTTGCTTTGCACATGACTTAAGTAAAGTACCACTGATCTTATCAGGGCCAGGGCTTTTATTTGTTTTGAGGGAGTTTGTTTGTTCCGAAGGTTCCCTGTGGTTAAAGAACATTTTCTTCTGCTGTAGATAAGCTCTAACCTCCTTGGACACCCAGGGTTTGTTTTTGGGGTATATCTTGATCATTTTCGTGGGAATAATCACATTCTCACAGAGTCACAAAAGAACAAATCACATCAGTGAGTACATCAATGTCTGTGCAAGAGTCCTTAAACATCTCCCAATCTGTGAAGTCAAAGCACCCTTGGATACAAGCTGTCGATTCCTCAGACCAGTTTTTGACCTCTTTGGTCTGTATTTTTTCCTTTTTTAGTACAGTTTTGTAAGCGGGAAGATGGAGCACACAATTGTGGTCAGCAGAACCTAGTGGAGGCAGCCAAATTGATTTATAAGCTCCCTTTACTTTACTGTATCAGGGGTCTAATGTCTTGTCCTTCCTAGCTGTGCAAGTAACATATTGATAGAAATCTTTAAGGACATATTCAGTGACACATGATTAAAATTTCCCAGTATGAGATTGGGTGCTTCTGGTGACATGGACTGCGTTTTTTGCACCACATCAAAAATAACGCTTTTTGCATTAGATGGGTTTGCTTTTGGGGGAATATACATGATTGTGATGAATAAGCATTACTACCTAGTATGCCTAGTATGTTGTCTTACGCGCTAGAGCAAAAACCACTGATCCCAAAAAAATGAGCACTGACTCGTATATCGATTACATAAAAGCATTAAGAAAAATAGCGTATATTCAGCGATATTCAAGCAAAATGAAGTGGTAAACAAAAAATACAGCTACCCAGCTCACCTCTCCCTTCCACTGACCACACAGGTGGACAGGTGAGATTAATCATGAACACACACGCCCATCACCCTGTGACACGGCATCTCCAGCTCATCCCAAAATAATCAATAACTATCCTCAAATCCCCAAAGTATAAACACATACCTTTATCCTTAAATTAAATCCTTAAACGTAAATAATAATCTCAATTAATTAATTTCTGGCTCCTACAACAACTAAGTGTAGCTCTGTTACTGCAGAACCAATCCATGGGATGGAGAGTTTTTGAGTTATATAATGACTTTTTTTTCTTTTACAGAATAGGAGAACTTGGAGCTTGAAGAAGACCTCCCATCCCTCTGCAGCAGTGCTTCAGCATGAAGAAGATCATGATTCATCTGTGGAAAACGTGGACATAGGCAGGCATGTCTTTGTCTCATCATAATATTCTCAGATTGAATGATCCTTTCCTGCATTACGCTGATTAAAAAGCATGAAGAAACGGTCTGTGAGTCTCATTTTATATGTTAAATTTTCATGTTAAAACATCAGGCACTTCATGGGCACATCATACACTCAGTGAAAAGCATTTCTGCTTGAAGTCTCTGAGTTGCCTTAGACCAGTTTTAAATAGAAGTTAATTTTAAACATGAAGAAAACAACACAAAATGTGCCATACTCATGGTTAAATGCAGTACGTCAGTTAAAGTTTACTGTTTACTTAGCACAGATGCGAAGTGAGTGACATGCTGGGCAGCATCTCTTCTGCTGTCCATTCAGAAGCAGGACAGACATGTGACGTCCGATGTAAAAGGTCTTTAAATTCAACCAGAATCTTGAGTTTAAAAAATCATGACATCCCACAAAATCTAATATATTCAGCATGACACTACAGAACATAAACACGTTAGAGCAGGCAGTATAAATGTTGATGTCTGCTGGAGAACACGATCAACTAAATTCACACAAAAGGAAGGAGTTCACCAGACTGTCAAGAGTTGTAGGTACTATCTGTGTCCATGCAGTTAAAAAAAATCAAAGTATTTGGTTCGAATGACGACGAAAAACAACTGAGAAGGAGAAGAAGCATCAATGGAGCTTTAATGATCTTGTCTCTTCTCTTAATTTCCAATTGTCTTTTCTTTGACTGTTTAGTAGTAGTCATTAAATCAGACTTATCACTGCTGTTGACAGTTGATTTTCATGAGATCAGAAGGAAATATAATCACAAGAAGGAAAAATCCGTCCTAACATTAACCGAGGGTGTAAAGAGGCTTATTGGTTCTCATTGTATGAGTGCTGCATGTTCCAATCTTGACCACTAGAGGCCCCTATATTCACATCTATAAATATATTAAAGGAATGGTTATCAAAGTTTACATTACAAAACAAAGCAGACAGGATTAAACTAAACTGCTCAAGTCATGAAAATAGGAAATTGGAAGTGCCTAATTTTTCAACATACTAAGTGTGATTTAACAGATTGGGAGCACAAAGAGGTTTTAAGACACAGCTCCTTTCTTAAATTTAGATTTATGGTGAGTAAATTAAAAAAGATTACATAAGATTAAAAGTGTAAAACTCTAAAAAGATCTATAAAAATATAAAGAAGGTAAGACTGCCTCTATCACTATCAGAAAATATTCATCCGTTCATTTTCTATACCGCTTATCCCCTTCGGGGTCGTAGGGGTGCTGAAGCTTAGGCAGCGTACACCCTGAACAGTTTGCCAGCCAATCACAGGACCACATACAGAGATAAACAACCATCCACGCTCACATTCATCAGGCAATTTGGAGTCATCAATCCGCCCTAAAAGCATGTTTTTGATCTGTGGGAGGAAGCCAGAGTGTCTGGAGAGAACCCATGCATGCACGGGAGGAACATGCAAATTTCACACAGAGGGGCCCTGCTAGAGCCGGGGATCAAACCGGTGACCGTCTTGCTGTGAGGCAGATGCACTACCTGCTGTACCACAGTGCTGCCCATCAGGAATATATAAAGACTGCATTAACCAGTGGAGTTGTAGAAATCTGAAGAGAAGGGATGAGCATAAGGGACCAAGACCTTGACTTTTAATTTGTCCAAAATGGAATCAGTTCAACCCATAGTCTGAGAAGAAAATTATGAAAAATTTTAAAAATCCTTGACAGCATTTTTAAAAAATATATATATGTATAAAATTCACCAGAAAGGTTTTATAATGAGACCCAATAACCCCAAAATGTAATCAGTTTATCATCTGGTCATATTGGAGATATATGTATATATATTTATATACATATATATTCGCAGGGTGCTGACCGGATGCGTATGCTCTGCTAGCCCGAGCTCTTTGGCGGTGAAGGCCCCCTGTATCTGGTACACTCTACGTGGCTGGGATGCAGGAGACAACGTAAAGGATACATCCGCCCCGTGTAGGACCTGCAGATCTTGACGAACAGTTCTGAGGGGCAGGTCTTCTGGCTGGCCCTCTAGTCCAAGCTGCAGGTGTCTATTGTTGCAGCTCTTGCAAGTTATCTTTAAGTCGCACTCTGCTGCTCGATGGGTTCTCCCACAACGCCAACATCTGTGATTGCCATGAATCCAGCTATCCTTCTGGAGTGTGGTTAGCTGTTTGAAGTTGGCACAGTTATTGAGGGAATGCTTCCCCTGATCACAATAGGGACAGTACCTTTTTCTCTTTTCCTGGATGGCAGGAGTCTTGCTGACTTCCCAGTGGGCTTGACAGGTTTAGCTGGCTCTCGTTTGGTGCTGGTTTCCTTTCGGGAGCTGTACCTGGATGTGTCAGCCTGCACCTCAATCTCAAACTCCAACCACTCAGACAGATAGAGAAGGGTAGGGATCAGGACTCGCTGAGGGTGGATGAACCTGCGGAAACTGGATCTCAGGTCATGTGGTAGCTTCCCTAGGAGTCTGGAAACATGTGATCCACACTTGAGATCCACTCGACCCTTACTCCCTAGCTGGTCCAACATGCTGACCAGAGAACGTATCTTGAGAGCAAAGGTACGAAATGCCTTGATGTCCCAGCTGCTGATATTGGGTCCATCCATCAGCTCGGCGATGCGCTGGAGTGCTAACTGATGTGGTTGCCCGAACTGTTGGTTGAGCGCTCCCATGGTATCGGAATATGGGTATGAGGAATTAAGGTAGGAGTCCGCTATCAGCAGGGCTTCTTCCAGCTTGAGATGGTCACAGAGGATTTGGTATTTAAACCTCTCAGTGGCATCCGCAAGGAGAATATTATCCAACGCTATTCTCATTCTGGAGAATTCTCTCGGGTTTGGATGACTGAAGTCTGGAATCGTAGGTGTTGGTCCCCTGAATGACCGCTCCTGACCACCAATGGGGCTCGGACACCGGTTTCTGGGGTGACGGTACTGGGAGGGATCATATTGTCCCTGTTGATGCTGGTACTCACGAGAGGTGGAATAGTATCTCTCACGGGTGTCACTATATCTGTGGGGATAGCAATAGTGCTTTTCTGGGGAGTAGTAGCTCTCTGGGGAGCGGCCGTGAGGTCTCTCTGGTGAACCGTGGCTTGCTGAGAAGTGACCGTGATGCTGCGGAAATAGCAAACTGTACTCGCTCCTCGGTGGACTGAGTAGTCCCAGGAACGTGTATAATGTCTCTTGTGAGATGTGACGTGCTCCTCCCTATCATGCTGTTGTAGCAGGCTGTCATTTCTCCTCGCTGTAGGCTGACATAGGAGACAACCATCCTGACACAGAGTTGAGTCAGGTGGTCCGGCATCTTGGGGTTTGGACTCTACTGACCGGTAATCTCCCTGTCCTGGAGTTGAGGGGGCTGAAGGAGCCTGAAGCTTCCGAACTACTTCACTCAGGTGCTTGATCTTCTCACGAAGTTGATCAGTCTCTAATGCACTCTGGCGCCTTAGATGTTCCAACCTGTAGTCACTCTGCTGGGTCTTACGGTTGAGATCGTAGTTGCGCAGCCTTAAGTCCTCCATAGCAACCTTAAGGGCATCCTGCTTCTGCATCAGGTCCTGGTTCTGCTGTCGCAGCTCCGCTGATCCATCACGCTGTCGTGTTGCCTGGCCACTAGAGGAAAGGATGAGCTAGTCTGAGGAGGTGTGCTGCTCATCGTTTGGAGCACATGCTGACTCTGACTGTCTCCAGCTGCCTGGGTCACCGAGGTCCTAGTCCCGAAGGTGTGCTGGGAGAGTTGTCTGCCGTCTACCTTGTCGTTCGAGTGGTTCTCTTTCTTGGGAACTGTTTCTGCTGCAGTAGGCCCTAAATCCGGCTCGAAGGACCCTGAACAACAATAAATTTTAACTGGTTGAGGAATCTGGCCCACTGCAGGGTGTCCTATAAAAACTTAACCAGATGTCTTTATAGTCCAAGAGAGTTTATTGAGTCAGAAATGTGGTTCTGCAATACAGAAAGCAATAAAGAATGCTTATCAATACAGTATGAACACTGGTATAGCTGCAATGTTTCTATGTACATAGCATCCACACACATTCTGTATGCATATACAATAAGGGTATTTGGCTGCATGCACAATCATTGTGCATGGTCTCTGCGGCTGTTTGGTGTGGAGCTGCTGAACAAAGCTAGCTTACAGTTAGCTCTCGATTAGGACATGAGGAAGAGAAATAATACGATAATAATCAATAATAATAATTCCTACTCAGCTCTCTTCTATAACCTGAGCTGTGATATGCGCCTCTAAACATTCACAAGCAGCCTCACGTGACCATGAGCGCTCGACTGTCCTGGCTGCATGTTCGCATAGCTGCTAGTAATGCAACATGAAGCACAAGCAATCAGAAACTATCTATGCACTACATAAATACCCCAGGCACACTCTCATTAGAAGCAACAGGAGAACACAGAGAATGGCAAAACAGCGGTGAATACCGCACCAGTCGCCATCACCACCACATCGAGCACACAACCGAACTTTCTGCACAAAGCGTGCTACTCAGAAATGTCACAAGCCTGATAGGAAGGTAACAGAACACATCACGGCAATATAACAATCAGAACCTCTGTTTTCAGAAGACGCACGTAACAACAATAAATGCCAAAAACAGGCATACACAGACAGGAATGAGTCCGTAGCAGCTGCAGCAGTCCTCTCTACCGGAGTGCAGGTGATGAGCATGACGGACTCATGCGCTGGTTCTTGCCTCTGATTGGTCAGATGTCTTGGGGGGAGTGTGGGGAAGAGTATGGGGGTTCCTGGCCTTTTTTTACAATTAGCTTCATTTTTCTATATGGATTAAAATAAATAGAAACGAATTAAACAGATAAATACATGTAGTTTTTCTAGAATGTTTTTCTTCTAACACTGCAGTGCAAAAAGATCAGCCTGATTCAATGTCTGTATTCAGACAGATCCATCTTGCTGGGCTCCAGTCTACAAAGACTGTGTGCAGCCCAAAGCAGGATGGCCCACTTAGCATAGATGCTAACAGCTTCAGTAGCAGTTTTATCAGATCTTGACCACATTTCTTTATCTAATGACAAACGAATTACAACACCACAAACTTCTCTACAAGAGGATATTTTCACTCCACTTCCGACTTGTTTTGCAGTAGCACCAACCTACTACATGATCTTATTTAGCCATAATGAATGTGATTTATGGAACAATGGTCCAATCACAGTATGGTAAATGTCTGCAGTACAGGAACCTGCCGCCCCAATGTTTTTTTTTTCACCTGAAATTCAGTAAACAGACAGAGCTCTTGGCCCAATCTACAGCCATATTGCCCAACTTCTGTGCTTGCTCTCTCCTAACGGGGTCAAAGCTGATCAAAATCAATGAGGCTAATGTCTTTACTATTCAAATGAACTTTATACAACCCCACCCTATAAATACTGAACTACGCCCACCCAGCTTTTCTCCCTGGCTTAAACAACCTCTCACTGTCCCCCAGCAGCTCTGTATGGAACCCTGGTCTCAGAATCTGGTCAGCAGTTGATTTTTTAAAGATGCATTTTTTTGATATCAGTATCAGTTTTGTTATCAACCATCACAGATATTGAAGTCCCTGTGGTGTCCTGTTTTACGTTTGAGAAACTGGTTTCTTAAGGATTGTTTTGAAGCTTCAGTCAGCTGTTTGTACTGACTGTGAGAAAAACCACAGGTTAATTTGAATAATTACCAGGATGATCTTTATCCAATAATATCAAATGATTGCAGTATAATTATCTTCTGCATACTTTTTTTGGCTTGAAAAAAACTTTAAATTACTCTGGAACTTCAAACAAAGATGTGGTCGTAGAGGGTGTGTTACGGATGCACGTGGCCTCGCTGTCATGTTTGAATACTGAAGTGTATTTAAGGGCTGCTCTTTGTTTTGTTCAGCAGCTCCACACCAAACAGCCGCAGAGATCATTCTTCTGCAGGTTTGATTTCAGTTTTATGATCATCCTCTTTTCACTATCAGGACCACTTTGAGTCAGCCTTCTGCTCATATGAAACAACATGTTTGTCTCTGCATCTTTAAGACTTCCATTACTGTCTTCACACTTGAAGCATCTTCACCATGAACCTGCTGACTGTGTCTCTGGTTTTTGGTGTCATGATGGCTCTGACACCAGCTAATGGTAAGAATCAACTTGTTGAAAAAATGACTTATTCAAGAGCAGATTATCAAATGTTAGTTTGACTTCAGTGCTTCACAATACTTTTTCTGAAATGTATGCACTCTATCCTGCTCAGTAGGGATGCACAATATTAATGGAACAACACTGATATCAGCAGATAATTCCTAAAAAGCTAATTATTGGTTTTGGCAGATATGATCATTTTTGTTGATATTTTGGCTGTACATTTTGGTCATATATATCCCATATATTGGCTAATTTTTTGTCAGAATGTTCAAACTTACCTTAATAGTTTACCTGAACATCAGTGAATGTCAGTTTTTACAAATCAATAATGTTATCCTTTCTAAAGTTAAATATTGTGCTACCTGCTTTACACCTTCTTCAAAGACAAGTAGACTGTCACCATGGAAGAAGCAGGCCAATTTTAGTAAAGTTGATGCTTTGTGCTTTTGACCAAAAATACCTATCATTATCGGTACCTGTGATGGGGCTAGCCCCAGTGTTGTGCCAGAGGCACAAGGAGCAGGTCAAAAGTCAATGGCTACGTTTACATGCAGTCATTAAACCTTTCATAACCGGAATATTAGCAATAACTCGGTTGCATGCAGTCATGTTAACACCAAAAAACCTCCGGGCAGTTCATTATCCGCCGTGCTGCTGCTGCTGCTGTTCTCGTTGCTATTGGATACAGGAAGAAGAAGCGGAAATGACGCGTATTGCATCATGACGTTCTTCGTGCGTCGCTGTTTTGTTCGGGATACTATGCATAGAGGAATAACGCTGTTTGCTCACGCATGTAAACTGGGTTTTTCCAAATGTTTTAGAAACCAGAATATTGATCTTAACCCCAATATTGACAGCATATAAACATAGCCACTGACAGCAGAATCAACACAGCTACCTGTGATATTGAATTTGGAAATATTAGCATATCAGAAAATAGCAAAATCCAATATTGTCCATCCCTACTTCTCACTTCTTATGCTGAGATTTCGGCCAGTGGACTGTTATCTTAGAAAGCTTTATTGGCCCCATTCAGTGACAACAGAACCTACTATCCACTTTTATTTAGCCCACAAGATTTTGTCATGTAGATTTTAAACCATAAATAAACCTCCCCATATATACAGAGATGTATTGAGTACATCACGAGTGTTGGTAAATGTTTTAAAAGAAGCTGAAAATGTAAAACAAATGGTGTTCCTTGGGGTGCATCAGTTTAGGGACCCAACTTTTAGATACCATTTTTTGAGCATGTTATGAAGCACCATGTATTTTTTAGTTAAAGTAAACCAGCAGATGCTGCCTATAGTTTAAAATTTGACACAACAACATGCAAGCAATGCATAAAACATAAAAAATGTAATTATTAATAGTAACATGAATTGTTTTGCTGTTGCTCTCACCTATGTAAAGGTGTGGATCAAGATTTTTTTTGTACCTCATTATGTTACGTTATCTATTTTTAAACTCCGATTATCACTTTATGTAATTTTCAAAAGAAATACATAGGAAACTAAACCGCAGAGCACATGCGCAAACCACCGCAGACGTGCTTGTAAGTAGGTCAACAAAACAAAGTCTCTGTTTACGAGTAGAAGACGATAATAAGACAACGTAACATGACGCGGTAAAAAAACAACTCACAACAAGCGCACAAGACCATTTAGAGCTGCTGAAGAGTTTATCTTATGACTGTAGGTAAAGGTGGACTAACGCTTCCCTTTGACTGCTAGTGTTTGAGCTAATCTAATTGGCGCTGGGTGAGCTCTGTCTGTCTCTTTCTTGTAACTGCACACATGGTTAAAAAAATGGTGTCTATCTGCTTGTCATGGACTTGGGAGTGAGGCAAGACACAAAAACAAAGAAAATGTTGCCGTAAGGGCTGCAGTTATCGATCCTTTTTGTCATCGAGTACTCTATCGAGTTTTTTGGCGATCAATCGAGTACTCTGATGAGAAATACATTGCACTCACTTTGGCTTTATCAGAAGAACATTTTGAGCCTAAATGGGATCCCAAAATCAAAATACATATTTTTGTATTGGTAAAAAGTAGTTCCTACTTGAAACTGCTCACAACAAGGGCTGCAGATTATTTTCAGCAACCAGGTCATGATTTTTAGAATTAGACACTGGTTTTTAGTTTTTCAAATGTATTTTTGGTTCTATGAGCATCACAGGACTTTTGCCAATCATACTAGAGAAAAGGCAGACATCTGTACAGCTGATATCTCAAACATGTACAAGTCATACATACACTAAAAACCTAAATGGATAAACAGTCCCTTTAGTTATAATAACTGTCTCTGCAGTGAGCACTAGAACAGTTACAACTAATCAGATGATATTGATATTAACTTATGTGCAATGGTGTCAGTATTTATGTACTTTTAAATTTTTTACATTGTTGTTGCAGTTTTATTAGTTTTATTTTATTTATTATTATTATTTCTCTTAGTTATATCTTGCTATTTTTAGGATACTTTTAGTGTGGTTATTTTTATATTATTATTATTATTATAAGTTTTTATTCATGGTTATCTCTTTTTGTTATATATTTGCCTTTACTGCTGTAATGATGCTAATTTCCAAATTGAGGATCTAATTTATCATATTTATTACTAGGCCCAAATAATATCATTCTAAGATACTAAGACAACTCACCTAGCTAATGCACATTTATTTAATATATGAAAGAATGTCCTACACCTGCTTCCTCTACTCACTGTCAGTATTTTCTGATCGATTTCTGTTCTACTCACTGCAATGAAATTAAAGGAACGTTATTGGATGTGAAAAATATGTGCACAAAATACACAGAATACCTATCCAAGTATCCACTGCATTGATTTACTTTCTTAACCAGCCTTTACACAGAGCCATAATCAGAGTACGTTATTTACTAGACCTAATCTCAGTTATAGATCACATTAACTGCTTCTGTTGATGTATCATGAGTGTTATCTTGCTGTGTCCTCTGCGGACTTGACGCCCGGACCGGATGTTTACTGTTGAGGTGCTGCAGCATTGACGACGAGCTATTATGCTAAGTTAATTCTGTTTAGACACACTGCACCATGTTTTCTTTTTGTTTCAACTTGTAGTGACCCCACACTTTGGATAGTTTCTGACCTTTCTTCTGTGGACTCTCTTCTTTCAGCCCCCCTCTTCCTGCATGATTTTACAATCTGCGCCGCACATATACGTTACAGTGGTGGATCAACAGCGCAAGCAGCTGGCGCGTTGTGCAACAGAAATGGCCATCCGTGCCAAACACTGTGTGCTGTATAGTGGTCCGGATTTAAACGAGTCCTCGAGGCACATAATTTGCACTGAGGATTTTTTGTAATCGAATTACTCAGATTATCCGAGGAATTGTTTCAGCCCTAGTTGGCGTATCCGTTTAAGCCACGTTCACACACTGATTTTTTTGGCCATCTTTTGGTCAGGCTTAATTGAGCTAAGTCAGGCCATACAGAACAACATCAACATCAGTTAGGCAATGCTGATGTTTGTTGAGTATGTTGAAAATTTTTATGAATGCTTAAAAACTGTCTTTCATTGAGTGACATCACAATGCATTTTCACATTGATAAGCAGTGCCAAAGCTAACCTAAGTTGAATGTGATTCCCATGTGTTACATCTACAATGGCGAAAATTTAAAATCCTTCTACAATCAGTCAGGGGGCCGTCGGGAAGCATCATACTCCAAAGGCACAACTTTTCTCTACACTTTAGATATGTCCACCTGCCTTAAACACAGAAAAATGGACCCCATAGATATACTTTTCACTCAAGATTCATTGATCATTTCTCAATGGTCAGTGTTAGCTGATATACATTTATGTGCAAATGCAGCATTCAGACCAACTAATTTTTTCAGTCTTCTATTGTCCTATTTAGGTTAGGCCATTGGAACTGTTCTTAGCTGACAGGAGAAGCACCTTGTGTAATCTTCTGCTGGGCAGAAGATGTTGATGTTAATGTTAATCTCAGTCAGACACAAAACAAGAGCAATAAAAAATAAAATATATACAATATACAACAAAATAAATAATAGATGGCTGGATGAGTGGATTATCCCACTCATCCAGCCATGGGCCTCCAGATTTATTGGCATGTGTTCATGTTTCATGCATCTATACCACCAGGTAACATGTGATCTGTCCTGATCTTCAGCTTACACAACAGTTTTTCCCATCCCTCTTTCTGCCTGTGACTCCATCTGCAACAGTTCTTCCTTTGTGAACCCCAATTCATAAAGATATCTTTTGGTGCCCACTACTTGAATTTCATCATCACTCATGTCATGTGTGTGGTGGCATCAGCCATCTTTCATGGTGTGGTCTGCTGGGGCAGCAGCATCTCGGCTGCAGACAGGAACAGACTGGACAGACTGATCAGGAAGGCCAGCTCAGTCCTGGGGTGCCCCCTGGACTCAGTGCAGGTGGTGGGAGAAAGGAGGATGCTGGTGAAGCTGGCATCCATGCTGGAGAGGGACTCCCACCCCCTGCAGGACACTCTGACAGCCCTGTGCAGCTCCTTCAGTGACAGGCTGCGTCACCCGAAGTGCGTGAAAGAGCGTTACCGCAGGTCTTTCCTGCCTGCTGCTGTCAGACTTTACAACCAGCACTGCTCCCAGTCACCATAAACTGAGCAATTATCTAACAATGTGCAATTACAATGTACAATCACTGTGCTAACTCTATTGACAATGTGTAATTCATCCATGTGCAATCACTTACATTCATGTGCAATTACTTGGTGAATGTGTAAATAATCCTTATAGGATTTGATTTTTAGTTTCTGTATTCAAGCCCTTTTTTATATTTATATTGGTAGAATAATGTAAATACTACTATTTTTCATGCTATTTTTATACAATTTTTATACTTATTCTTTATCAACGCTGTCCCCTTTGCTGCTGTAACATTGCAAATTTCCCCGTGTGGGACGAATAAAGGTCTATTCTATTCTATTCTATTCTATTCTATTCTATTCTATTCATCACTGACTGAAATATATATATTGCATAGCATCAAGCCGGGCTATCTCTTCTCAGGGACAAAGCGGGCTGGATGTTTTAATGACAATTATATTTACTAGTGCCACAGACCTCAAGCAACCCAAGCAACTATCCCTTTAAACATGAGCCTAGTCAGTAGACTGTTAGGTTAGAAGGCTAGCTTGGCTCTACCAATTTCTTTGAAAGACAGTTTTTCTGCTGGCTACTCACTGCTTTGTCTTCCTCTCCATACAGCTAATGGACATGATGACGATAATGCATCTGATGATGACCTCTCCTCACAAGCATCATTCCCGACCTCTGAAGGTGGGTGTTAACTCCGTCAAGTTCTGCTGATTTGTTTAATCTGTCACCTTGTTTTATCACCTGTTTTCTACACTTATATTTTCATGCTCCACTTTTAAGTTTCGTCATGTAGAATTTCATTGACAATAGAAGACTATCATTTATTGTCCTTCGTTGAGTGAAATGTTTTTTTATGGTTTTCAGAGCCAGCAGAATTTGTATTGTTTTCACCCATTTGTTGAGTTTCTGCCCCCTACTTTCTCTCAAACTACTTTCACAAGCCTAATAAAGTCTAATAAAGGCTGCAAATGCCTCTTGACCTCTGACCTTTGCCATCCAAAGCATTACTACTTTATTTGTGAGAGAGGAAGTTTATGGAGGGCACTACTAAGTGTAGCTCTTTAGATATGTGGATATATAGATATGTTTTATTTTTCCTTTTGAAAAGAATGGAGGCTGAAGTGTAATTAAATTCAATGAAAACATTGCAGTGATGCTTTAAGACCTCTGTTTACTGTTGAGGTGCTGCAGCATTATTGACATTAGTGTTGTCACTGTATTGCTCTATAAATCATGCACTAATACTGAGTAGACAGCACAGAAAATGAATGTGAATTGTGCTGTTTGCTTCATTAAGACATTTTTCTTCATCATCTGTCAAGCACAAGCTCCGTGCCTTTATGGCGAGCCGTGTCTTATTTTTGCTTCTGAAAAAATGGAGGCTGAAGTGTAATGAAATTCAATGAAAACATTGCAGTGATGCTTCAAGACCTCCATTTCATCCAGCAATCAAATGCACTCCAACATCTTCTTTTCTTATTTTCTTGACAACAGCATCTAGTGCGCAGCAGCCAGAGGTCAACAAGAACCCAAAGGAATCTAGAGGTCAGAGTGAGTAATGTAATGTTGCACTTTTTAACCTTTGAGACAAAAATTACTTCCAACAGCAGCATATGTGCCTGCTGATATGTAACACAAAACATCTGAAGAAATAGGTTAATAGTTTTTGCTTAGCATATTTTAATTTTGTTCTTCTAATATAAGGCTGGCAGAACCATATTCAGATTTGAAAAAGGCTTGTTCATCATTAATATGTGTGTGATTTGTAATGCCCCAGTCTCACATTCCTGTTTCTCATGGCGATACACGATTGGCAAGGCTGGTTTGATCGGCATGATACAGGAAGAAATGACTGTCTCTCCCCCGGACACACCCCGTAAATACACCATCAGTAACGCTTCTACGGCACTTCTACAGCGCTTTGGGGGCGTTCGTCCTGCTTCAGATAGGTCAATACAACGATACGACGGGGATTCCATGAATTTCCATCGTGCTTCGAGCCCAGTTTGCGTCAATAAGCCCCGATTGAGCCCCGTAGCCTGCGTCACCTTGACCAGGACTCAGTTGGGGCATAAATGGATACGTCCTTGTCAATCCTCCTTAGAAAGCTTTCTGAATTGAGCCACGATCAGCCCGATTGAGCCCTGTACATGCCACGCTAATACCGTTTGCATTAGGACTGCATTAGGCTTCTATACTGAGAGCAGCGATTCTCCATGACAGTTTTGAACAAATCAAAACAGTTGGGACCCTTCCCCATTCCCCGGCGTTCATCCAAGACTATACAACGCTGATCCAGATCAAGTAGCGCATGCACCAAGACCAAAGCACGTTTCATCAGGATTATGACAATCGTGCACAATCGCCATGAGAAACCTGAATGTGTGACTGAGGCTTAACAAGCTCAGAGAGATTTAAATGTTGTTTTGATTTTTACTGTCTTATCTGTTTTCATACATCAGTCTGACTTTATCACAGCATAAATATTCTTAAAGCCCAGGCTGTCCTGAAAAACAATGATGTCTTTAACTTTATTCTGTTTTAAGACCCCTGAAAGTTGGAGGATGTTTCTCATGCATGATAACAATAAAATCCAGGTGGACTGAAAATAGCAAAAAAAAAAAAAAAAAAAAAAGGGGTGGGGGGGTGCAAGGGTTGATCAGCAGACATTAAATTGGTTATCATACATGTAAATTAATATTGGATTATGAAGTGTTTCTGCTGCCGCTCAATGCTGTGTTTAACTGTCCATACAGATCCTTGTGGTCAAAAAGAGAGACACAAAGAAAACAACTTCATTCCCTTCTATGTATATCTAAGATCATTTTGGGGTAAGTGTGTTTATTTTTTCTATAAAGACCCTCAGATTAAAAAGCTGCTAACAGTTAAAGACGCATTTATGTTTATATTCTCCACTGTCAGGGTACAATACAGAGAGTTTTTGCATTTAAATGTTTTTAATATAATCATCCATATGATACAAGCATTCACCCTGGACTGCCATTTTAGACCAGTGTAATGCAGGAGGTCAATGAAGAGAGGTAGAGGCTGACAGCACAGCAGGATGAGGCGACCAGAGTGGGAAATCCAAAGAATGTCAATCCTATGACAAGGAGAGCGACAATTCGAATTCAGATCTGTGACAGAGCACTATACTGCTGAGATGACTGAACAATCAGGAGAAGACTGGAGTGAAGAGCCAGGTATATATACTGCAGGGGCTTGATGAGTGGATCAGCCTCAGGTGTGCAGCAGGATTAGCAGCAGGAGTGACTGGGAGCCTCACACACACAGGGGAAGGGAAACAGCTGAAGAACTGGGAGGAGTAGGAGGCACTGCTGACATCATGACAGGTGTAGGGTGCATTTGAATAGTCCTTCCCCAGAAGCATTTCAGCGTCGGCCGTGATAAGAGCTGTTCGAATTGTCTAAAAGTTAAGGAAAGGAGGGTGGTTGCTTCCTTTATTATATCTTGTAGCTTAGGAAACACTGGACCATCCTTTACGAAAGAAAAGGAGAAAGGAACGCCCCATAATGCCTTGTGGTGGGTGACATATATAAAAACAGCACCCGGGAACTTTTACGGAACTTACGAAGGAGAAAGGACAAGTTTTGTGGGACTGTGAAGTTATATAATACTGTGTCAACGTTTTTGGCAGATATAGAGAAAGAGATATGCTTCAAAGTCAGTGCTTTCAAAAATATAAAGGTTAGTTAATTTCCTTTTTAATCATTTTTAAATTGGTGGACCGATAAACAATTAGACGTTATACTTTATAAAGCACTTACTTTAAAGCATTTCTTTATTCTCCATAACTGCCTACCATGTGGATGAATATTAAACATACAACTGTGGTACTTGTTTCCTATATTAATATTATATATTAATTACCACATTTTCATCTATCTTAATTTATGAAGTAAATCATGCCAATAATAAGACAGAACAATGGGGTCTCTAATAACTTTATTAAAAAAACAGTCAGTAAAAGAAGAACAAACGAGGCATTTTACAATACTTCAAATATAATGCCAAATTTAAACGTCAGTTAGAAGTCCCGTTTACATGTTTAGAAAAAATAGTGAACGTTGACACCCCTAATCATCAGTCACTTCGTGTGAATTTATAATTCAAAGAGAGTCTTGGTAGCTCATGTGCACGGTTCAAGTGAACACAAAGACTTAGGTAACCTGCATAGCTTATTCACCATGATATAAGAGCAATCTGTAAAGGATCAAGCTCCAAATACAATCTACTAGTGCAGTGGTTCTCAACCTGTGGGTGGAGACCCAAAAGTGGGTCACAGAGCCTTTATCAGTTGATGGTGTATAAATCAGGTAAAAATGTGGCAAAATAGATTACTTATTATTATTATTTTTATTTTTCATTTATTCCCTACAGCTACAAATAAAACCACTTAGACTACTGGGATCTGATTTACAAAACAATATTCAACCAGGAAAATGAGCATCTTCAAGTCAAACCCCTTGATGGACAACATGACAGCCAAGATATTGCCATTGTCCCTATCACCCATTATTCTGTTAACTGCTCCTAATGTAAGCATCTTGAAACGAGATAGATTTTGCTCCAGGATGGCGTGTGTACGGGCCGGGGGTGGAGGGGTTTGAGGGTCAGAGTATACCCACGAGAATAAACCAGACTACATCACTGCTGAAATCCATACTGTCCATACACAGAACATTTTGTAAAACAACAAAGACAACCTTCAGAAGCCATTAATCAGATGGCTAAGTGTTCTTTTGTATCTCTAAACCCTTCAGATCTAAGAAAAATAAGTTGAACTTTTCCACTAAGACTGATAAAGATATTATACGTTTACATACTCCGTCACTAAAGATACTCAAATCTAATTAGAAAAAAATCATTCTTTAAAAAACAAACAAACAAAAACTAGGATTTTTCTGTCCTGTGAAATACTTTTAATGTTCACATCTAACTGTTGTTTCTCCTTTAAATTTTATTCAGCATTAGCGACTCTTGATATTTGTGTGTAGACTGTTGAACACCAAACACTTTCAACAGCCGACACTTGATTCCACCACCAAGGAGGTTTAAGCATTTTTAAAGACTTTGTCTAGCTGTTTGTTTCGATCAGCAAGTTATATAGAAAAATGAAGGATTTGACAAAATAATTAGGGAATCTGTTAATATTGCGCAATAGGGCAGTTTTTATCAATTTCACCCATACCAGCCCAACAATTTCTCTGAACCTGTGCAGGGCGTACCCCACCTCTCATCCAATGTCAGCTCAGAAAGGCTCAGGCCCCTTGCAGACCCCATAGAGATAAGCAAAATAAATAATAGATGGCTCGATGAGTGGATTATCCCAAACATCCAGCCATGGGCCTCCAGATTTATTGGCATGTGTTCATGTTTCATGCATCTATACCACCAGGTAACGTGATCTGTCCTGATCCTCAGCTTACACAACAGTTTTTCCCATCCCTCTATCTGCCTGTGACTCCATCTGCAACAGTTCTTCCTTTGTGAACCCCAATTCATAAAGATATCTTTTGGTGCCCACTACTTGCATTTCATCATCACTCATGTCATCACTGACTGATATATATATATATTTTGCATAGCGTCAAGGCGGGCTATCTCTTCTCAGTGCCAAAGCTGGCTGGATGTTTTAATGACAATTATATTTACTAGTGCCACTGACCTCAAGCAACCCACTTCAAAAAACCCCAAACTATCCCTTTAAACATGAGCCTAGTCAGTAGACTGTTAGGTTAGAAGGCTAGCTTGGCTCTACCAATTTCTTTGAAAGACAGTTTTTCTGCTGGCTGCTCACTGCTTTGTCTTCCTCTCCATACAGCTAATGGACATGATGACGATAATGCATCTGATGATGACCTCTCCTCACAAGCATCATTCCCGACCTCTGAAGGTGGGTGTTAACTCCGTCAAATTCTGCTGATTTGTTTAATCTGTCACCTTGTTTTATCACCTGTTTTCTACACTTATATTTTCATGCTCCACTTTTAAGTTTCATCATGTAGAATTTCATTGACAATAGAAGACTATCATTTATTGTCCTTCGTTGAGTGAAATGTTTTTTTATGGTTTTCAGAGCCAGCAGAATTTGTATTGTTTTCACCCATTTGTTGAGTTCCTGCCCCCTACTTTCTCTCAAACTACTTTCACAAGCCTAATAAAGTCTAATAAAGGCTGCAAATGCCTCTTGACCTCTGACCTTTGCCATCCAAAGCATTACTACTTTATTTGTCAGAGAGGAAGTTTATGGAGGGCACTACTAAGTGTAGCTCTTTAGATATGTGGATATGTAGATATGTCTTATTTTTCCTTTTGAAAAGAATGGAGGCTGAAGTGTAATTAAATTCAATGAAAACATTGCAGTGATGCTTTAAGACCTCTGTTTTGACTCAGAGAGAAAGTGACAACTTTCTGTCCGTCTACTGAGTGATCAAATGCACTCCAACGTCTTCTCTTATTTTCTTGACAACAGAATCCAATGAGGAGCAGCCAAAGGTCAACAAGAAACCAGATCAAACTGGAGGTCAGAGTGAGTAATGTAATGTGGCACTTTTTAACCTTTGAGACAAAAACTGCTTCCAAAAGCTGCATATATGACTATATGTGAAACAAAACATCTAAAGAATCAGGTGTGAATATGTTAATAGTTTTTGCTTAGGACACTTTAATTTTGCTCTTCTAAGAAAAGGCCTGGAAGAACCATATTCAGATGTGAAAAGCATTGTTCATTATTAATCTGTGTGTGATTTGTAACAAGCGCAGAGAGATTTAAATGTTCTTTTTCTGTCTTATCTCTTTTCATTCATCAGTCTGATTTTATCACAGCATAAATATTATGAAAGCCCAGGCTGTCCTGAAAAACAATGATGTCTTTAACTTAACCCTATAACGCCTGTTGTATCATATTTGATACATTCTTTTATGATACCTCTATTTAATCATTATGATCAACAAATTACTAAAAGAAAACATTCAGATGAATGCTAAAAATGTCCTCAAATGAATAATCAGTGGCCAAAACACCTAATGTATCAAATAAGATATACAAAAAAATACATGTTAAATTTTATGGAAATTTAGATTTTTTAGGATTTCAGTAGAAAGTAAAATAAAAATTTCAGCTCCAAAAAAATAATTTTTCTGGCTATAATTTTTGTTTTCAGGCTTTAAATTAGTACTATTTGTAGACCCCTGAAAGGGGGAGGATGGTCCATCATGGTGCATGATAACAATAAAAATCCAGGGGGACTGAAGATAGCAAAAAAAAAAAAAAAAAAAAAAAAAAAAATGGTGTGGAGTTGTCAGGGTTGATCAGCAGTCATTAGACTGGTTATCATACATATAAATTAATATTGGATTATGAAGTTTTTCTACTGCTGCTTAATACAGTGTTTAACTGTCCATACAGATCCTTGTGGTCAAAAAGAGAGACACAAAGAAAACGACTTAGTTCCCTTCTATGTATATCTAAGATCATTTTGGGGTAAGTGTGTTTATTTTTTCTATAAAGACCCTCAGATTGAAAAAATGCTGACAGTTAAAGATGCATTTATGTTTGTATTCGCCACTGTCAAGGTTCAGTACAGAGAGTTTTTGGAGTTAAAGGTTTTTAATATAATCAGCCACGTGCCACAAGCTTTCAGCCTAGACTGCCATTTTAGACCAGCATAATGCATTTAAGGTGGAAAAATATATACTTGCCCACGACCACTTTATTGAGTACACCTCTCAAATTCTAGGATGGACCCTTGTTTGCCTTCAGAACTTAATAGCATAGATTCAAGAAAGTTTTAGAAACACAAAACACACTGACATATTGAGCCGAGGGACATTGCACATTATCATGCTGAGGCTTTGTCCACACGTCAGCAGCTATTTTTTTTTTTAAATTAAGGTTTTTCTGTGTGTTTGGTCTTCTGTCCACATGCTATCTGCATTTTAGGTCACTGAAAACGCATATTTTAGAAAACGCAAAGACTTTTGCAGTCAACAGAATAAACAAGTGAGAATAGAAATTGAAAGAGACTGTTTTGCATTCTTGAAATCCTCAAAAAAATTAATTAAAAATATCTTTATTAAAGAACTATAAAGCAGATATATGGTTAAAAGGTATGTTCATGATATGCTCAGGAAAATAACAATTGGATTAATTTAGACAGTAATTTTGATGTGTTCAAATGCTACATCAATAGAAACAAAAATACATTTGGTTGAGAATCCTTGATGTATTCTGTTTGAACTGTTTCTCGAGTAATACTTTTGCTTGTCAGTTGTTATCTGGGTATTAGATAGCTATTAGAGATGCTATTTCCCACAGGTATGAATATGGTGTCTTGAGATTTTAGTTTGATGTTATTTGTGTCTTGGCCAAATAAAAGATTGAAAACCTCTGGCTGAGAGCACTAGGTTTGCTCTGTGTAACAGTTGTAGAATACTCCCTTGAACACTGTTCAGTCTGAAATCCAGTGATACGCAGGTATACGCCATTTTTACAAATCTATGAAAAATAAGAAATGTGTCCTTGAGATATTACATTTACAATAGATCAACATTAGACTCAATGACCCTGGCCTTTCTTCAGTAATCCCCTATAATCTAACCATTTCTTCTTCGGGTCAGAGTGGAAGTTAGCCAAAAAAAATGGTGTGGAGTTGCGAGGGTTAATCAGCAGACATTAGATTTATTATTATACATGTAAATAAATATTGGATTATGAAGTGTTTCTGCTGCAGTTCAATACTGTGTTTAACTGTCCATACAGATCCTTGTGGTCAAAAAGAGAGACACAAGGAAAATGACTTATTTCCCTTCTTTGAATCTATAAGATCATTTTTGGGTAAGTGTGTTTTTTGTTCTATTAAGACGCTCAGATTGAAAAAAAAGAAATTAGACTTTTATATTAAGCCTCCCTGACAGTTAAAGATGCATTTATGTTTATATTCGCCACTGTCAGGGTACAATACAGAGAGTTTTTGAACTGAAAAGTTTTTAATAAAATCATCCATATGTCACAAGCATTTACCCTGGACTGCCATTTTAGACCAGTGTAATACACTTAAGATAGAAAAATATATACTTGCTAACCAATCGCTTTATGGGGTACACCTCTCAAATTATAGGGTGGACCCTTTGTTGCCTTCAGAACTTATTAGCATTGATTCAAGAAAGTTTTCATTGTCATATTCGTGAAACCAGTTTAAGATGATTTGAGCCTAGGGACGTTGCAGGTTATGCTGCTGAGGCTATGTCCACACGTCAGCAGGTATTTTTAAAAAATTAAGGTTTTTCTCTGTTTTTGGTCTACTGTCCACATGCTATCTGCATTTTAAAAACTCAAAGACAGTCAACAGAATAAACGAGTGAGAATAGAAATCGAAAAAAAAACTGACTCTGAAAACTATGAGTCCTGCTTGTTCACAGTATTTATACTATGTTGAATTCTGCGTTGGGATATTCAGAGATAAGTTTAATTTTCTAAATTAATAAGTTGATATATGGTTAAAAGGTATGTTCACGATCTGCTCAGAACAATAACCATTGGGTGAATTTAGAGAGTAATTCTGATGTGTTCAAATGTGACATCAGTAGAAACAAAAATACATTTGGTGAGAATCTTTATATATCCTGTTTGGACTATGTCTCGAGTAATACCTTTGCTTGTCAGTTATTATCTGGTTATTCGATAAAATTAATGTGTACAGAATTATCAGCTACTGAAGCTCATGTTAAAGATGTTATTTTGCAAAGGTATGACTGTGAGGTCTTGAGATTTTTGTTTGATGTTATGTGTGCCTTGGCCAAAAAAAGAATGAAAACCTCTGGCTTAGAAGCACTAGTTTGCTATGTGAAACAGTTGTAAAATATCCCGTTGAACACTGTTCAGTCTGAAATCCATTCTGTCCATACACAGAACATTTCTCAACAAATCTCAACAAAGACGACCTTCAGAAGCCATTCATCAAACGTAAGTGTTCTTTTGTATCTATAAACCCTTCAGATGCATGAAAAGAAGTTTAACTTTTCCATCAAGACTGACAAATATATTATGTTTATATACTCCATCACTAAAGATAATCTAATCTAATTCAAAAAATCTTTCTTTACAAAAACAAAAACTGGAATTTTACTGTCCTGTGGCATACTTTTAATGTTCACGTCTGTTGTTTCTCCTTTAAATTTTATTCAGCATTAGCAACTTTTGATATTTGTGTTTAGACTTTTGAACACCAAACACTTTCAACAGCAGACATTTGATTCCACCACCAAGGGGGTTAAGACATTTTTTAAACACTTTGTCTAGTTGTTTGTTTCAATGAGCAAAGGTATATGAAAAAATGAAGGATTTTAACAATTTTAGGAAATCTGTTAATGTTGCGCAGTAGGGCAGTTTTTGTCAGTTTCACCCATACTAGGCCAACAATTTCTGTGAACCACCAGGTAACATGTGATCTGTCCTGCTCCTCAGCTTGCACAACAGTTTTTCCCATCCCTCTTCCTACCTGTGACTCCATCTGCAAAAGTTCTTCCTCTGTGAGCCCCAATTCATAAAGATACCCTTTGGTGTCCACTACTTGCATTTTATCATCACTCAGGTCAAATTTTTGGGTCACTTCTTGTGAAGTCAGAGTTTGTTGTTTCGTCTGACAGCCTGACCAGCTGATGGTAGAAGGATACACAACCCCTACGTCCCTAAACATAGGGGCTTTGTTAATGAAAAATGAACCACTGTAAATAATCTTACTGTAGTGCCCAATGAAGCCAGTGCTGTTTTTTGTAGTTTGAACAAAAAGAGGATTAATTACAAGTCTTTCAGTGGTACCATTGAATGCGATATATTGCAAAGCATCAGGGCCTGCTATCTCTTCTCAGCGACAAAGCTGGCCAGTGCTTTAATGGCAATCAGATTTATTAGTGCCATGGACACCAAGCAACCCACTTCAAAAAACCCAAACTATCCTCTTAGATATGAATACAGTCAGTAGACTGTTAAGTTAGAGAGCTAGCCTGGCTCTGTCAATATCTTTGAAAGACAGTTTTTCTGCCGACTGATCACTGCTGTGTCTAACTCTCTATACAGCTCTAGGAGATGATGAAGTTCAAGAAGGTGATGAAAATTATGATGATGATGATAATGATGACAATGATGTTGACCCTTCCCCGGAAGCTCCAGTCCCCTCTGAAGGTTGGTGTTTACTCTGTGAAGTCCTGCTGATTTGTTAAATGCAGCCTTTCCCAAATTTTGAGTCCTGACCCAAAATGGGTCACAAACCTGTTTTTATTGGGTCTTGGGCTGTAAGACTAAGTTGTCTAAAATGACTGAGTGGAGCAGTCATGCTCATCCCCTCCTTATGTCTGCATGACCCTGCTCATTGACATCTGCAGGCGCCTTCTGGCTTGGCAGAGCAAAGATTTGAGAGCAGTGTGAATATGCAGGGAACACTGTTCATGAACATCATCTTTGCCAAAGCCCTTCAGATGAAGCAGAGAGGCTTGTTGTTTTAGATATGGACATCAGGACTCACCCCTCTACAGGGACAAAGCATTGTGTTTGCAGTGCCCATTTTACCAATCAGGACTATCACACAACAGCAGTGACTTACCAAAAGTAAGGGCTCCAATGTGTTGTGTATAACAGAATGTTGAATAAAATCTCACTCCGTTGAAAAACGACAAAGAGATATGTCAGCCTGCAACAGTGGCTTCTTTATTCATGGCCAGTAGACAACACATCTCTGCGCTTGAACAGCTTCTAGTGTGCACTTTTTATAAACTCTTAACGCCCCCTTCTGACGTGAAAAAGGTACAAAATATTTTTCTTTCATATAGCATACAATGAAAGGTCCAGGAGAAGCAATGTTACTAAGTCCCACTCGTGACAGCAATGGGCCTCCAGGTTCATGAACACGTGCTCATGTTTTTGCATCTGCACCACCAGGTAACGTGGTCTGTCCTGATCCTCAGCTTACACAACCGTTTTTGCCATCCCTCTCTCTACCCATTACCCCATGTGCAGAAGTTCTTCCTCTTTGTACTCCGGTACATTAAGATACTGTATCGTTTGTGACCACGATTGGCATGTCATCATCACTCCAGTAAAATTTGCTCAGTTTTTTTGTCACTTCTTGTGAAGTCAGAGTTTGTTGTTTGTTCTGATGACCTGACCAGCTGATGGATACATGACCCCTATGTCCCAACAGACAAAAGTTCTTAACACAGAGGCTTTGTTGATGAAAAGTGACATGCTGTAAAGAATCTTACTGTAGCATCCAATCAAGCCAATCCTGTTTTTGTGTAGTTTTGACCTACAAGGGATTTTAATTATGAGGCTTCCAGTGACACCATTGAATGCGATATATCGCAAAGCATCAGGGCCTGCTATCTCTTCTCAGGGAAAAAGCTGCCTGAATGCTTTAATGGCAATTATATTTACTCGTGCCATGGACTCCAACCAACCCACTTCAAAAATCCCAAACTGTCCCCTTTAAATATGAACACAGCCAGTAGACTGTTAGGTTAGAGAGCTAGCTTGGCTCCATCAATTTCTTGAAAAGCCATTTTTTTCTCCTGGCTGCTCACTACAGTGTATAATGCTCCATACAGCTCGTGATTCTCAAGAAGCTCAAGAAAGTAATGCAGACAGCTCCTCAGAACCATCATTCTCGACCTCTGAAGGTTGGTGTTCATTCTGTCAAGTCCTGCTGATTTGTTTAATCTGTCACGTTGTTTTATCACCCATTTGCTACACTTATATTTTCATGCTCCACATTTAAGTTTGATCATGTAGAATTTCTCACATTGACAATAGAAGACTATCATTTATTGTCCTTTATTTAGTGGAATGTTTTTTACAGTTTTCAAAGCCAGAGGAATTTGTATTTTCTAAATGTGCAACACAGAGCCCTAACAGATTACTTTAGAAAGTAACTTCCCATCAAACACCTCTCACACCTTTGACTGATACATGAGGAAGTTCAGTAACTCAAATTTACACGATGTTAAAGCTCAAACATGTTGGATGTTCTTTTTTTTTCATGAAGACCCCACTAACATGCAAACCCTGACCTATGAAAAACATAAAATCTGCCTTGCTGCTATGAAATGGAATTATTGGCATAATTACATCTGAGTGCTTAATGAGGAAAACAATCTCTGAACAGTGAAACAGTAGGTGAAATGTTATTTCTGTAGATTTTTATTCCTTTAATAAAACCCATTGAAATTGTGTTTCATATTGTTTGAAAGCCTGATTAATCACCTTTAAAGAGGTACAGCTCATAAGGATTTATAAGTTTATTCCTGTAAGGAGAAACACAGCTAAATGTGTGGGTAGCAACCAGGCTCCTCCCATAAATGCTTCAGCCGGTCGATTCCCACCTGAAACCCATTTGTTGAGTTTCTGCCCCTACTTTCTCTCAACCCACTTTCACAAGCCTAACTAGAAAAGCACTTGGAGAGCGCAGACCTGCGCCAAGATACAATTCTGGACCACCACGCGCTCCGATATAACAGCCGAGTCTCCGCTCATGCCTGTCCATGTGCAGAACTCCTCCGCTGGCATTGCAGGGGAAGCTGGGTAATGTAGTGACATAGGCTTGAAAAACATTGACGTGAGTTTGCAAATAAACTACAATTCCCATACTGACGTAAAGGGGGCAGAACCCCAGAGCAGCTTAGGAGAAATGAATGGGATTTGCCATTATAAACTTTAATGTTTTTTTGTGACATGAATCTGGATCAGATCCAGATTAAATTGACTGTGATGATAGAGTTATATTATATATATTATCCTGTAAATTTTGAAGTGAATCAATTAAGTGATGTCAGAGATATGATTTTTTTTTAAATAAGGCCCAACTGATGGGATTTTATGCAAAAACTTTTGAATTTTTTTTGCATCCAGACAAATATGCGGATCACCACCAAAATGTAATGGGTTCTTCCTTGGACCAAACCACACCTCTGGTAAAATTTTCATGTAAATCCATCCAGTAGTTTTTGTGTTATCTTGCTAACAGACAAACCAACAGACAAACAAACAAACACACAGACAGACCCTGGCGAAAACACAACATCCTTGGTTTAGGTAATTAAGTCTAATAAAGGCTGCAAATACCCAAAATACACTGAAAAAAAGAGTGAACACACAGCCAAGCTACCTTAACACCTTTCGTCAGAGTGGAAATCTTTGCAAATCTATGAAAAATAAGAAAAATGTCCTTGAGAGTTTACATTTACAATAGACCAACATTAGACACAATGACCTTGACCCTTCTTCAATAATAACCAAAATCTAAACATTTCATCCTCAGGTCAGAGTGGAGGTTTGTGTAAATTTTGACAAAAAAAAAAACTAAAAAATTGTTGACCTTTGAACTTTGCTATCCAAAGCATTACTACTTTATCAGTCAGAGAGGAAGTTTACTGAGGGCACTACTCAGTGTAGCTCTGTTACTGCAGAACCAATCCATGGGATGGAGAGTTTTTGAGTTATATAATGACTTTTTTTTCTTTTACAGAATAGGAGAACTTGGAGCTTGAAGAAGACCTCCCATCCCTCTGCAGCAGTGCTTCAGCATGAAGAGGATCATGATTCATCTGTGGAAAACATGGACATAGGCAGGCATGTCTTTGACCCATCATAATATTCAGCAGATTGAATGATCTTTTCTTGCATTACACTCATTAAAAAGCATGAAGAAACTGTCTGTGAGTGTCATTATTAAATATGTTAAAACATCAGGCACTTTATGGGCACATCATACACTCAGTGAAAAGCATTTCTGTGTGAGGTCTCTGAGTTGCCTTAGACCAGTTTAAAATAGAAGTTAAATTATAATATGAGGAAAACAAGACAAAATGTGCCATACTCATGGTTAAATACAGTATGTAAGTTAAAGTTTACTGTTTACTTAGCACAGATGTGAAGTGAGTGACATGCTGGGCAGCATCTCTTCTGCTGTCCATTCAGATCTTGAGTCTACAAAATCTCGACATCCCACCAAATCTCTTATATTCATCACAACACTACAGAACATAAACACGTCAGAGCAGGCAGTATAAATGTTGATGTCTGCTGGAGAACACGATCAACTAAATTCACACAAAAGGAAGGAGTTCACCAGACTGACAAGAGTTTTAGGTACTATCTGTGTCCATGCAGTTAAAAAAAATCAAACTATTTTGTTCGAGTGACAAAGAAAAACAACTGAGAAGGAGAAGAAGCATTAATGAAGCATTTATGATCTTGTCCCTTCTCTTAATTTCCAATTGTCTTTTCTTTGACTGTTTAGTGGTAATCATTAAATCAGACTTATTACTCAGTGCTGCATGTTCCAATCTTGACCACTAGAGGCCCCCATATTCACATCTATTAATATATTAAAGGAATGCTTATCAAAGTGAGTTCATAAAAAAAGATTACATAAGAAAAATAAGGTAACTATCAAAAACTATGTTGAAAATATGAAAGAAGGTAAGATTGCACTGGTCAATATCAGGATATATGAAGACTGCAATAATGACCATTTCCATCTAAATTAAACAGGGTTTAAATTGGAACAACACCTGCTAAGTGGAGCATACGATGTCTTAAGTTGTAGAAATCTGAACAGTAGAGATGAGCATTAGGGACAAAGACTTAATTTGTGCAAAATTATATATATATATATATATATATATATATATATATATATATATATATATATATATATATATAGCCTTCTTTGACTGGGCTCACAAAGAACAATCACACAATTTCATTTAGACACATTCAACTATAAAACACAAATAAAACCACCTTTAGAAAAAAATTAAGCCATACTTGGCTGGTCCGTGAGGGGGACTGTTATAAACAGCAACTAATAAAAAGGACTGTAATATCTTTGCAGAGGACACATTAGAAAACATTTTTGAATTTCTCATAATGCAAACTCTTATTTGTCACTGACCCATATATCTATCTATCTATCTATCGATCTATCTATCTATATATACATATATATATATATATATATATATATATATATATATATATATATATATATATATATATATATATATATATATATATATATATGTTTTTTTTTTTTAAGGATTACAGGCAGCAATCCAGACATGCTGAACGGTAGCACCTTATTGCTGTTAAGGATGGCATAAATGAACATACTTTTCTTTAGTCAGTTTTTCTGTATCATATAGGCCTGTGTATTTTGTTATATAATACATGGTGTTATTCTTAACAGTCTTGTGTAATATGCTGATCTGAGTCAAAATAATCCAGTTTGTTACATGAAGGCTTGAACTATAGCTTTTCACCTCGTGTAGAATGTAATAATAATAAATCAAAGCTTCACTTTGTTGAATAAAAACAGATAGACTGAACTTCACTCTGGCATTCTGACGTCTTTCCTCTATGTTTAGAGGAGATGACCTTAGTTATTTATACACCATAACCGTGTGCTTCAGTTTACTCAACAAACAAAAGTATTAATTGTCATCAGCCCATACGGATGTTAGCTGTAATGTGGTTCCTGGTGTCGCTTTAATAGAACTTGCTCTTATTTATCGAGTGATGAGTCCTTGATTACAGACTCAAATCATCAGAGCAATTCAAGTTTACACTGCCTGATGGGGGGGCATGGGTTATTAGGTCACTCAGGGTTTGAAGGTATTAGAAGCTTGGAAATACATAAATACTGAAATTGGTCACTTGTAAACAGATTCAGTTTGCCCAGTAATTAATCAGCCACTTCACAGAAAAACCTAGCTAGCTTCATCTTAGCCCAACTTCAGCCACAATTGCCTTAAAGAGGTCATACTTTACCTTGAATTAGGTAGATATTTTCATTTTCAGTGACTGCTCTGGTATGTTAAATATCACTCATGTTAAAAGCCTTCTATGCTTCTCCAAAATGTTTGGAAACATTATTTCTTCCCTTTAATAACAGCAGTTAGTATTGTATTGTATGTTGTTGGAAAGCATGATTAGTCATCTCAACAATTACACACGTGGACAAAATTGTTGGTACCCTTCCATTAAAGAAAGGAAAACCCACAATGGTCACTGAAAAAACTTGAAACTGAAAAAAGTAATAAAATAAATAAACATTTACTGAAAATTAACTGATGAAAATCAGACATTGTTCTTGAATTATGGTTCAACAGAATAATAAAAAAAAAAACAAAATAATGAAACTGGTCTGATCAAAAATGATGGTACCCCTAGAAAAGATTGAAAATGACTTGACCACAGAGACATGTTAAACTAAGGTGTGTCCTGTAATTAGTATCACAGGTGTCTTTAAACTTGTAATCAGTCAGTCTGCCTATTTAAAGGAAGAAAAATAGTCACTGTGCTGTTTGGTATCGTGGTGTGCACCACACTGAACATGGACCACAGAAAGCTAAGGAGAGAGTTGTCTCTGGAGATGGTCTTGTAGCCTTTACCTTTAACATGCTTGTCTATAATTTTCTTTCTCATCTCCTAACAGTTTGATGTGCCTGTAACTACAGCTGCACATATTATTCAGAAGTTTAAGGTCCACAGGACTGTAACCAACCTCCCTGGACGTGGCTGCAAGAGGAAAATTGGTGACAAATTGAAGAGACGGATAACATGAATGGTAACCAAAGAGCCCAGAACAACTTCTAAAGAGATTAGAGGTGAACTCCAAGGTCAAGGTACATCAGTATTAAATCGCACCATCCATTGCTGTTTGAGCCAAAGTGGACTTAATGGAAGGCGACCGAGGAGGACACCACTGTTGAAAGCAAATCATAAAGAAAGCGAGACTGGAATTTGCCAAAATGCATATTGACAAGCCACAAAGCCTCTGGGAGAATGTTTTTTGGACAGATGAGACAAAACTGGAGCTTTTTGGCAAGTCACATCAGCTCTATGTTCACAGATGCAAAAATGAAGCATGCAAAGAAAAGAACACTGTACCTACTGTGAAACATGGAGGAGGCTCAGTTATGTTCTGGGGCTGCTTTGCTGCACCTGGAACAGGGTGTCTTGAATCTGTGCAGGGTTCAATGAAATCTCAAGACTATCAAGGCATTCTGGAGTGAAATGTGCTGCCCAGTGTCAGAAAGCTTGGTCTCAGTCACAGGTCATGGGTCCTCCAACAGGATAATGACCCAAAACACACAGCTAAAAACACCCAAGAATAGCTCAGAACAAAACATTGGACTATTCTGAAGTGGGCTTCTATGAGCCCTGATCTAAATCCTATTGAACATTTTGTGGAAGGAGCTGAAACATGCAGTCTGGAGAAGACACCCTTCAAACCTGAGACAGCTGGAGCAGTTTGCTCATGAGGAGTGGGCCAAAATACCTGTTGACAGGTGCAGAAGTCTCATTGAAAGTTACAGAAATCGCCTGATTGCAGTGATTGCCTCAAAAGGTTGTGCAACAAAATATTAAATTAAGGGTACCATAATTTTTGTCCAGGCCAGTTTCAATATTTTGTTTTTTAAAATTATTCTGTGGAACCACAGTTCAAAAGCAATGTCTGACTTTCATTAGTTGATTATCAGTAATTTTTTATTTATTATTACTTTTGTCAGTTTCAAGTTATTTCAGTGACCATTGTGGGTTTTTCTTTCTATAACTCATTTATTCATGAAAAGAGCAACACAGCTAAAGGTGTGGGTAGTTGCCAAAATAATGTGCCAAAATCCCCTTTTTCTCCGGAAGAAAGCCAAAGATTCTTTTGTGAAATAAGGATGAGTAACCAGTCTCCTTGGGAGACCCTCTCTAGATACTCTGGATAGTGCTGTACTCTCAGTCCATCTATCTTGTTTACAGGTCAATGCTGTGGTGATTGATCAGCTTAGTGCTATTTCAAAACAAGATTAGATATTACTTAGAGGTCTTTCTCTCTCAAATTTTCAATGATGCTTAAAGACACATTGAACTTTGATATTCTATCAAAATTCCTAAAAAGTCAAGCCATGTTCCCCGAGGTTTTCATGAAGCCAGAGCTGCAATACCAATTTCCTCCAATGTCAATGATAGGTGACACATTTTAACCCGCCTGCCATTAAGATAGAGCAAGTCCTGCCAGATAATGTGACAGACTTACCCCACATGACAAAAACACTCCAAACAGTACTTTAACCCCACATCTGCTTCTGCTGTTGTCACGCTAACAGGTGCATGCACTCGCTTCAGCATCAGGAAGAGGCGGGAGCATTGCTGTGTAACCAAACATAGGTGTTCTGTCATTTGAGGCAGTTGGATATACACAGGGTAATTAGTAACACGAGCCTTGCAAATAAGAAATGATGGAAAGTAAAAGAATGACTGACAGTGAGAGCAATTCCAATGTAGAGGACAGAAGGGAATGGGTTAAATCCCCTTTTTCCGTCTGTGTGCATGTGCATGATTGGTTTGAAATACAAACATGCATGGAAAGGGCTAATTTTGAGATTCATACTGATTTTACTCAAACGGAAAAACAATATAGAGTTCTCTGACACTGTGTTAATACTGCATGCACAAAAGAGCCTCCATGTCAAAGCTGTTAAACAACATTTGTCAGATGAATTCACTGCTGCTGTGGGCCATTTTGGGAATTGCTATTTGTGTGCTTCTCACATCCCACAGTGCAGCAAACCCGACATCCATGTGTCTGCAAGGGCTCATTTAATGCTGCTTGAAGCTGTAGTTTAAATTGTTTTTTTATTTGATTGGTTTAATCTGGAAATCAAGCTCAAAAGAGATGGTAAGATGGAAAATGCTATCCTAATATACCTGAATATTTCTCCATCTCCTGGAAACACTCCCTCAAGATAATATCCTTCACTGAGGTCCAATGAAAAACCTTGAGATGCTGATGGATTAAAAAACAGCCATCTGCAGGTCTAGAGAATGTCACTTCATCTTAAAAAAAAAAGTTACGACCACACTTTCCAAAAACAATTTGAAATGTGGACTCGTCAGACCACAGAACACTTTTCCACTTTGCATCAGTCCATCTTAGATGAGCTCGGGCCCAGCGAAGCCAGCGGCGTTTCTGAGTGTTGTTGATAAATGGCTTTCGCTTTGCATAGTAGAGTTTTAACTTGCACTTACAGATGTAGCGACGAACTGTAGTTACTGACAGTGGTTTTCTGAAGTGTTCCTGAGCCCCTATGGTGATATACTTTACACAGCGATGCTGGTTTTTGATGCAGTACCGCATGAGGGATCGAAGGTCACAAGCATTCAATGTTGGTTTTCGGTCTTGCCGCTTACGTGCAGTAATTTCTCCAGATTCTCTGAACCTTTTGATGATATTACGGACCGTAGATGATGAAATCCCTAAATTCCTTGCAATAGCTCGTTGAGAAATGTTGTTCTTAAACTGTTCGACAATTTGCTCACGCATTTGTTCACAAAGTGGTGACCCTCGCCCCATCCTTGTTTGTGAATGACTGACCATTTCAGGGAAGCTGCTTTTATACCCAATCATGGCACCCACCTGTTCTCAATTAGCCTGTTCACCTGTGGGATGTTCCAAATAAGTGTTTGATGAGCATTCCTCAACTTTCTCAGTCTTTTTTGCCACTTGTGCCAGCTTTTTTGAAACATGTTGCAGGCATCAAATTCAAAATGAGCTAATATTTGCAAAAAATAACACAGTTTACCAGTTTGAACGTTAAATATCTTGTCTTTGCTGTGTATTCAATTGAATATAGGTTGAAAGGGATTTGCAAATCATTGTATTCTGTTTTTATTTACGATTTACACAATGTGCCAACTTCACTGGTTTTGGGTTTTGTAGATAGAAAGATTTATATAAAAAGATAGATGTAAACAAAAATATAAATAAAAATAAAAGAAATATAAATAAAGAAAATATGGCTGGCTACCGCTCCTTCCTGTCCTCTGTCTTCCTGTTACTCGTCCTCCCCACCAGTGGGGAGTTGTACTGCCTGATGGCCTGATGGACAAAAGAGTTGCCCATTGTCTTCAGGCACAGGCTCCAGCCTAACCTAACACACCAGACTGACTGTTTAATGTATGCTATACAGAATATATCTCACTAGTCAGTCTATGCATCAGCCATGGCTGAAAGGTTTTAGGAAAATATCTAATTGTGATTTTTCTGGCAGATATTGCAAATATAGTTTGATTAATGATTTTCCACAAATCAAGCTTCAGTGAAATATTCAGTGTTTACAATATAGACAACAGTAAGGAAATCAACAATCAAAAGCACATCACACATTATTCATCATCTAATATTTATAAAAAATAATCTGTTGTCATTATTTAAGGGATACTCAAACTTCTACTCCTAAACAGAGGCTTTGTGTTGTTGACCTGCTTACCAGCAATTCTGTAAATGCAAATTACCTGCAAATTTGTAAAATAGTATGTGTAAAATAGTTGACACAACAGATCCTGGGTCAGTCAGGAGCACTGCAAAACATTGCAGCTTTGGTGATCACATGATTGTGTTGTCTGAAATTCCAATTTTGATCCGAAAACACTAATTCGTTCAGCCCTAGCAACAAGTACTTGAAACTAGGCAGGACATTTTAAAAACATATGTGGCAGGTGATTGGATAATTGTTCTGTCAATCACATTCATTACAGGCCGGTCAGATAATGTAGTAAGAGGAAGCTACAAAAAAAACAAATTTGAGCCACGTAGAACAAACTAGATGGTAGGTAAGGTTACCTGAGTGTGATTGGCATATTTTCCCTTAGATCTTGTTTAACATTTGTCTGCAATTGTTTAATTAAACATGTCACTTTGAAGGATCTCAGTGAGGAACAAACTAATAAAAAAGACGAGCTGTTGAGTGCACACCATGCTGCTGCTGTGCACTCCCGATCAAAATCCTAAAACAAGTTGAAGAATTTGCGTTTTGCACTGTTGGATCTTAAGAAGGTTCTAAGTAGACCTTAAAAATGCAAAAAGAAGAAATGGGAACAAGAGAAAAAAAAAACTAAGAAAGCAATTTATCGAAAACAATTAAACTGAAATAGGCTGTTCATCAGCTGATCAAAAGTTTAAGACCACAGCTAAACCAAAAAAAAAAAAAATTGGAAAACCCTCTTAAAACAGAAATAAAAGTGTCAACAAAGGTCAGTAATTAATACCTCCACCTTCCTTGTTGATCACTTCAAAAACTCCTTTTCGCAGTTGTGAATGAGCTGTTCTTTTCTTAAATATTCAGCCAGTTTGCATTTAATAATGGCTTACAAACAAACAGCTCACTCAGGACTGTTAACTGGCTCTTCTCATTAATTTAAAAGAGCTGTTCAAAAGACTCAACTTGTTCGAGAATTTCACATCTCTCACGAAAACCACAGCAGAAGTAGGTCAACAAAACAAAGCCCCTGTTTAGGAGTAGAAGAAGACAATATGAAGATAATATGAAGATAACATGACAAATGGAGTCACAACAAGCACACAGGAACATTTAGAGTTGCTGAAGAGTTTATTTAATGACTGTAGGTGGAGACAGGCTAGCACTACTGGTTGACTCCCAGCGTTCGAGCCAAGCAAACTAGCGATTGGCGATCTTTGTCTGTCTCTTTCTTGTTACAGTCGAAAGAATGGTGTCTACCTGCTTGTCATGGACTCGGGAGTGAGGCAAGACATGAAAACAACAAAAATGTTGGAGTGTTCCTTTAAGAAATTCAAAGGCTCTCTTACTGCTTTCCTTATGCAGCCCAACAATCCTACCATGTTCAAAGGCAGAAACCTTTGCCATCAGGAGGTCATGACAGTGTGAATACCTGACAGAAAATGACATGGAACCCAAATTTTTGTGCAGATTTTGTCTTTTAAAGGCTGTGGTCTTAAACTTTTGATAAGCATGTTTGAGTTTAAATGCAGTTTCCAATAAATTGCCTGCTCAAAATGTGTTGTCTCTCTCTCCCTTTTATTTTTGTGTTTTCAGAATCATAATCAGAATCAGCTTCATTGGCCACGTATGTTAGACATACAAGGAATTTGGCACCGGTTCGCTTCACTCTCCAAGTACAGAATAGTTACAGAGTTTATCCTATACTATAAACAAGACGTAGGCAGAAATAACAAGGCAGGAATTAACATTTTAAATGAAAAGTTTAAAAAATTAAGTTAAGGTAAGAGTAGAACTAGAATAGAATTTGTACAATATGTACAATGCACAAGACAAAGACAAAAAACAAGACAAGAAACAAGGTGCACAGGTGCATATAAATGGGAGGATGATTTTAAATCTCGACTTAGAACCTTCTTAAGATCCAACAGTGCAAAATGCAAATTCTTACAATTGTTCAACTGGCCTTAAGATTTTGATCGAGAGTGTATTACCTCAGTTCATGCTTCCTAAAAAAGAGACAGGATGTCACCAACTGAGTGTTCATAGAGAAACGGGACAAGAGATCTGTCTCGTCTTATTTGAGGACAAGCCAGTTCATATTATTTCTGCAGGACTTGACCCTTGGTACAGATGTGTACAGCATGCTCTCATCCCTGTGAAGCAATGACATAAAAACACCCCTGACTAAATGCATTTTTTTAAACCAAAAAATAAAAGTCTTCCGTGATGTGCAAAGGCTGTTTTTACTCCTGGTGACAGAGAGTGTTCGTGACATCTCCTGATAGGTGTAACCACTGTTTACTATAATAACAGCAATGCAAAATCAATATTAACTTGATTTGTTGTCTCAAGATTTAATTATATGTCATGAAGAACTGGATTCCCCGTCCTGATTACTGAAAAGTTTGTACAGTTACCTTTTACTGTCGTTGGCTGGTATGATGTCTCTGTGATCAACGGTTTCTCGTTTAACTGGACACAGGCTGTGTGATCACTCCGATGTCCGCTGGTTGAGCCGAGGAGCAGTGTGCAAATGTATCCATAATAACACACAGAGATGGCTCAGATTAACTTTAAGAAACTCATGAACAAAGATGCACCGTAGTGCTGTAACATACTGTCATGACATACACAGGACCTTAAAAGTCATTAAGCTGTTTGTTCTCACATATGCAGGGAATCTTGGACTCAATACAGAGCTGATCAGACAGCAAAGGGTAAATTATTAGTAGCAGGTCCAAATGGCACAATAGCTGATGATAATCGATTTATATATATATAAAAAACTACTAAGAATTAATGAGCTTTGTCCATATGCACTCACTCATACCAAAAAGTCTAAAAACAAAGTAAAAACACTCTAAGGGCCTGATCTACTAAAGGTTTGCATGTATAAAAACATCTGCAAACTTGATAGCGTGTGCAAAGCTGATCTACGAACAGGGTGCACTGAGAATTGCATCTGTCAAATTAGCAAAATAGCACGTGCAATCCATTTAGCGTGTTTGCCTTCATGAATATGCAGAATACACGCAGATGATCAGAACGCACAAAATACTGGGAGGAGGAGATGCAAATGTAATCATTTAGCACCTGCAATGTGATATCAAACCTGCAACTCCCTGTTTTTGCGTCTAAATTTAGCATGTTTGAAAGGCATGTGCAAATTGTCACAGTGTTATGCACAGATCGCTGAGGTCATTGTGGCGAGAAACAGGGGTTGCATTAACTGAATATTGTCCTTCATTGACTGAATTTTTTGATGAATGACGGAAAGATTTGGAGGCTGTCTGTCATTGTGAAGTACTGGAAAAAGAGGGACGATCCAGTGTGCCATCATACTCAGGCAGATACATGCATAAAGTAACCCCTCTCTGTTTTGTGCTCTTAATACATCATGGAGGAGGTATTTAACCTATGTAAAAAAGATCCCCTTCATAGCCAGAATCATTGTTTGTCATTTAGAGCTGATAAATGGATTGTGCGGATTTTCAGTTAAAGGGTGTCAAAAGCTGAGTCAGTGTGTGCGTAACTGTAAGATTGCTCTTCACATGAGAGGTAATTGGTGATGAAATGAAAATAAAAAATGAAGGATAAAAATATGGAATGAGAGAAGAGTGACAACTTTGTCAAAATAGCAGACATCAAAAAAAGTTACCGCAATCTCTGGTCAGAAATAAAAAGTCGAGACATATTGTCTATTCAGCAATGCCAGTTTTGCGCAGTGTTTTTCACAGATGGCCTCACAAATCACCTTTCATCTGGCAACATTGAGATGTCTCTGCTGGAGTTAACCAGTGTGTTTATTTGCCAACTGGCAGCACATGCAAAATCCTCATTTAAAGAGGGCCGCCATATCACTTTTGCGCCTGTTATCAATTGCACATGCAGTCATAGCAGATCACCCGCAACACTCCCACTAATGGCACGTTTAATTTTTTAGTTTGCACACGCAATTTAGTGCTCGATATTTCTGATCTCAGTATATCAGGCTGTAAATGTGCAATTAAATGTGATTTACTTGGAGCTTACTTAGTCACAATGTATATACATATATATATATGTTCATTCATTCATTCATGTTCTATACCGCTTATCCCTTTCAGGGTCCCGGGAGGGCTGGAACCTATCCCAGCTGTCAACGGGCAAGAGGCGGGGTACACCCTGAACCAGTCGCCAGCTGATTGCAGGGCCACATAGAGAGACGGTCAACCATTCACGCTCACACCTAAGGGTAATTTTTAGAGTGACCAGTTACCCTAATGAGCATGTTTTTGGTCTGTGGGAGGAAGCCGGAGTGCCCGGAGAGAACCCACGCATGCATGGGAAGAACATGCAAACTTCACACAGAAAGGCCCTGCCCGACCCGGGGAGACACATATATATATATATATATATATATACCTATGTGTATATATATATATATATATATATATATATATATATATATATATATACATATAGTGTATATATATATTTGTATTTATGAACACACACTGACTAATTTGCAATAGTGTACCTAAAAGGCTCCATTCATAATTAAACACTTAACATTCTATTAGCTTCATTTTTCCATGTGAACTGAAATAAAAAGAACGAAATTAAACAGATAAATAAAAAATGTTTTACTCTTACATTGCGGTGCAAAAAGATCAACCTGATTCAATGTCTCTATTCAGACAGATCCATCTTGCTAGGCTCCAGTCTACAAAGACTGTGTGCGGCCCAAAGCATTACGGCCCACTCAGCATCCTTAAGAGCTGGGAAAGGTGGGAAGATTAGCATAGATGCTAACAGCTTCAGTAGCAGTTTTATTAGATTGTGTCCATTTAAATGATGCAAAAATGTTGCAAAAATGAAGACATGAAGACAGAACCAACTTTTACAGCTTCTTGCGGGTTTATTCAAAATGCAGCAAGGATACAACCTCAAACAGCTCTTGCTAGACAGATGGATCCCTAAACTCACCTTCTAGCCCTCTATTTAAGGTCCTTTCAGCCACTTTTTCAGTGGTGCCTATGTGACCAACACTTGGCCCGATAACTCTCTTTCTGCAGAGTCATTGCTGACAACATCTATTACTGCCAACGTGGCAGTGATGTGGTTTCCCAACACTTGATGTGCTTGCCCCTCCCTTCAAGGCAAGCTGACCTGGGAATCTGTTTTACCTGAGACAGAATGTTATTTTAGGACAGCCTGAACCCACATTTGATATTTATTCAACTATCTACCCCGCTAATTATTCCAATAATTCTCTGACAACCTGGACCACATTTCTTTATCAAATGAAAAATGAATAACAACACCGCAAACTCCTCCATACGACGATATTTTCACCCCACTTCTGACTTGTTTTGCCATAGCACCAACCTATTGCATTATCTTATTGACCAATAATAAATGTGACTTATGAAACAATCGTTCAATCACAGTACAGTAAGGGCCTGATCTACTAAAATCCAAAATAATGAGTGCTAAATTGTGTGTGCAAAATAAAAAAATTGCACGTGCTATTAGTGGGCATGTTGCGGGTGACCTATGACTGCGTGCGCAATTAATAATAGACGCAAAAGTGGTGTGGACCGCCCTCTTTAAAGGGGGATTTTGCGTGTGCTACCGGCTGTCACCATGGAGAGTTTAGGAGAGCAGAGTGGCCGTAAATGAAAAATGAACTTTGAAGCCATGGAGTTGGAGGCTGTTTTGTTGTCTGTCATTTTCCCTCATACCATATTTTATCTGTCATTTTTAATTTTCCTTTTCTGATTACAATTAAACATGATCTAAATGACAGCATTCACACAGTCACACAGCTTCATCAGCAGTTACCTCTCATGTGAAGAGCAGTCTTACAGTTACGCACACACAGACCGCGGATACTCTTGCCTTTTATGCATTGACTGCATCACACTCTCCATGCACTGACAGCTCCTAAACTCACTCTCAGTGCGTGGAGAGTGGGATGCAGTCAGCTCTGAGTGACAAACGGAGTGATTCTGGCTATGAAGGGGTCTTTTTCACAGGTTAAATAACCTCCTCCATGATGTAGAGCTGAAAACAGAGAGGATTTACTTTACGCGTGTCTGCATGAGTATGAAGCCACAGTGGATCGTCCCTCTTTTTCCAGTCCTTCATAATGACAGACAGCCTCCAAATCTTTCCGTCATTCATCAAAAATTCAGTCAATGACAGAAAATATTCGGTTAATGTGGCCCCTGTTTCTCGCCACAATGACCGCAGCCCTCTGTGTGTAATGCTGTGCTTTTTTTGCACCTGCCTTTCAAACGTGCTAAATTTAGAAAAGAAAACACCATGTGCAATCAGTTGCAGGTTTGATCTCCTCCTCCCAGTATTTCATGTGTTCTGATCATCTGCATGTATTCTGCATATTCATGAGGGCAAACCCACTAAATGGACTGCGCATGCTACTTTTGCTCATTTGACAGATGCAATCCTCGTTGCACCCTGACAGTAGATCAGCTTTGCACATGCTATCAAGTTTGCACGTGTTCTTATACACACAAACCTTTAGTAGTAGTAGTACTTTTATTAACAGACTCGAGGTCCATAAACAAAACAATAAATACAAACACAAACAGAAACAAACACAACACAACACCTTCATAAAAACACATCAATATTATAAAAGACATCTATACCAGTGTCTCCACCAGGGAGACTGGTATCTTTAGTAGATGAGGCTCTAAATGTTCACAGTACAAGAACCTGCCACTCCACCTGAAATTCAGTAAACACACAGAGCTCTTGGCCCTATCTGCAGCCATATTGCCCAACTTCTGTGCTTGTTCTCTCCTAACAGAGGCAAAGCTGATCAAAATCAATGAGGCTAATGTCTTTACTATTTTAATGAACTTCATACAACAGGACCCTATAAATACTGAACTACGCCCTACCAGCTTTTCTCCCTGGCTTGAACAGCCTCTCACTGTCCCCTAGCAGCTCTGTATGGAACCCTGGTCTCAGAATCTGGTCAGTAGTCGATTTTTTAAAGATGCATTTTTATGATATCAGCATCAGTTTTTCTTATCAACCATCACAAATGTTAAAGTCCCTGTGGTGTCCTGTTTTACCTTCAAGAAACTGGTTTATTAAGGATTGATTTGAAGCTATATCTACTGCTTATTATATCTGGCTTGAAAAAAGAACTCAAATTACTCTGGAACTTTAAACAAAGATGTGGTCGTAGAGGGTGTGTTACGGATGTACGTGGCCTCGCTGTCATGTTTGAATACTGAAGTGTATTTAAGGGCTGCTCTTTGTTTTGTTCAGCAGCTCCACACCAAACGGCCACGGAGATCATTCTTCTGCAGGTTTGATTTCAGTTTTATGATCTTTTCACTAACAGGAACACTTTGAGTCAGCCTTCTGCTCATATGAAATAACATGTTTGTCTCTGCATCTTTAAGACTTCCATTACTGTCTTCACACTTGAAGCATCTTCACCATGAACCTGCTGACTGTGACTCTGGTTTTTGGTGTCATGATGGCTCTGACACCAGCTAATGGTAAGAATCAACTTGTTGAAAAAATGACTTATTCAAGAGCAGATTATCTAATGCTAGTTTGACTTCAGTGCTTCACATTACTTCTTCTAGGATTTATGCACTCTATCCTAATAAGTAGGGATGCACAATATTAATGGAACAACACTGATATCAGCAGATAATTTCCTAAAAAGCTAATGATTGGTTTTGGCAGATATGAACATTTTTGATGATACTTTGGCTGTACATACTTGTCATATATATCCCTGCTGTTTTGTCAGAATTTTCAGACTTAGCTTAATAGTTTACCTTAACATTACTGAACGTATATTTTTATAAATAAATAATGTTATTTGTTTAAGATTAAAACACTGCCCTACCTGCTTTACATCTTTTCCTAAGACAAGTAAGACTTTGTGCTTTTGACAAAAAATATCTATCAGTATCGGTGTCTGTGAAATTGAATTTGGAAATATTAGCATATCAGAAATGGGCAGAATCCACTATTGTGCATCCCTACTTCACACATTGTATGCTGAGATTTAAATGTGAGGATAGATGAATGCAGCCAGTGGACTGTTATCTTAGAAAGCTTCATCAGCCCCATCCAGTGAGAATAGAACCTACTCTCCACTTGTATTTAGCCCAAAGATTTTGTCATGTAGATTTTAAACCATAAATAATCCTCCCCATATATAAAGCTTTGTATGGAGTACATCATGAGTGTGGGTAAATGTTTTAAAAAGAAGTGAAAAAAGTAAAAACAAAACTAAACAAAAAAAAAGGTGTTCCTTGGGGTGATTCATTTCAGGGATCCAGTTAAAGTAAAGCAGCAGATGCAATTTCATATTTGATGCAACGGCATGCAAGCAATGCTTAAAACATAAAAAAATGTGATTATTTCTTGCAATATGAATTGTTTTGCTGATTTTCTCCACTATGTAAAGGTGTGGATCAAGAATTTTGCTTTAAAATATTAATTACCTACTTTTAACAGGTCAAGCCCAAAAGCCACGTCAAGAACAAGGTTCAGGTTGATGCTTAACAAATTTATTAGACCACCACTCAATGTAAGGTTTATGCCACAGCAGCCCTAAATTAACATCACTGGTAATTACCCACTTAAGTTTTGTGTTTCTGTAATGGCAATTTAAGATTAACTGAAAGGATATTAAAATGCTACAATGTAATTGTTATTGTTGTCCATGAATTTTCAAATGTACTGTCTTACAAAAAAACATACAAAATATTAAAGCACTTTATTGTTTCTTGATTCAAATGTCAAATAATAGTTATTTATTAGCATCCCTGAACAGAAAAATTAGTTTTAGTGGTTGAATTTCTGACTTCTCAGAGAAACCCAGTGAGCTGGCTCAAATTTGGATATAAAAAGGTTAATTTAAAGGTAAAACAATTAGAGCTCAGTAAAAATGAAAAAGTCCATCTTAAAGCACTTCATGATGCTGGATGATTTCTGAGACAGTGTTCACACAGTGTGGTCAATATGCTCTGGAGCCAATTGGCAAGGCTGGTACTTACAAAATGCACCAAAGAAAAGGCAGGAAATGAAAGTTAACTGAAGTAGATGTCACACATCTCACATTAAAGATTAGAGACAGAAGGAAGACCAATGCTGACCTTTAGGAAGTGATGAATTCTTCTAGATCAGAGTCTGAGAGAGTCTCCAGAATGACCATAAGCACACAACTGAACAAGGCTTAAAGAGAAGAGTAGCTGCTAAAAAAAGAAGCCATTATTGAGGTTGGCAAACATCCAGAACGACTATAAGCAGATGGAGGTACTTTGGAAGAATGAGTCCAAGTCCAAACTTCTCAGTCAGCATCATCATGTGTATGTCTGCAGAAAAGCTGGAGAATGTTTTGATGGCAGGTGCACCCATAGTGAAACACGGTGATTTCTTTTTGCGGAAATGGTGAAGGCAAATTAGTGAAAATCACGAGTATCATCTTAGTGCATCAAGGAATCCCTTCTTGACTAAATCTGATTGGTCGTGGGTTTATATACCAACAAGACAATGACCTTGACAGTGACGGCTGGTGCTAAAAATTTTAAGGAGGGCGCAGCCTTGGAGGAAACAAAGAAGCACTTCATACTACAGTGAAAAAAAAATAAATAATGAAGACAAAACATAATCACAATGCCACCTACTTTGAACAATGCACTATTTGAACAGAAATTTTGCCCTCCTTTCCTTCTGGGCTGCAAATATCTCAGTGACCCTCTGACTGAAGTCCATCATATCCGTCACCAGTCTCTCTTCCATTTACAGCATGGCCAGTGCATTCAGCTTGTCCTGGTTCATGGTGTTTCTCAGGAACGTTTGGATTATTTTTAAGGTTGAGAAGCATCTCATCTTCTGCACTGGTCATGGGTGTGCGGATGAGGATCTTTAGGAGAGTGACAGTCTCTGAAAATACCTCTCCAAGATTATTTTTCATGAACGACTGGATAAGGTCCACAGCACCACAGCAGGCCTTGAACTCCTCCCTACATAAGACTGAGCTCTGTCTTCAGCTTGCTTTAGCTGAGCACTGGGTCGGCCTTCAAGGTGCTGCTGAGGGAATCTTCAGGAAACATGGTGTGGTACTGTGTGAATCTGTCATTAAAAAATACATGGAAAAGCACATTTTATTACTAAAAGTAAACATCAGTATTTACTGAAAAAAATCAATAAAACAGGCAAAGCTTAACCTGCTCCCAGAAAATAAAGCAGAACATTTCCAGAACATTTCTTGTGTCACCTGAACAGTGTCTTATCTTATACATGATGTCTCATGGCTCAAGATTGTAAACACAAACAGAATCTTATGTACCACTAAACTGATGCTTTAAAACTAAAGGTAAAACTATGTGATGCAGTTTTGGTATAGATTAACTGTAAAAAGTACGCACACAACAAAAAAAACAAATAGGAAAAAAAAAAAATCAGATACAAGCATGTACCACAACAGGGCAGACGGCTCACACAAGCTGACCGATTCTCACAACTGAAATGGAGGCTGTCATGTATGGATGACATTTATAGTTTTCAGCAAAACTACTTCAAATTTAAAAAGTCCAAAAAATTAAACTTTACATTACAGGAGTCTGTTTCCATCTGCTGGAGAGTTTGGATATGACATTTACTTTGTACTGTCATGTGCAGTATTCAGTCAGCAAAAAACACCAACAGAATGTATAATGTTTGTATCCAAATAGAACATTTTATTATAGCAACTAAACATAGGATATACAGTTATATAAAATAACAATACTGTATATATTTATATTGATATTTATTATTTTATGTCACATGTTTAGTTGCCATAATAAAACTACACCATTTAGAGACAAGATATACCTTTTGTTGGTCTGTTTTCGTTGATTTTATACTGTGCACAGTGGTACAAGCTGGAAAGGTACCAGGTAAGTGTCATATCTAAAAGCTCCAGCAGATTAAAAAATAATTCTGTAATGGACATACACCTAAGAGGTGAAGAATTTGTGTTGTTTACACTTTTGGGACTAATAAAACCCCACTGTTTTCACCAGTCATTTGCAATACACAACTTGATAGCATTATCAATTCTTCTTTTTGTAATTTTTCAAAGGCTTTCACACAATGTAACAGTAATATTTAATGCACTGCAATAAATCGCAGTGATTTTTAAAACCATGATTTTTAAAAATGTATTTTAATAGGTCCACTTTATATAATATTTTCAACAAAATAATGTATCAATTTTGTCAATTAAATTTAAAAACAAACTTAGCCACTCATTAAAAGCCCCAATTCCTTCTAAAACTATGTTGTTTTTGTAAAAATATGCCAGAATTAAAAAACTATATAGATTTTTTAGAACTTAAGTCTGCAAAAGGACAATGTTCTACTGAACAAAGAATTTATATCCTCTTGGCAAACTCATTTTGTAGCTTCTAATCTATAGTTTAGTGCCATGTGTGACATAAAATGGAAAATTTTACCCCTGAATTATGTTGTGTCTACTAGGTAAGACACATCCCTATCTAGTCTTCCACGTAGCATAGCCTCTAACTGATTTTTTTCTCCAATGCAATCTCACCTTTTCTGTGATCATCTGATGGTTCTCTGTGCCGAGTACCTGACGCCTCTTGTTGATGTGATTGACAGTGCTCGCTGTCCAGTCGCATGAGGAAAAGAAACACCAGAACAATTACCGATTCGCTGCCAGTCGCAGTGGGAGTGTGCTGGGCGCACTTCTCTGCTGCCCACAGGCAAAGTTGAAGTGGCCAATCACAAAGATGCCTCAGGTCACATGCTGAGCAAAAGTTGAAGGACTTGCATTGACTCCCATTAGACCGGCGCCCCTCTGTACGTAAACTATGTATTCACAACATAGTTATTACGTAAAACATTGTGAAAACCCTTTTATTGAATGGTGACAGGTGCTGCTGACAGACTATTACTGTGTGTAAAAATAGATGTTTTTATCTGTTATTTCTTTATAGTTTAATGACAAATTATGTTGTGTTTAAGTAGACTTCCTCTGTCAAATAATGGAGGGGGCGGCGCCCCAGCACCCCCTATTGACAAACTGGCACTGGACCTTGAGCATACATCAGAGCTGTGCAGAGACTATTTGACAAAGAAAAGAGAACCAGAGTGCTGGAACCAAGACAAAGTCCAGATTTGAATCTTATTGAACAAACAAAATGGAACATAATTCTCAGATTTTGTGCAGTTTCACTCAAGTTGTCAATAAAAAACGTCCACATTTACGGGATTGAAAATGATGTACTTCTATTATAATGCATAAACATGCATGTCATTTCTTTAACATACCTTACAAAAATTTTATCAATGATTTCTGGTTTTGGATCATCAGAAACATGATTGGCATGGCTCATTTCCAGCCTCAACGTGGCTTCTCTGTTCTGTCAGTAGGTGAACTAAAGTTCAGTTGAGAGGATGTTTACAGTACGACTGCATCCACAGATTGGTTTCAACACAAATCCTCCTTTGGTAATCAAAAGACTGACATCACATGATTTTGTCAAGTCCTTCCAACAGTTAATGGGAGAGGTTTGTTTTTGCTAGTCTGGCATGTATGATGTCCTCTGCTTCACTGGTTCCTGTAAAACACTACACTGAACTAGCACCGGAATGCTGCAGTGGGTGAGAGGTCCACAAATGGACCTAAAGATTATTTTGCACATTATGGGAGAGGGGTCCGACTGCAGGCCGCAAGACAAAGGCGTGTCGCAGAGTAGGACAGTAGGCATGTCGCAGAGTGACATCGCTCGAGTAACGCCACTCGGCGACACGCCTACTTTGCGACACGCTACTTAATGGGGAGACACTAGTTCATGGGAAATTACGTAGAACCATGCGAGATGTGGAAAGTTTTAGTGATGAACAATGGTGGATTGTGTCCAGACTGTAAGTGTTAGCATATTTCATGTAACAAACGTCAAACAGTTGCTTCACTTAGTTGTATTATTACCTAACCCTTACCCTTACCCTAACCTCTTACCCTTACCCTTATGCTAAGCCTAACCCCTTACCCTAACCCAAACCCTTAACCGTATTTGTACGCATTTGAATACATTTATTTTAGAGCAAAGAATAGGTAGGCAAAAACACTGATGTTCGGCTGGACCGTGCTGAACATGCGCTTCTTATCCCTTTAAGAAGCGCATGTAGTAGGCGTGTCACAGATTGACGTCACTTTGACGTCACTCTGCGATACGCCTACTGTACTCTGCGACACGCCTTTGTCTTGCAGCCTGCAGTCGGATACAATTGCATTATGGACACACAGTGGGGCCCAGTGTGCTTGCACATGGCGCTCCTCAGAGGTATTGGTGGTGTTATTGCCCCCTTAGAGTGGTGTTGCCAGTCCTCCTTTTCCCCGAGGTGTCTTCTTCTTCTTCAGTTGGTTTCTGGAAGACTAGATGCAGCAGTTCATGAGGTCAAGAGAGCACAGACTGATTGGGTTGTGATGGGAGCGCCATCTGCTGGATTAGGCAGTTCACTATTCCAGGAATCCTAATCTAATGTACTGTTGAGCTGTTTATTTTGTCAAATGATTATGTACAGTTGGAATACTGATTTTTGTCCCCATGTTCAAATAGATATTCCAAGGTGACAGCCCGAGTTGTTACACCACACATTCATCTGGCCAATATAAAGTCAGAATAGAATAGAAGAATATATAGCTCTGTACATGAGCACAAAATTGCAACAAACATTTTTGGTGCAAAATAGACACAATGAGACCTAATTCAGGGTGAAAGAAAACTTTAGTTGTAAACTAGAAATATAATTGCACAAAGCCTCACACAGGCACTACTCGCAACTCAATCAATCATTAGGTGTGGAGAAGAGAGGGGCCAAGTTCATTTGTACAGTAAAATTACACTGAAATAAACAAACTGTCTTACTTTTCGGTATCCAGTGGACCTGAACACTACCTTTGCAATATAAATGTGTAAGAGGGTGCACCAAGTGGACTTAGAGAAAACAAACTTTTGTGTATGATCTTCACAGAAAAATGAGCCGGGGACAAGGAGTTTAACCCTTTCACTAAGGAACACATACAGACACTTTTCCCATTGAAAAAAGAATTTTGCTTCTTTTAAGTATTCATAGCAACCTGCCTCCACTCATTTTTAGTTCATGTCAACAAGCAGAAGTTGTCTTAAGTATTATCTTTAACACAAAAACATGCAAGAGATTTTAATAACTCTAATAATATTTAATTATTTATATTAACATGAATGATTTTGCTGTTGCTCACGACTGTGTCAGAATGTGAATCAATAACTTTGTTTTAAAGTATTAACTCTCTTCTTTTTTCAGGTGAAAGCTGGTTGCCCGCTCCACCTAAACCACCTGGTAAGTTTTATAAAGTCCTTTATGTTGTACTTTGTGAAATCTTAAAAGAAAAAAAAAAAGATTATTCCCTACTTAAGTCTGGTGAACAGTCGGTAGCTGCACTGCCTTCTCTAATTTAAATAAGAGGGCATGTTGTAAATGCGGTAAAAAAAAAAAAATCTAGATCCATAATTTTGCTTATGTAAGAAAGCCCCTTCTTTAAACCAGACTGGTCAGAATTTTCAGTGATATCAAACTTTACATTGTTAATCACAATAAACTCAATTGAGTCATGTTCAACCACTGTAGATTTTACTGTGCCTCTAAGACTGTCCAGCAGTAAAGTTCTCTAGTCAGCAAACTAGTGGTGTTAGAATAAAACTAACCAATGAAGTTATAAATGTTCCTACATATAACTCAAGTGATTGTCTTCTGTTGATAATGACCTTGTGCTTACAATTTACTATTTGAGGCTTAGCTGTCAGGCAAGATTGTGGCCAACTTAGCCGACAGAGCTAAAGTTGTCATCATTTAAGTATGGTTTAGATTAGATCAGATTAGATTAGATTAGACAGTACTTTATTAATCCCCTTGGAAAAAGTTCCTCAGGGAAGCTGGGATTTAGTAGTAGTTAAGTATTACAGACTAAAAAGATATATATAAAAAGATATATCTAAACAAAAATAGAAATAAAAATAAAAATAAAATAAATGGCTACTGGCCGGCCACTGCTCCTTCCCGTCCTCTGTCTTCTTGTTACTCCTCAACCAGCACTTGTGAAGGAGCAGTCTGGGCTGGACGGGCTCCTCTGGGTGCTGATGACGGTGTGCAGAGGGTGACTGGCATCGTCCAAAATGTCCAGCAGTTTGTCAAGTGTATTATGATAGCATAATAGGTGTTAGCGTAGTATGCAGTACATGTTTGAGAAGGCCAATATCACCCGGGTTGTATGTGGTATGTGACTGGGACACTGCTACTGTGTGCCACCCCCATGGCTAACAAAATGGCTGCATACAGGAAATAACTATAGAAATACATAAAGACAGATTAGTAACACAAACATAGGGCAGGGTGTCAAGATACTGTGATTGCTCTGACACTGTTTGAAGGAACGTTTAGCATCTGTTCTGTTGTGTCATGTAGATTATGATTTAGGCACCATTTCAGTTAGGGATGCATGATATCAGATTTGTGCCGATATCTGATATGCTAGTGTTTCCAAAATCATTATTGCCAATATCAAAACTGATATATTGTGTCAAAGGTAAAAAGTCTCCACTTAACTAAAACTGACCAGGTCCTTTAATTGATAAAGTCCATTTGTGTTAGAAAGAGAAAGGCAAAAAAACAACATTTAAATATTTAATAAGTGATATGTTTGATTTATAAAAGTGGACATGCACTAATGATGAGGTAATCCGTCATGGCAAATTGTGCATTTTTCCAATAACAAAGCCAATTTATGACATATCTGGGCAATTTGTACTGTCAAAATATCAGCTGTAAATACTGGCTAAAATTTTTATATCTGCTGATACCCATATTGGCCCAGCAATATGTTGCATCCCTAGTGTTGGTGTTTGTTGAAGGGACCAATAAAAATCAGATTTTATAAATCTTCAAGCATCTGTTTTGATTTACAATTTAACAGGTTTCAAAATAACTTATAACCAAATTTAAAGCTATGTTTTAGAATCAGTTTCAAAGTTATCGCTAAGCTTTTATTTAAGACACTTTTTGGCATCTTGTTTGGAGTCTCAGTGGTTTCTAGGGATGCACTAAATTGGATTTTTGTCAATATCCAATAAGCCAATATTTCCAGACTCACTATCACCCATATTAACACCAATAACATGTTTGTTGTCAAGAGCATTCATCCTCCACTCAACAAAAATCATCCTGTTCCTTTCATGGTGACGGTCTATTTGAGTTAAAATAGATGTGAACCAAAAAAAAAACATTTTATTCTTTAATTAACAATACTTTTGATTTTTAAAAGTGGACATTCAGTGATGATGAGGTAAACCATTGTGACCCATTGCTACATTCTGTCTATATTACAGCCAATATATGGGATATTTGGCTAATTGTACTTCCAAAACACAGCCTGTTAATATCTGAAATAATGGTCATATCTGCCAATACTGGTTATCACCTTTTTATGCAATAATCTGCAGATACCAATATTGGTTCAATAATATAGTGCATCCCTAGTTTCTTATTTATTTTAAAGTGAAGATATCAGTCTGATCACAAATTCCCTAGTCAACAAGTTGAAAAGCTGAAGAGTTCAAGGAACCTCAGCATAAGCATTGTGGTTTTATTTAGTTTCTTTTTCTTGTTCACAACAGTATAATATGTTGAAAAACTCCTGTATTGTCTTCGTTTGCTGTTGATCTGTTCAGATGGAAACCACTCCCATGTCTGGGTTTAACATGCTCTTGCCATCCCTCATATTTAATACACAGACACAAGAGTGTTTTTGTTATTTTTATGGATATGTGTTTTGACTTTTTCAAAGAGTTATTCTGCTGCTGCTCACTTTTTTTTCTTTCTCTCCATACAGATCCAGGCCTCCCACGTAAGTTGTAAAGCAGCTTTACACCGCAGGTCACATGCACCCATCCACCCCCATTCACTCTTAAGGTTTTACAGTTTCTATGTAGGTTATACCACACTATCACCTAACATCCTCCCCTACATTAACATGTCACTGGGAGCAACTTGGGGATAAGTGTCTCGCCCCAGGTCACAGCACCATGTGACAGCCGGAGCTAGGCTTGAACCTGTAACCTTCTGATTACTGACACAGAGCAATGTCAGACTGAGCCACCAAGTGGCTTTAATGAATGTGCAGATGTTCAGGAAACAGTGCATTTTAACATCTCCAGGATGGATCATGCTTAGTCTAAACCTTTTAATTTTACAATGAGCAATGTTTTGCTGCAATTTCACACATGCTCTCCCACTGCTGAGGTGGATCTGCAGTACACAACTTAACACAAGACAGAATACAACAATACATAAGAAGCCTAAATGGATGGATGTTTCTGTGGTGTCCTGTTGGTTGCCGTTTCAATAGTCACTCTATGTTACAGAAGTCATCAAGGCTCTTCAACGCTGCAGGATTTTCCCATGCTCCAAAAATACAGACCAAATTTTTTGTGCCGCACAATCTGCACAGAGTATAAACAAAGTGACACAGGGGACCCCTGCTCGATCAACATCATTACTGTGTTGGGACAGGGATGTAGCATCCAGGGCGAAGTAGGTCTTTGGAGATAACGTGGAGAAAAAACCTTTTTTTTTAAAATCATTTTTCTTATTTTCATATAAATGTACTTTTTTGACAGGAACAGTAAAATTGAGCATTATATGACAAGAAAGTCTGATTTACTTGCAGGCTAAAAAAAAAATTCCTTTTTCAGAATTTATAATCTCGTGGGCTTCCTTTGAGAAGTGTAGGGACAAAAGAGGCTTATTTTGTAATCACTGTATAAAGGGAAGTACGTACCAAAGTTGTTTATAAATCCACTAAAACTTTCAGAATGATCCCTTTAAGACCAAGACCTTAAAGTAGAGTTCTCTAGTTTAACACATTTAGTATCAATAAAAAGAAAATCTGTCATGCACGCATTGTTCCCATGAGCATACTGCACCCACGCTATATAAATATGAGTTTAATATGCTCAAACAGTTAAATAACAAGGATGCAGGGATGATAATAACTGTTTATGGTAACAGGCAGATGCCTTACACTTGAGGACAATAAGCCAGGCTTGAAAACATGAAGTCTAGTAATAGTCTTGTATTGAGTGACCCTGGAAGAACAAAAATCTCTTAGCTGTTGAAAATTGTCTTTAGATTTGAAGGAATGTCAGACCACAGTCTTAAGGAAGTTTTAGCTCTATTGTGTGGAAGAAGTAAGATCGTTTAAAGTAACTCTTAGAGTGAACTAGCAATCCGTACCAAACAAGGTCCAAACAAGGCAAGTGAACTAAAAGGAGGTACACTGTGGCTTGATTTTGGCTGTATAGTTACAGAAGAGCTTATGTAGTGTTCACTGACAATATAAAGCAGAGTGTGGCTAATGCTAGCATTACTAGCGCCACCAGCCTCTGGTCCTCCTTACAGGTTAATGTCAATATGCTAACACATTGCTCCAGTTAATATGCATGTGCCACCTAATGTGGCTGAAATGCAGCTATATCTTAATTGCATGGCATAAAATACTTCTAAACTGCTTTGCGCTCAAAAACGTCATTACTGGAGACCAGTTGTCTATCTCCAGCTCATAGTGCAGTAATAGGCTGGGTGACAGGGGTAAAGACTGCAGCTACAGCCCCATCTAGTGGCAGGAGGCCAGATAACATAACATAGCATTTGACAGGCTTTGGTCTGCTTCACTAGGTGCAGCGAGAAATCAAACCAAATCAAGAGGAAAATGAAACAATGCTGGAGTTTCAACCTCAAACCGAATTGAGTCAGCCACATTTTAGGTGTGAAAGTGACCTCTGAGGGTCACTAAATATCAGATAGCAGCATGATTAAATGAATTCAATCCAGTGTCTTCTTGTCCCTCCTTCATTGTAAGCCCACTGCTTGTCATTAGTGATAATATCATTCATCAGTTATCACCATCAATACTCCTGTTTTAGGTCAGATGTCCATTTAAATTGTGTGGGTGTAGTTTGACCATGGGAACTTTTTGTGGCTGTTTTGGTGCAATATTTATATATATATATATATATATATATATATATATATATATATACAAGATTATTGGTCACTGTATTGACTTGTGTGTTCAACTTTTGGGCCTTAACCCTTGAAAAAGGAGATGACTCTTCTCAAGGGGTTCTCATCAATAGAATGATTACTTTCACGTGTCTTTCCCGTATAGCAAAAGGAGAAATTGAGAAGTAGCCGCAACCCTCCAAATCCCCTTTATCTGATGTTACAGCAAGACAGTCAAGGACCTAACTATTGTCCTAAGTGGGGCTGTGGTTATACTGTTAAGCCCACAAGCTAGACAAAGGGCCCTACTGTGACGGCGTGACTCACATTGCCTAAAGTGTGTGGCGCATGGCAGTTTGGGGAATGTCAGTCTATATTTGTTATTTTGAGGATGCATGTTCTTACCACAAAGCCAAGTGTCTTTGATTATACATGGATGTGTTTTAGTTCAAACCAATAAGAGTGACAGCTCTCATTTCCTTTGGTGCAGCAGGTTCAGTTGTTTGTTCTGAATTTCAGATGGATCATCTATTTCTGACAGATCAGATTTCTGCATGTTTATGATAGACCTCTTTACTGTAATTCAAATACCTGTGGGCTTTAAGCAATTCATTCTCTCATTTTCCTGCAGAAAAATCAACCCACAGCCTGTATTATTATCTGTGAACATAATTACTAGTGAGATAAAGTAGTATGTATACAAATATAAGAAATGTAACTCCCTGCTTCCAAAAAAATCATGTTCTTGTTTTGAGTCTTACGGTTAATGAGCTGAAAAAAGCCAAAGTGCCTCTCAGTTCTTCGTCCCGTTATGAACATTAAACTGAATTTATCACCAAACAGTGATAAAACACCTCCTTTAACAGCAGGTATGCTGCTGTGTGTCCCATGTGAGTGAAACAAGCTCAGGAAAGGGAATGATTTGATCTTGCAGATATGTGCCAATCTATACTGCGTCCTCAAAATAGCAGAAACACGCTACAGATAGGAGGTTTATAGCACAGTTAATTTCTGCATACTTCAGGAACACAACAGCTTTGCACCTGAGAGCTGCTCATTTTCAGTCAAATACACCCCTGGGCGCAAACAGGAGTGCATGATCATTTGCTGTTTTAACAACATGAGCACACAGTGTTCAAATGACACATGTGTCAGGTGGAAAATAGGAAAGACACCTTCGCTTCACTTCAGAACACATTGCACCAGGCCTACGATAGGGTCTGTTTATTCTGGCACATTGATTTTAAAATATCTTTCAATGCTAGTGTTTTTTTAAACTATTGTTCACTTCTGTGTTTTTTCTTCATACAGTTCAATTTCCTGCAAACAGTGAGTTTGTTTCTGTTACTTTCAAAATGAATGAATGAATTTTAAAATGATTCCTGTATGCAAAATACATCACGTAGCAAAATGACAGATGAAATACCTGATATTGACCCTACGGCTTTGTTATACATGTTCAGTTTTAGATAAAAACAGTCTAATCACAGGTCAGGGCCTACATGTTGGTCCATATTCTGTTCAGACCCTCAGGGTTTTAAAAAGAATTTTGAATGTTTGTCCTGCAAATAAAAATTTTCCTTAATGTTTGAATTCATGACAATTTGCTGTTTATATCTGGACAATTTGTATGGTCAAAATATCAGCTGTAAATATTGGCTGAAATTTTTTATATCTGCTTATACCTATATCGGCCAAACAATAAGTTGCATCCCTAATGTTGGTGTTTGTTGAAGGGACCAATAAAAATCAGATTTTATAAATCTTCAAGCATCTGTTTTGATGTACAATTTAACAGGTTTCAAAATAACTTATAACCAAATTTAAAGCTATGTTTTAGAATCAGTTTCAAAGTTATCTCTAAGCTTTAATTTAAGACACTTTTTGGCATCTTGTTTGGAGTCTCAGTGGTTTCTAGGGATGCACGAAATTGAATTTTTGCCAGTATCCAATATGCCGATATTTCCAGACTCACTATCACCATATTAACACCAATAGCATGTTTTTCGTCAAAAGCATTCATCCTCCACTCCCCAAAAATCATCCTGTTCCTTTCATGGTGACGGTCTATTTGAGTAAAAATAGATGTGAACCAAAAAAAAAACATTTATTCTTTAATCAACAATATTTTTGATTTTTAAATGTGGACATTCAGTGATGATGAGGTAAACCATTGTGACCCATTGCTACATTCTGTCTATATTACAGCAAATATATGGGATATTTGGCTAATTTGTACTTCCAAAACACAGCCTGTTAATATCTGATATAATGATCATATCTGCCAATACTGGTTATCACCTTTTTAGGCAATTATCTGCAGATACCAATATTGGTTCAATAATATAGTGCATCCCTAGTTTCTTATCTATTTTAAAGTGAAGATATCAGTCTGATCACAAATTCCCTAGTCAACAAGTTGAAAAGCTGAAGAGTTCAAGGAACCTCAGCATAAGCATTGTGGTTTTATTTAGTTTCTTTTTCTTGTTCACAACAGTATAATATGTTGAAAAACTCCTGTATTTTCTTTCATTTGCTGTTGATCTGTTCAGATGGAAACCACTCTCATGTGTGGGTTTAACATGCTCTTGCCATCCCTCATATTTAATACACAGACACAAGAGTGTTTTTGTTATCTTTATGGATATGTGGTTTTACTTTTTCAAAGAGAGTTATTCTGCTGCTGCTCACTTTTTTTTCTTTCTCTCCATACAGATCCAGCCCTCCCATGTAAGTTGTAAAGCAGCTTTACACTGCAGGTCACATGCACCCATCCACATCCATTCACTCTTATGCTTTTACAGTTTCTATGTAGGTTATACCACACTATCACCTAACATCCTCCCCTACATTAACATGTCACTGGGAGCAACTTGGGGATAAGTATCTCTCCCCAGGTCACAGCGCCATGTGACAGCCGGAGCTAGGCTTGAACCTGTAACCTTCCGATTACTGACCGAGCACAATGTCAGACTGAGCCACCACGTGGCTTTAATGAATGTGCAGATGTTCAGGAAACAGTGCATTTTAACATCTCCAGGATGGATCATGCTTAGTCTAAACCTTTAAAGTTCACAATGAGCAATGTTTTGCTGCAATTTCACACATGTTCCCCCACTGCTGAGGTGGATCTGCAGTACACAACTTAACACAAGTTAGGGATGCACGATATCAGATTTTTGCTCATATCTGATATGCTGATGTTTCCAAAATCATTATTGCCAGTATCAATACTGTTATGTTGTGTCAAGAGGAGAACGTCTCCACTTAACTAAAACTGACCAGGTCTTTTAATTGTTACAGTTCATTTGTGTTAGAAACAGAAAGGCAGAGAAACAACATTTAAATATTTAATAAGTGATATTTTTTATTTATAAAAGTGGACATGCACTGATGATGAGGTAATCCATCATGGCAAATGGTGCATTTTTCCAATAACAACGCCAATTTATTACATATATCTGGGCAATTTGTATGGTCAAAATATCAGCTGTAAATATTGGCTAAAATTTTCTAGATCTGCTGATACCCATATTGGCCCAGCAATATGTTGCATCCCTAATGTTGGTGTTTGTTGAAGGGACCAATAAAAATCAGATTTTATAAATCTTCAAGCATCTGTTTTGATGTACAATTTAACAGGTTTCAAAATAACTTATAACCAAATTTAAAGCTGTGTGTTAGAATCAGTTTCAATGTTATCTCTAAGCTTTTATTTAAGACAATTTTTAGCATCTTGTTTGGAGTCTCAGTGGTTTCTAGGGATGCACGAAATTGAATTGTTGCCAATATCCAATATGTCAATATTTCCAGACTTACTATCATCCATATTAACACCATTAACGTGCTTTCTGTCAAGAGCATTAATCCTCCACTCAACAAAAATTGTCCTGTTTCTTTTTATGGTGACGGTCTATTTGTGTTAAAAATAGATGTGAAGCAAGAAACAGACATTTTAATATTTAATTAACAATACTTTTGATTTTTAAAAGTGGACATTCAGTGATGATGAGGTAAACCATTGTGATGCATTTCTACATTCTGTCTATATTACAGCAAATATATGGGATATTTGGCTAATTTGTACTTCCAAAATACTGCTTGTTAATATCTGAAAAAATGGTCATATCTGCCAATACTGGTTATCACCTTTTTAGGCAATAATCTGCAGATATTGATATTGGTTCAATAATATAATGCATCCCTAGTTTCTTATCTATTTTAAAGTTAAGATATCAGTCTGATCACAAATTCCCTAGTCAACAAGTTGAAAAGCTGAAGAGTTCAAGGAACCTCAACATAAGCATTGTGGTTTTATTTAGTTTCTTTTTCTTGTTCACAACAGTATAATATGTTGAAAAACTCCTGTATTGTCTTTCGTTTGCTGTTAATCTGTTCAGATGGAAACCACTCTCATGTGTGGGTTTAAATATGAGTGTTGGAGTCTATCTACATGTTAAAATCAGCATTTGAAGCACAATAGTTGAAGTTGGAATCAGTGCAAGGCCTTAGACAGAATGCAGAGCTGCTGAAAACATCAACGGTCCTCAAAAACATGGAACTGACCAATCACTACAGAGCAGACAGAGCAGATTGAGCCCACATGGGGACGGAGCTGTGAGAGTGGCAGGGGCTCTAACTGAGTGTCTCAGACAGAGTGAGAAATACAGTTGGATCCTGGGTACTTAGTATGCAAGAACTAGAAGGTTCTTTCAACATCAGTGACTGTGAACACACTCTCAGTCATCATGATCAATTGTATGAACCTGGTTAAGAAAAAAATGTGGGCTCTTTAAAATACAGGATTTTTCCTCACCTTAAGTTTTTATGCTAACATGCTCTTGCTATTCCTCATATTTAATACACAGACACAAGAGTGTTTTTGTTATCTTTATGGATATGTGTTTTGACTTTTTCAAAGAGAGTTATTCTGCTGCTGCTCACTTTTTCCTCTTTCTCTCCATACAGTTCCAGGCCTCCTATGTAAGTTGTAAAGCAGCTTTACACTGCAGGTCACATGCACCCATCCACATCCATTCACTCTTAACGTTTTACAGTTTCTATGTAGGTTATACAACAGTATCACCTAACATCCTCTCCTACATTTACATGCCACTGGGAGCAACTTGGGGATAAGTGTCTCGCCCCAGGTCACAGCACCATGTGACAGCCAGAGCTAGGCTTGAACCCGTAACCTTCTGATTACTGACACAGAGCAATGTCAGACTGAGCCACCACGTGGCTTTAATGAATGTGCAGATGTTCAGGAAACAGTGCATTTTAACATCTCCAGGATGGATCATGCTTAGTCTAAACCTTTAAAGTTTACAATGAGCAATGTTTTGCTGCAATTTCACACATGCTCTCCCACTGCTGAGGTGGATCTGCAGTACACAACTTAACACAAGTTAGTGATGCAAGATATCAGATTTTTGCTAATATCTGATATGCTGATGTTTCCAAAATCATTTTTGCCAGTATCAATACTGATATATTGTGTCAAGAGGAGAACGTCTCCACTTAACTGAAACTGACCAGGTCCTTTAATTGTTACAGTTCATTTGTGTTAGAAACAGAAAGGCAGAAAAAAAACATTTAAATATTTAATAAGTGATATTTTTGATTTATAAAAGTGGACATGTGCTGATGATGAGGTAATCCATCATGGCAAATGGTGCATTTTTCCAATAACAAAGCCAATTTATAACATATCTGGGCAATTTGTATGGTCAAAATATCAGCTGTAAATATTGGCTGAAATTTTTTATATCTGCTTATACCTATATCGGCCAAACAATAAGTTGCATCCCTAATGTTGGTGTTTGTTGAAGGGACCAATAAAAATCAGATTTTATAAATCTTCAAGCATCTGTTTTGATTTACAATTTAACAGGTTTCAAAATAACTTATAACCAAATTTAAAGCTATGTTTTAGAATCAGTTTCAAAGTTATCTCTTAGCTTTTATTTAAGACACTTTTTGGCATCTTGTTTGGAGTCTCAGTGGTTTCTAGGGATGCACGAAATTGGATTGTTGCCAATTTCCAATATGTTGATATTTCCAGACTCACTATCACCCATATAAACACCATTAACGTGTTTTTTGTCAAGAGCATTAATCCTCCACTCAACAAAAATTGTCCTGTTCCTTTCATGGTGATGGTCTGTTTGTGTTAAAAATAGATGTGAAGCAAGAAAAAAACATTTTAATATTTAATTAACAATACTTTTGATTTTTAAAAATCGACAGTCAGTGATGACGAGGTAAACCATTGTGACCGATCTCTACATTCTGTCTATATTACTGCCAATATATGGGAAATTTGGCTAATTTGTACTTCCAAAACACAGCCTGTTAATATCTGAAATAATGATCATATCTGCCAATACTGGTTATCACCTTTTTATGCAATAATCTGCAGATACCAATATTGGTTCAATAATATAGTGCATCCCTAGTTTCTTATCTATTTCAAAGTGAAGATATCAGTCTGATCACAAATTCCCTAGTCAACAAGTTGAAAAGCTGAAGAGTTCAAGGAACCTCAGCATAAGCATTGTGGTTTTATTTAGTTTCTTTTTCTTGTTCACAACAGTATAATATGTTGAAAAACTCCTGTATTTTCTTTCGTTTGCTGTTGATCTGTTTAGATGGAAACCACTCTCATGTCTGGGTTTAACATGCTCTTGCCATCCCTCATATTTAATACACAGACACAAGAGTGTTTTTGTTATTTTTATGGATATGTGGTTTTACTTTTTCAAAGAGAGTTATTCTGCTGCTGCTCACTTTTTTTTCTTTCTCTCCATACAGATCCAGGCCTCCCACGTAAGTTGTAAAGCAGCTTTACACTGCAGGTCACATGCACCCATCCACCCCCATTCACTCTTATGCTTTTACAGTTTCTATGTAGGTTATACAGCAATATCACCTTATATCCTCACCTACACTTACATGTCACTGGGAGCAACTTGGGGATAAGTGTCTCTCCCCAGGTCACAGCGCCATGTGACAGCCAGAGCTAGGCTTGAACCTGTAACCTTCCGATTACTGACCGAGCGCAATGTCAGACTGAGCCACCACGTGGCTTTAATGAATGTGCAGATGTTCAGGAAACAGTGCATTTTAACATCTCCAGGATGGATCATGCTTAGTCTAAACCTTTAAAGTTCACAATGAGCAATGTTTTGCTGCAATTTCACACATGTTCCCCCACTGCTGAGGTGGATCTGCAGTACACAACTTAACACAAGTTAGGGATGCACGATATCAGATTTTTGCTCATATCTGATATGCTGATGTTTCCAAAATCATTATTGCCAGTATCAATACTGTTATGTTGTGTCAAGAGGAGAACGTCTCCACTTAACTGAAACTGACCAGGTCTTTTAATTGTTACAGTTCATTTGTGTTAGAAACAGAAAGGCAGAGAAACAACATTTAAATATTAGTAAGTGATATTTTTGATTTATAAAAGTGGACATGCACTGATGATGAGATTATCCATCATGGCAAATGGTGCATTTTCCAATAACAAAGCCAATTTATGACATATCTGGACAATTTGTATGGTCAAAATATCAGCTGTAAATATTGGCTGAAATTTTTTATATCTGCTTATACCTATATCGGCCAAACAATAAGTTGCATCCCTAATGTTGGTGTTTGTTGAAGGGACCAATAAAAATCAGATTTTATAAATCTTCAAGCATCTGTTTTGATGTACAATTTAACAGGTTTCAAAATAACTTATAACCAAATTTAAAGCTATGTTTTAGAATCAGTTTCAAAGTTATCTCTAAGCTTTAATTTAAGACACTTTTTGGCATCTTGTTTGGAGTCTCAGTGGTTTCTAGGGATGCACGACATTGAATTTTTTCCAATATCCAATATGTTGATATTTCCAGACTCACTATCACCCATATTAACACCAATAATGTGTTTTTTGTCAAGAGCATTAATCCTCCACTCAACAAAAATTGTCCTGTTCCTTTCATGGTGACGGTCTATTTGAGTTAAAAATAGATGTGAAGCAAGAAAAAAACATTTTAATATTTAATTAATAATACTTTTGATTTTTAAAAGTGGACATTCAGTGATGACGGGGTAAACCATTGTGACCCATCTCGACATTCTGTCTATATTACAGCCAATATATGGGATATATGGCTAATTTGTACTTCCAAAATACAGCCTGTTAATATCTGAAAATAATGGTCATATCTGCCAATACTGGTTATCACCTTTTTAGGCAATAATCTGCAGATACCAATATTGGTTCAATAATATAATGCATCCCTAGTTTCTTATCTATTTTAAAGTCAATCAATCAATCTTTATTTGTATAGCGCCAATTCATAACAAGTGTTATCTCAAGATACTTTACAATAGAGCACAAAGCTCTTCATATTATGGATACACATATATGCATAGATACATATATACATATACAAATACACATATACATATATATACAAATATATACATCCAACACCCAACATGAATCCATGTAGCCAATCATGAATCCCTCCATCATGGCGGCAAGAAAAAACCTTCTGTTAAACAGCAGGAAATCTTGAATGTGGACCCCAGTCTCATGATGAACAGCAAATCCACACGATGCTGTGTTGGGTGTGTGGGCAAAGGGAGGGAGGTAAGTGGAGACAAGTGGATTAAAGTAAGAACTAAAGTTAGTGTCAGATCAATGGACCAATCATAGACCTGTCGTCGTCAAATTTGTTTCTGCTGCAAACAAATTCATTAGAGGAGGATCCTCATGTGGTTGTGGTTGTGGTTAAAATTTTATAGAAGTATAATCAATAAAAGTCTTACTGAAAATAAGAATTTATGGTAGTGACGAACTCATGGGTGCCCAGACCACAAGTGCATCCCTACCATATTTGTCTCCGTTAAGTATAAATGTATTAATGGTAGACCTCTTGAGATGTGACACCTCATTTTCAAGGTGTCACATCATGTGATCAGACTGAAGATATCAGTCTGATCACAAATTCCCTAGTCAACAAGTTGAGAAGCTGAAGAGTTCAAGGAACCTCAGCATAAGCATCGTGGTTTTATTTAGTTTCTTTTTTCTTGTTCACAACAGTATAATATGTTGAAAAGCTCCTGTATTGTCTTTCATTTGCTGTTGATCTGTTTAGATGGAAACCACATGCTCTTGCCATCCCTCATATTTAATACACAGACACAAGAGTGTTTTTGTTATCTTTATGGATACATGGTTTTACTTTTTCAAAGAGAGTTATTCTGCAGCTGCTCACTTTTTTTTTCTCTTTCTCTCCATACAGCTGGAGGCTCCCCATGTAAGTTGTAAAGCAGCTTTACACTGCAGGTCACATGCACCCATCCACATCCATTCACTCTTATGGTTTTACAGTTTCTATGTAGGTTATACAACAGTATCACCTAACATCCTCCCCTACATTAACATGTCACTGGGAGCAACTTGGGGATAAGTGTCTCACCCAAGGTCACAGCGCCATGCGACAGCCAGAGCTAGGCTTGAACCTGTAACCTTCTGATTACTGACACAGAGCAATGTCAGACTGAGCCACCACGTGGCTTTAATGAATGTGCAGATGTTCAGGAAACAGTGCATTTTAACATCTCCAGGATGGATCATGCTTAGTCTAAACCTTTAAAGTTCACAATGAGCAATGTTTTGCTGCAATTTCACACATGCTCTCCCACTGCTGAGGTGGAGCTGCAGTACACAAGTTAACACAAGTTAGGGATGCAAGATATTGGATTTTTGCTCATATCTGATATGCTGATGTTTCCAAAATCATTATTGCCAGTATCAATACTGATATATTGTGTCAAGAGGAGAACGTCTCCACTTAACTGAAACTGACCAGGTCCTTTAATTGTTGAAGTCCATTTGTGTTAGAAACAGAAAGGCAGAAAAAAAACATTTAAATATTTAATAAGTGATATTTTTGATTTATAAAAGTGGACATGTGCTGATGATGAGATTATCCATCATGGCAAATGGTGCATTTTCCAATAACAAAGCCAATTTATGACATATATCTGGGCAATTTGTATGGTCAAAATATCAGCTATAAATACTGGCTGAAATTTTTATATCTGCTGATTCTCATATCGGCCAAACAATAATTTGCTTCCCTATTTTTGGTGTTTGTTGAAGGGACCAATAAAAATCAGATTTTATAAATCTTCAAGCATCTGTTTTGATGTACAATTTAACAGGTTTCAAAATAACTTATAACCAAATTTAAAGCTGTGTGTTACAATCAGTTTCAAAGTTATCTCTAAGCTTTAATTTAAGACACTTTTTGGCATCTTGTTTGGAGTCTCAGTGGTTTCTAGGGATGCACGAAATGGAATTGTTGCCAATATCCAATATGTTGATATTTCCAGACTCACTGTCACCCATATTAACACCATTAACGTGTTTTTTGTCAAGAGCATTAATCCTCCACTCAACAAAAATCGTGCTGTTCCTTTCTTGGTGACAGTCTAATTGTGTTAAAAATAGATGTGAAGCAAGAAAAAAACATTTTAATATTTAATTAACAATACTTTTGATTTTTAAATGTGGACATTCAGTGATGATGAGGTAAACCATTGTGATCCATTTCTACATTCTGTCTATAGTACAGCAAATATATGGGATATTTGGCTAATTTGTACTTCCAAAATACTGCCTGTTAATATCTGAAAAAATGGTCATATCTAACAATACTGGTTATCACCGTTCTTTGCAATAATCTGTAGATACCGATATTGGTTCAATAATATAATGCATCCCTAGTTTCTCATTTATTTTAAAGTGAAGATATCAGTCTGATCACAAATTCCCTAGTCAACAAGTTGAAAAGATGAAGAGTTAAAGGAACCTCAGCATAAGCATTGTGGTTTTATTTAGTTTCTTTTTCTTGTTCACAACAGTATAATATGTTGAAAAACTCCTGTATTTTCTTTCGTTTGCTGTTGATCTGTTCAGATGGAAACCACTCTCATGTCTCTAACAGAGTGTCTCAGACAGAGTGAGAAATACAGTTGGATCCTGGGTACTTAGTATGCAAGAACTAGAAGGTTCTTTCAACATCAGTGACTGTGAACACACTCTCAGTCATCATGATCAATTGTATGAACCTGGTTAAGAAAAAAATGTGGGCTCGTTAAAATACAGGATTTTTCCTCACCTTAAGTTTTTATGCTAACATGCTCTTGCTATTCCTCATATTTAATACACAGACACAAGAGTGTTTTTGTTATCTTTATGGATATGTGGTTTTACTTTTTCAAAGAGAGTTATTCTGCTGCTGCTCACTTTTTTTTTCTTTCTCACCATACAGCTGGAGGCTCCCCATGTAAGTTGTAAAGCAGCTTTACACCGCAGGTCACATGCACCCATCCACATCCATTCACTCTTATGCTTTTACAGTTTCTATGTAGGTTATACCACACTATCACCTAACATCCTCCCCTACATTAACATGTCACTGGGAGCAACTTGGGGATAAGTGTCTCGCCCCAGGTCACAGCACCATGTGACAGCCGGAGCTAGGCTTGAACCTGTAACCTTCTGATTACTGACACAGAGCAATGTCCGACTGAGCCACCAAGTGGCTTTAATGAATGTGCAGATGTTCAGGAAACAGTGCATTTTAACATCTCCAGGATGGATCATGCTTAGTCTAAACCTTTAAAGTTTACAATGAGCAATGTTTTGCTGCAATTTCACACATGCTCTCCCACTGCTGAGGTGGATCTGCAGTACACAACTTAACACAAGACAGAATACAACAATACATAAGAAGCCTAAATGGATGGATGTTTCTGTGGTGTCCTGTTGGTTGCCGTTTCAATAGTCACACTATGTTACAGAAGTCATCAAGGCTCTCCAACGCTGCAGGATTTTCCCATGCTCCAAAAATACAGACCAAATTTTTTGTGCCGCACAATCCGCACAGAGTATAAACAAAGTGACACAGGGGACCCCTGCTCGATCAACATCATTACTGTGTTGGGACAGGGATGTAGCATCCAGGGCAAAGTAGGTCTTTGGAGATAACGTGGATAAAAAATCTTTTTTTTTTAAATCATTTTTCTTATTTTCATATAAATGTACTTTTTTGACAGGAACAGTAAAATTGAGCATTATATGACAAGAAAGTCTGATTTACTTGCAGGCTAAAAAAGAAATTCCTTTTTCAGAATTTATAATCTTGTGGGCTTCCTTTGAGAAGTGTAGGGACAAAAGAGGCTTATTTTGTAATCACTGTATAAAAGGAAGTACGTACCAAAGTTGTTTGGAAATCCACTAAAACTTTCAGAACGACCCCTTTAAGACCAAGACCTTAAAGTAGAGTTCTCTAGTTTAACACATTTAGTATCAATAAAAACTACTACTTTCATGCATGCATTGTTCGCATGAGCATACTGCAACCACACAAATGAGTTTAATATGCTCAAACAGTTAAATAACAATGATGCAGGGATGATAATAACTGTTTATGGTAACAGGCAGATGCCTTACACTTGAGGACAATAAGCCAGGCTTGAAAACATGAAGTCTAGTAATAGTCTTGTAATGAGTGACCCTGGAAGAACAAAAACCTCTTAGCTGTTGAAAATTGTCTTTAGATTTGAAGGAATGTAAGACCACAGTCTTAAGGAAGTTTTAGCTCTATTGTGTGGAAGAAGTAAGATCGTTTAAAGTAACTCTTAATGTGAACTAGCAATCCGTACCAAACAAGGTCCAAACAAGGCAAGTGAACTAAAAGGGGGTACACTGTGGCTTGATTTTGGCTGTATAGTTACAGAAGAGCTTATGTAGTGTTCACTGACAATATAAAGCAGAGTGTGGCTAATGCTAGCATTACTAGCACCACCAGCCTCTGGTCCTCCTTACAGGTTAATGTCAATGGGCTCTAATTTCCTGGCGCAACTCAGGGTGGCGCAGGGTGGCACAGCCTGGCGTACCCTGCGCAGTGGTAATTTCGTCCGGCGCAAAATCGGCAATTTGGTAGATCGGCTGCGCTGAGATGGGTGTCACAGCACACCAGTGGGAGGTGTAGAAAGATTCAGCTTGGCGCAGTGACAATTTCGTGCCAAAAAAACATGCGGAAGGTGCGCTGAAAGCTAGACAGCTCCAACCTGGTCTATTCTCGGCGCAGGAGAGGCGCACCCCGGGCAGTGGTAATTTGGCTGACAGGCGCACAGTGCGCACACGTCACCAAAACCTCACAGGCAGGTGTCCACAGTGTCAGGCACATTTCAATGCAATAAACAATCACAGCAACCACTATTTAATGTAACCGTCTGAACCAGCATATACATTTGTATCTATATTAATTGTCCTGTCACATCTGATGTCAGATCAGAGACGTTTGTCATAACTAACGAGTTCACATCTCTCAGCCAACCACAAACAGCCACATCATCCAATACGGAGTATCCGGCTTCTGTCATCTCATGAAATTAAATAGAAAAGAAAAAAGAGAGAGACGCTTGCTGAATGAATGTCACTCACTCGGTGTCTTAAGGATTTACCTGTGATTGCCCATATTTCTCTGTTTTAATCTTTATTCGTAACGTGATCTAAAAAGATGGAGTATATTATTGCAAGGAGGATGAGGAGGAGATATATTTTCACCTAAGGCGCTGCTATTTGGCGATGACAGACCAGGAATGCAGGTGGATCACAAGCATGATGAATGGATTAGCCTTCTGCTGTGTTTAAATGTAATTAACACTTAATTTTATACTCCTATTATGACACAGGAACAGAACAAATCTGTCCCGTGAGGTGGTCGACACGGTGACGCGCATCATGTCCTCCGATGCGCGGTCCGGTGGTCCCTGCGCGGTCCCAGCTGCTGCAAAAGTGACAGCGGCTCTGACCTTCTTTGCCACCGAGGTGAAATTGTCACTGCGCCTTGCCTGCGGCGCATTTAAAGGCGAGGAGAAATGTTCATTTGATTGGTGAAGATCACACTTGGCTGTGTTAAACCCACTCACGCCTTCTCTCCTCCCTCTCTGCCACTTGCGCCGCTGGGAGAGACAGAGGCGTGGGTGCGCCTCCCTGCGCCAGACTGCGCCATGCATGAAACTTGCAAAATGCCCTGGACACACCCCGTTGGTGCGGCGCAGGCGTGGCACAGGGCATGTGAAAGTGACCTCTGAGGGTCACTAAATATCAGATAGCAGCATCATGAAATAAATTCAAGCCAGTGTCTTCTTGTCCCTCCTTCATTGTAAGCCCACTGCTTGTCATCAGTGATAATATCATTCATCAATTATCACCATAAATACTCCTGTTTTAGGTCAGATATCCATTTAAATTGTGTGGGTGTAGTTTGACCATGGGAACTTTTTGTGGCTGTTTTGGTGCAATATTTTTTTTATATATAAAAGATTATTGGTTACTGTATTGACTTGTGTGTTCAACTTTTGGGCCTTAACCCTTGAAAAAAGAGATGACTCTTCTCAAGGGGTTCTCATCAATAGAATGATTACTTTCACGTGTCTTTCCCGTATAGCAAAAGGAGAAATTGAGAAGTAGCCGCAACCCTCCAAATCCCCTTTATGTGATGTTACAGCAAGACAGTCAAGGACCTAACTATTGTCCTAAGTGGGGCTGTGGTTATACTGTTAAGCCCACAAGCTAGACAAAGGGCCCTACTTTGACGGCGTGATTCACATTGCCTAAAGTGTGTGGCGCATGGCAGTTTGGGTAGTGTCAGTCTATATTTGTTATTTTGAGGATACATGTTCTAACCACAAAGCCAAGTGTCTTTGATTATACATGGATGTGTTTTACTTCAAACCAATTAGAATGACAGCTCTCATACCCTTTGTTGCAGTAGGTTCAGTTGTTTGTTCTAAATTTCAGATGGATTATCTATAACTGACAGATCAGATTTCTGCGTGTTTGTGATTGGCCTGTTCACTGTAATTCAAATACCTGTGGGCTTTAAGCAATTCATTCTCTCATTTTCCTGCAGAAAAACCATCCCACAGCCTGTATTATTATCTGTGAACATAATTACTAGTGAGATAAAGTAGTATGTATACAAATATAAGAAATGTAACTCCCTGCGTCCAAACAAATCATGTTCTTGTTTTGAGTATTAGACATAATGAGCCGGAAAAAGCCAAAGTGCCTCTCAGTTCTCCATTCCGTTATGAACATTAAACTGAACTTATCACCAAACAGTGATAAAACACCTCCTTTAACAGCAGGTATGCTGCTGTGTGTCCCATGTGAGTGAAACAAGCTCAGGAAAGGGAATGATTTGATCTTGTGGATATGTGCCAATCTATACTGCGTCCTCAAAATAGCAGAAACACGCTACAGGTAGGAGGTTTATAGCACAGTTAATTTCTGCATACTTAAGGAACAGAACAGCTTTGCACCTGAGAGCTGCTCATTTTCAGTCAAATACACCCCTGGGCGCAAACAGGAGTGCATGATCATTTGTGCATGATCATTTGCTGTTTTAACAACATGAGCACACAGCGTACAAATGACACATGTGTCAGGTGGAAAATAGGAAAGACATCTTCGCTTCACTTCAGATCACTTTGCACCAGGCATACGATAGGGCCCATACTGTTTATTCTGGCACATTGATTTTAAAATATCTTTCAATACTAGTGTTTTTTTAAACTATTGTTCACTTCTGTGTTTTTTCTTCATACAGTTCAATTTCCTGCAAACAGTGAGTTTGTTTCTGTTACTTTCAAAATGAATGAATGAATTTTAAAATGATTCCTGTATGCAAAATACATCACGTAGCAAAATGACTGATGACAGAACAGGTATTGATCCTACAGCTATGTTATACATGTTCAGTTTAAGATAAAAACAGTCTAATCACAGGTCAGCACCTATATGTTGGTCCATATTCTGTTCAGACCCTCAGGGTTTTAAAAATAATTTTGAATGTTTTTCCTGCAAATAAAAATTTTCCTTAATGTTTGAATTCATGATCATTAGCTCTTTATATCTGGACAATTTTTATGGTCAAAATATCAGTTGTAAATACTGGCTAAAATTTTTATATCTGCTGTTTCTTATATCGGCCAAACAATAATTTGCTTTCCTAATGTTGGTGTTTGTTGAAGGGACCAATAAAAATCAGATTTTATAAATCTTCAAGCATCTGTTTTGATGTACAATTTAACAGGTTTCAAAATAACTTAAAACCAAATTTAAAGCTATGTTTTAGAATCAGTTTCAAAGTTATCTCTAAGCTTTTATTTAAGACACTTTTTGGCATCTTTTTTGGAGTCTCAGTGGTTTCTAGGGATGCACGAAATTGAATTGTTGCCAATATCCAATATGTCAATATTTCCAGACTCACTATCACCCATATAAACACCATTAAAGTGCTTTCTGTCAAGAGCATTAATCCTCCACTCAACAAAAATTGTCCTGTTCCTTTCATGGTGATGGTCTGTTTGTGTTAAAAATAGATGTGAAGCAAGAAAAAAACATTTTATTCTTTAATTAACAATACTTTTGATTTTTAAAAATCGACAGTCAGTGATGACGAGGTAAACCATTGTGGTACATCGCTACATTCTGTCTATATTACAGCCAATATATGGGATATATGGCTAATTTGTACTTCCAAAATACTGCCTGTCAATATCTGAAAAAATGGTCATATCTGCCAATACTGGTTAGCAACTTTCTAGGCAATAATCTGCAGATACCAATATTGGTTCAATAATATAATGCATCCCTAGTTTCTTATGTATTTTAAAGTGAAAATATCAGTCTGATCAAAAATTCCCTAGTCAACAAGTTGAAGAGCTGAAGAGTTCAAGGAATCTTAGCATAAGCATTGTGGTTTTATTTAGTTTCTTTTTCGTTGTACACAACAGTCCAATATGTTGAAAAACTCCTGTATTGTCTGTTGTTTGCTGTTGATCTGTTTAGATGGAAACCACTCTCATGTCTGGGTTTAACATGCTCTTGCCATCCCTCATATTTAATACACAGACACAATTGTGTTTTTGTTATCTTTATGGATATGTGTTTTTACTTTTTTTTTTTTTTTAAAGAGAGTTATTCTGCTGCTGTCATGTCTTTTTCTTTCTCTCCATACAGATCCAGCCCTACAAAGTTGTAAGTTGTAAAGCAGCTTTACACTGCAGGTCACATGCACCCATCCACATCCATTCACTCTTATGCTTTTACAGTTTCTATGTAGGTTATACAGCAATATCACCTTATATCCTCACCTACACTTACATGTCACTGGGAGCAACTTGGGGATAAGTGTCTCACCCAAGGTCACAGTGCCATGCGACAGCCAGAGCTAGGCTTGAACCTGTAACCTTCCGATTACTGACCGAGCACAATGTCAGACTGAGCCACCACGTGGCTTTAATGAATGTGCAGATGTTCAGGAAACAGTGCATTTTAACATCTCCAGGATGGATCATGCTTAGTCTAAACCTTTAAAGTTCACAATGAGCAATGTTTTGCTGCAATTTCACACATGCTCTCCCACTGCTGAGGTGGAGCTGCAGTACACAACTTAACACAAGTTAGGGATGCAAGATATCAGATTTTTGCTAATATCTGATATGCTGATGTTTCCAAAATCATTATTGCCAGTATCAATACTGATATATTGTGTCAAGAGGAGAACGTCTCCACTTAACTGAAACTGACCAGGTCCTTTAATTGTTACAGTTCATTTGTGTTAGAAACAGAAAGGCAGAAAAAAAACATTTAAATATTTAATAAGTGATATTTTTTATTTATAAAAGTGGACATGCACTGATGATGAGATGATCCATCATGGCAAATGGTGCATTTTTTTCAAATAGCAAGGCCAATTTATGACATATATCTGGGCAATTTGTACTGTCAAAATATCAGCTGTAAAAATTGGCTAAATTTTTTATATCTGCTTATACCCATATCGGCCCAGCAATATGTTGCATCTCGAATGTTGGTGCAGTTGAAGGGACCAATAAAAATCAGATTTTATAAATCTTCAAGCATCTGTTTTGATTTACAATTTAACAGGTTTCAAAATAACTTATAACCAAATTTAAAGCTATGTTTTAGAATCAGTTTCAAAGTTATCTCTAAGCTTTTATTTAAGACAATTTTTGGCATCTTGTTTGGAGTCTCAGTGGTTTCTAGGGATGCACGAAATTGAATTGTTGCTTATATCCAATATGTTGATATTTCCAGACTCACTATCACCCATATTAACACCAATAATGTGTTTGTTGTCAAGAGCATTAATCCTCCACTCAACAAAAATTGTCCTGTTCCTTTCATGGTGATGGTCTGTTTGTGTTAAAAATAGATGTGAAGCAAGAAAAAAACATTTTAATATTTAATTAACAATACTTTTGATTTTTAAAAATCGACAGTCAGTGATGACGAGGTAAACCATTGTGGTACATCGCTACATTCTGTCTATATTACAGCAAATATATGGGATATATGGCTAATTTGTACTTCCAAAATACTGCCTGTCAATATCTGAAAAAATGGTCATATCTGCCAATACTGGTTAGCAACTTTCTAGGCAATAATCTGCAGATACCAATATTGGTTCAATAATATAATGCATCCCTAGTTTCTTATGTATTTTAAAGTGAAAATATCAGTCTGATCAAAAATTCCCTAGTCAACAAGTTGAAGAGCTGAAGAGTTCAAGGAATCTTAGCATAAGCATTGTGGTTTTATTTAGTTTCTTTTTCGTTGTACACAACAGTATAATATGTTGAAAAACTCCTGTATTGTCTGTTGTTTGCTGTTGATCTGTTTAGATGGAAACCACTCTCATGTCTGGGTTTAACATGCTCTTGCCATCCCTCATATTTAATACACAGACACAATTGTGTTTTTGTTATCTTTATGGATATGTGTTTTTACTTTTTTTTTTTTTTTAAAGAGAGTTATTCTGCTGCTGCTGCTCATTTCTTTTTCTTTCTCTCCATACAGTGCTAGGCTTCCAACGTAAGTTGTAAAGCAGCTTTACACTGCAGGTCTCATGCACCCATCCACCCCCATTCACTCTTATACTTTTACAGTTTCTATGTAGGTTATACCACACTATCACCTAACATCAGAACATGCAGTACACAACTTAACACAAGACAGAATACAACAATACATAAGAAGCCTAAATGGATGGATATTTCTGTGGTGTCCTGTTAGTTGCCGTTTCAATAGTCACACTATCTATCTATCACTAGGTATCCAGTCACATAAGCACACATGAGCAAAAAACTCCAGAGTGGAGAATACAAAAAGGCTTAGAACCAGTACAAAGCAAATGAGATTTAGGAGTAAATGGCCTGAACAAACCACAGTAGAAGTGGAAATCCAACGGCACTGCAGAGGTCTCCCAGAGCTGGTTAAATAGTGAGCGGTGATTAGGTGAATCAGGAACAGGTGTGAGGGTGCAGCGAAGTGTCTCCGGGAAACCACGCCCACCCCCTGAGCAGAAGAGAGCAGGAAGGCAGAGAGGGGGGAACCCTCACAGCTGCAGTTTCAACCTCAAACTGAATTGAGTCTGCCATATTTTAGGTGTGAAAGTGACCTCTGAGGGTCATTAAATATCAGATAGCAGCATCATTAAATAAATTCAAGCCAGTGTCTTCTTGTCCCTCCCTCATTGTAAGCCCACTGCTTGTCATCAGTTCTAATATCATTCATCAATTATCACCATCAATACTCCTGTTTTAGGTCAAATGTCAATTTAAATTGTGTGGGTGTAGTTTGACCATGGGAACTTTTTGTGACTGTCTTGGTGCATCAACGTTCTTTTTTGATATATATACAAGATTATTGGTCACTGTATTGACTTGTGTGTTCAACTTTTGGGCCTTAACCCTTGAAAAAGGAGATGACTCTTCTCAAGGGGTTCTCATCAATAGAATGATTACTTTCACGTGTCTTTCCCGTATAGCAAAAGGAGAAATTGAGAAGTAGCCGCAACCCTCCAAATCCCCTTTATGTGATGTTACAGCAAGACAGTCAAGGACCTAACTATTGTCCTAAGTGGGGCTGTGGTTATACTGTAAAGCCCACAAGCCAGACAAAGGGTGTCTTTGATTATACATGGATGTGTTTTAGTTCAAACCAATTAGAATGACAGCTCTCATTACCTTTGGTGCAGCAGGTTCAGTTGTTTGTTCTGAATTTCAGATGGATCATCTATTTCTGACAGATCAGATTTCTGCATGTTTGTGATTGGCCTGTTCACTGTAATTCAAATACCTGTGGGCTTTAAGCAACTCATTCTCTCATTTTCCTGCAGAAAAACCATCCCACAGCCTGTATAATCATCTGTGAGCATAATTGCTGGTTGGCTAAAGTAATATGTATACAAATTTTAGAAAGGTAATTCCCTGCTTCCAAACAAATCTTGTTTCTTGTTTTTGAGTATTACACATGTTATAAGGCGCTGAAAAAAAGCCAAAGTGCCTCTCAGTTCTCCGTTTCGTTGTGAACTTTAAACTGAATTTATCACCAAATAGTGATAAAACACCTCCTTTAACAGCAGGTATGCTGCTGTGTGTCCCGTGTGAGTGACACAAGTTCAGGAAAGGGAATGATTTGATCTTGCGGATATGTGCCAATCTATACTGCGTCCTCAAAATAGCAGAAACACGCTACAGGTGGGAGGTTTATAGCACAGTTAATTTCTGCATACTTCAGGACCACATCAGTTTGAAAGCTGCTCATTTCCAGACAAATGCACCCCAGGGCGCAAACAGGAATGCATGATAATTTGTGCACGATCATTTGCTGTTTTAACAACACAAGCACACAGCGTACAAATGACACGTGTGTCAGGTGGAAAATAGGAAAGACACCTTCACTTCACTTCAGAACACTTTGCACCAAGCATATGATAGGGCCCATATTGTTTATTCTGGTACATTGAGTTTGAAATATCTTTCAATACAAGTGTTTATTTAAACTATTGTTCACTTCTGTGTTTTTTCTTCATACAGCTCCATTTCCTCCAATAAGTGAGTTTGTTTCTGTTACTTCAAAATGTTAAAATAGTTCCTGTGTGCAAAATACATCACGTAGCAAAATGACAGATGACAGACCAGGTATTGATCCTACAGCTATGTTATACATGTTCAGTTTAAGATAAAAACAGTAATCACAGGTCAGCACCTCCATGTTGGTCCATATTCTGTTCAGATCCTCAGGTTTGACAAAGAAAATTTGAATTTTTTTTCCAACAAATAAAAATTTTCTTTAATGTTTGAATTCAGTGAACTTTTAAAAAGAACACAACAGCACAACGGTGCCCAACATCACATTTAGACTCATGTAGACACTTGACAAAAGAGGAGGTCAATCTGAAACACATACAAACACATTTGTGGTAAAAATTTTAACTGCTTCTTAACTGACAAAGAAATTTTGGATTGTTTTTCCTGTGAAAAACAATTTCCTATAATGTTTGAATTCATGATCATTTGCTGTTTTAACAACATGAGCAAACAGCATACAAATTACATATGTGTCAGCTGGAAAATAGGAAAGACACCTTCGCTTCACTTCAGAACACTTTGCACCAGGCATACAATAGGGCCCATACTGTTTATTCTGGCACAATGAATTTGAAATATCTTTGAATAGATTTTTCTTTTTTAAACTGTTGTTCACTTCTGTGTTTTTCTTCATACAGTTCCATTTCCACCAATAAGTGAGTTTGTTTCTGTTACTTTCAAAATGTTAAAATAATTGCCGTGTGCAAAATACATCACGTAGCAAAATGACAGATGACAGAACAGGTATTGATCCTACAGCTATGTTATACATGTTCAGTTTTACATAAAACAGTCTAATCACAGGTCAGCACCTCCATGTTGGTCCATATTCTGTTCAGATCCTCAGGTTTGTCAAAGAAATTTTGAATTTTTTTCCAACAAATAAAAATTTTCTTCAATGTTTGAATTCAGTGAACTTTTAAAAAGAACACAACAGCACAACGGTGCCCAACATCACATTTAGACTCATTTAGACACGACAAAAGAGGAGGTCAATCTGAAACACATACAAACACATTTGTGGTAAAAATTTTAACTGCTTCTTAACTGGACTTTAGTGAAAGTTGACTGGCTGCTGTCTGTAGCCTCTGATAAAGATAGAAAATGTACAAATGAAATGTCGAGTTTTGACTCTGTGTCTGGAAACAGATCATTAACTTTTTTCTTTTAATCTCAAATGTTCATTTTTTTCAGCTAAGAAAACGACCAAACCTCCCCTTCCTCCAGGTTAGTGTTTATTCTGTTCATACTATTTATGCTCAGTCCCTTTCTCTCCATTTAATTCATTTCTATTCAAAGGGCCTAGCGGGCGTGAATGTTTCAGAGTTAAACTGCCAAAGAGTTTTAATAAGAAAAATACAGTTAATAAAACACATCTGACTTGAATACATAAAAACGGTTCTGTGTCACTTTTGCCAAAAATCAACTTCTAATGATTTTCAAACATACACGCAAATATTCAAAGATATTAAACCCACCCTCAGCCGGCCAACCCTCCCAGCTGCAACAAAGACGCGAGACATTTCCATTCGATCATTTTACTGTTTACTTCTCCCAAGACCACACTGGTGGGCATCAATCTTGATCTTTTGTCCATGTTGATCCTGCTGAGGAGGACACGGTCACACTGGGCTGAGCCATTGATGAGGTGCCTCCTCCTCTGCCGCCAGGCTTGGATGGAAAGCTGACAAATGGGCCCACGGATTTGTCATGGATAAGGAGTGGGCCAGCTGCTTTGACCAACATTTGACACACAGTCAAGGACTTAGCCATTGTCCTAAGTGGGGCTGTGGTTATACTGTTTAGCCCAAAAGCCAGACAAAGGGCCGTACCATGACGCCATGATGCACATTGCCTAAAGTGTGTGCCACATGGCAGTTTGGGGAATGTCAGTCTATATTTGCTATTCTAAGGATGCATGTTCTTACCACAAAGCCAAGTGTCTTTGATTATACATGGATGTGTTTTACTTCAAACCAATCAGAGTGACAGCTCTCATTACCTTTAGTGCAGCAGGTTCAGTTGTTTGTTCTGAATTTCAGATGGATTATCTATTTCTGACAGATCAGATTTCTGCATGTTTATGATAGACCTCTTTACTGTAATTCAAATACCTGTGGGCTTTAAGCAATTCATTCTCTCATTTTCCTGCAGAAAAACCATCCCACAGCCTGTATTATTATTTGTTAACATAATTGCTAGTGGGCTAAATTAGCATGTATACAAATATAAGAAATGTTTCTCCCTGTTCCAAAAAAATCTGTTCCTTGTTTATGAGTATTACACATGTCATAACGTGCTGAAAACAAGCCAAAATGCCTCTCAGTTCTCCAATCCGTTGTGAACGTTAAACTGAACTTATCACCAAACAGTGATAAAACACCTCCTTTAACGGCAGGTATGCTGCTGTGTGTCCCATGTGAGTGACATAAGCTCAGGAAAGGGAATGATTTGATCTTGTGGATATGTGCCAATCTATACTGCGTCCTCAAAATAGCATGAACACGCTACAGGTAGGAGGTTTATAGCACAGTTAATTTCTGCATACTTAAGGAACACAACAGCTTTGCACCTGAAAGCGGCTCATTTTCAGTCAAATACACCCCTGGGTGCAAACAGGAGTGCATGATCATTTGTGCATGATCATTTGCTGTTTTAACAACATGAGCACACAGCGTACAAATGACACGTGTGTCAGGTGGAAAATAGGAAAGACACCTTCACTTCACTTCAGAACACTTTGCACCAGGCATACGATAGGGCCCATACTGTTTATTCTGGTACATTGATTTTAAAATATCTTTCAATTCAAGTGTTTTTTTAAACTATTGTTCACGTCTGCGTTTTTTCTTCATACAGTTTCCCTTCCTCCAATATGTGAGTTTGTTTCTGTTACTTTCAAAATGTTGAAAAAATTGCTGTGTGCAAAATACGTCACGTAGCAAAATGACAGATGACAGACCAGGTATTGATCCTACAGCTATACATGTTCAGTTTTAGATAAAAACAGTAATCACAGGTCAGCACCTCCATGTTGGTCCATATTCTGTTCAGACCCTCAGGTTTAACAAAGAAATTTTGGATTGTTTTTCCTGTGAAAAACAATTTCCTATAATGTTTGAATTCATGATCATTTGCTGTTTTAACAACATGAGCAAACAGAATACAAATTACATATGTGTCAGGTGGAAAATAGGAAAGACACCTTCGCTTCACTTCAGAACACTTTGCACCAGGCATATGATAGGGCCCATACTGTTTATTCTGGCACATTGAATTTGAAATATCTTTGAATAGATTTTTCTTTTTTAAACTATTGTTCACTTCTGTGTTTTTCTTCATACAGTTCCATTTCCACCAATAAGTGAGTTTGTTTCTGTTACTTTTAAAATGTTGAAATGATTCCTGTGTGCAAAACACATCACGTAGCAAAATGACAGATGACAGACCAGGTATTGATCTTCCAGCTATGTTATACATGTTCAGTTTTAGATAAAAACAGTAATCACAGATCAGCGCCTCCATGTTGGTCCATATTCTGTTCAGACCCTCAGGTTTGACAAAGAAATTTTGAATTTTTTTTCCTGTAAAGAAAAATTTTCCTTAATGTTTGAATTCATGATCATTTGTGCATGATCATTTGTGCACGATCATTTGTGCATGATCATTTGCTGTTTTAACAACACGAGCACACAGCGTACAAATGACACATGTGTCAGGTGGAAAATAGGAAAGACACCTTCACTTCACTTCAGAACACTTTGCACCAGGCATATGATAGGGCCCATACTGTTTATTCTGGCACACTCAATTTAAAATATCTTTGAACAGAAGTTTCTTTTTTAAGCTATTGTTCACTTCTGTGTTTTTTCTTCATACAGTTCCATTTCCTCCAATAAGTGAGTTTGTTTCTGTTACTTTCAAAATGTTAAAATAATTGCTGTGTGCAAAATACGTCACGTAGCAAAATGACAGATGACAGACCAGGTATTGATCCTACAGCTATGTTATACATGTTCAGTTTTAGATAAAACAGTCTAATCACAGGTCAGCACCTCCATGTTGGTCCATATTCTGTTCAGATCCTCAGGTTTGTCAAAGAAATTTTGAATTTTTTTCCAACAAATAAAAATTTTCTTCAATGTTTGAATTCAGTGAACTTTTAAAAAGAACACAACAGCACAATGGTGCCCAACATCACAGTTAGACTCATTTAGACACGACAAAAGAGGAGGTCAATCTGAAACACATACAAACACATTTGTGGTAAAAATTTTAACTGCTTCTTAACTGGACTTTAGTGAAAGTTGACTGGCTGCTGTCTGTAGCCTCTGATAAAGATAGAAAATGTACAAATGAAATGTCGAGTTTTGACTCTGTGTCTGGAAACAGATCATTAACTTTTTTCTTAACCTTTTAATCTCAAATGTTCATTTTTTTCAGCTAAGAAAACGACCAAACCTCCCCTTCCTCCAGGTTAGTGTTTATTCTGTTCATACTATTTATGCTCAGTCCCTTTCTCTCCATTTAATTCATTTCTATTCAAAGGGCCTAGCGGGCGTGAATGTTTCAGAGTTAAACTGCCAAAGAGTTGTGAACGTTAAACTGAATATATCACCAAACAGTGATAAAACACCTCCTTTAACGGCAGGTATGCTGCTGTGTGTCCCATGTGAGTGACATAAGCTCAGGAAAGGGAATGATTTGATCTTGTGGATATGTGCCAATCTATACTGCGTCCTCAAAATAGCATGAACATGCTACAGGTAGGAGGTTTATAGCACAGTTAATTTCTGCATACTTAAGGAACACAACAGCTTTGCACCTGAAAGCTGCTCATTTTCAGTCAAATACACCCCTGGGTGCAAACAGGAGTGCATGATCATTTGTGCATGATCATTTGCTGTTTTAACAACATGAGCACACAGCGTACAAATGACCCGTGTGTCAGGTGGAAAATAGGAAAGACACCTTCGCTTCACTTCAGAACACTTTGCACCAGGCATACGATAGGGCCCATACTGTTTATTCTGGCACATTGATTTTAAAATATCTTTCAATTCAAGTGTTTTTTTAAACTATTGTTCACTTCTGTGTTTTTTCTTCATACAGTTTCCCTGTATGAAGTAAAAATGACATCACCAAACTGCAGACAGGAGTGCATGATCATTTGTGCATGATCATTTGCTGTTTTAACAACATGAGCAAACAGCATACAAATGACACATGTGTCAGGTGGAAAATAGGAAAGACACTTTCGCTTCACTTTAGAACACTTTGCATCAGGCATACAATAGGGCCCATACTGTTTATTCTGGCACAGTGAGTTTGAAATATCTTTCAATACAAGTGTTTTTTTAAACTATTGTTCACTTCTGTCTTTTTTCTTCATACAGTTTCACTTCCTCCAATATGTGAGTTTGTTTCTGTTACTTTCAAAATGTTGAAATGATTCCTGTGTGCAAAATACATCACGTAGTAAAATGACAGATGACAGACCAGGTATTGATCCTACAGCTATGTTATACATGTTCAGTTTTAGATAAAAACAGTAATCACAGGTCAGCACCTCCATGTTGGTCCATATTCTGTTCAGACACTCAGGTTTAACAAAGAAATTTTGAATGTTTTTCCTGTGAAAAACAATTTCCTATAATGTTTGAATTCATGATCATTTGCTGTTTTAACAACATGAGCAAACAGCATACAAATTACATATGTGTCAGGTGGAAAATAGGAAAGACACCTTCGCTTCACTTCAGAACACTTTGCACCAGGCATATGATAGGGCCCATACTGTTTATTCTGGCACATTGAATTTGAAATATCTTTGAACAGAAGTTTCTTTTTTAAACTATTGCTCACTTCTGTGTTTTTCTTCATACAGTTCCATTTCCACCAATAAGTGAGTTTGTTTCTGTTACTTTCAATATGTTGAAATGATTCCTGTGTGCAAAACACATCACGTAGCAAAATGACAGATGACAGACCAGGTATTGATCCTCCAGCTATGTTATACATGTTCAGTTTTAGATAAAAACAGTAATCACAGGTCAGCACCTCCATGTTGGTCCATATTCTGTTCAGACCCTCAGGTTTGACAAAGAAATTTTGTTTTTTTTTCCTGTAAAGAAAAATTTTCCTTAATGTTTGAATTCATGATCATTTGTGCACGATCATTTGTGCATGATCATTTGTGCATGATCATTGCCGTTTTAACAACACGAGCACACAGCGTACAAATGACACGTGTCAGGTGGAAAATAGGAAAGACACCTTCCCTTCACTTCACCTCAGAACACTTTGCACCAGGCATACAATAGGGCCCATACTGTTTATTCTGGCACACTCAATTTAAAATATCTTTGAACAGAAGTTTCTTTTTTAAACTATTGTTCACTTCTGTGTTTTTTCTTCATACAGTTCCATTTCCTCCAATATGTGAGTTTGTTTCTGTTACTTTCAAAATGTTAAAATAGTTCCTGTGTGCAAAATACATCACGTAGTAAAATGACAGATGACAGACCAGGTATTGATCCTCCAGCCATGTTATACATGTTCAGTTTTAGATAAAACAGTCTAATCACAGGTCAGCACCTCCATGTTGGTCCATATTCTTTTCAGACACTCAGGTTTAACAAAGAAATTTTGAATGTTTTTCCTGTGAAAAACAATTTCCTATAATGTTTGAATTCATGATCATTTGCTGTTTTAACAACATGAGCAAACAGCATACAAATTACATATGTGTCAGGTGGAAAATAGGAAAGACACCTTCACTTCACTTCAGAACACTTTGCACCAGGCATATGATAGGGCCCATACTGTTTATTCTGGCACACTCAATTTAAAATATCTTTGAACAGAAGTTTCTTTTTTAAACTATTGTTCACTTCTGTGTTTTTTCTTCATACAGTTCCATTTCCTCCAATAAGTGAGTTTGTTTCTGTTACTTTCAAAATGTTAAAATAATTGCTGTGTGCAAAATACGTCACGTAGCAAAATGACAGATGACAGACCAGGTATTGATCCTACAGCTATGTTATACATGTTCAGTTTTAGATAAAACAGTCTAATCACAGGTCAGCACCTCCATGTTGGTCCATATTCTGTTCAGATCCTCAGGTTTGTCAAAGAAATTTTGAATTTTTTTCCAACAAATAAAAATTTTCTTCAATGTTTGAATTCAGTGAACTTTTAAAAAGAACACAACAGCACAACGGTGCCCAACATCACATTTAGACTCATTTAGACACGACAAAAGAGGAGGTCAATCTGAAACACATACAAACACATTTGCGGTAAAAATTTTAACTGCTTCTTAACTGGACTTTAGTAAAAGTTGACTGGCTGCTGTCTGTAGCCTCTGATAAAGATAGATAATGTACAAATGAAATGTCGAGTTTTGACTCTGTCTGGAAACAGATCATTAACTTTTTTCTTTTAATCTCAAATGTTCATTTTTTTCAGCTAAGAAAACGACCAAACCTCCCCTTCCTCCAGGTTAGTGTTTATTCTGTTCATACTATTTATGCTCAGTCCCTTTCTCTCCATTTAATTCAATTCTATTCAAAGGGCCTAGCGGGCGTGAATGTTTTAGAGTTAAACTGCCAAAGAGTTGTGAACGTTAAACTGAATATATCACCAAACAGTGATAAAACACCTCCTTTAACAGCAGGTATGCTGCTGTGTGTCCCATGTGAGTGACATAAGCTCAGGAAAGGGAATGATTTGATCTTTTGGATATGTGCCAATCTATACTGCGTCCTCAAAATAGCATGAACACGCTACAGGTAGGAGGTTTATAGCACAGTTAATTTCTGCATACTTAAGGAACACAACAGCTTTGCACCTGAAAGCTGCTCATTTTCAGTCAAATACACCCCTGGGTGCAAACAGGAGTGCATGATCATTTGTGCATGATCATTTGCTGTTTTAACAACATGAGCACACAGCGTACAAATGACCCGTGTGTCAGGTGGAAAATAGGAAAGACACCTTCGCTTCACTTCAGAACACTTTGCACCAGGCATACGATAGGGCCAATACTGTTTATTCTGGCACATTGATTTTAAAATATCTTTCAATTCAAGTGTTTTTTTAAACTATTGTTCACTTCTGTGTTTTTTCTTCATACAGTTTCCCTGTATGAAGTAAAAATGACATCACCAAACTGCAGACAGGAGTGCATGATCATTTGTGCATGATCATTTGCTGTTTTAACAACATGAGCAAACAGCATACAAATGACACATGTGTCAGGTGGAAAATAGGAAAGACACTTTCGCTTCACTTTAGAACACTTTGCATCAGGCATACAATAGGGCCCATACTGTTTATTCTGGCACACTCAATTTAAAATATCTTTGAACAGAAGTTTCTTTTTTAAACTATTGTTCACTTCTGTGTTTTTTCTTCATACAGTTCCATTTCCTCCAATAAGTGAGTTTGTTTCTGTTACTTTCAAAATGTTAAAATAATTGCTGTGTGCAAAATACGTCACGTAGCAAAATGACAGATGACAGACCAGGTATTGATCCTACAGCTATGTTATACATGTTCAGTTTTAGATAAAACAGTCTAATCACAGGTCAGCACCTCCATGTTGGTCCATATTCTGTTCAGATCCTCAGGTTTGTCAAAGAAATTTTGAATTTTTTTCCAACAAATAAAAATTTTCTTCAATGTTTGAATTCAGTGAACTTTTAAAAAGAACACAACAGCACAACGGTGCCCAACATCACATTTAGACTCATTTAGACACGACAAAAGAGGAGGTCAATCTGAAACACATACAAACACATTTGCGGTAAAAATTTTAACTGCTTCTTAACTGGACTTTAGTAAAAGTTGACTGGCTGCTGTCTGTAGCCTCTGATAAAGATAGATAATGTACAAATGAAATGTCGAGTTTTGACTCTGTCTGGAAACAGATCATTAACTTTTTTCTTTTAATCTCAAATGTTCATTTTTTTCAGCTAAGAAAACGACCAAACCTCCCCTTCCTCCAGGTTAGTGTTTATTCTGTTCATACTATTTATGCTCAGTCCCTTTCTCTCCATTTAATTCAATTCTATTCAAAGGGCCTAGCGGGCGTGAATGTTTTAGAGTTAAACTGCCAAAGAGTTGTGAACGTTAAACTGAATATATCACCAAACAGTGATAAAACACCTCCTTTAACAGCAGGTATGCTGCTGTGTGTCCCATGTGAGTGACATAAGCTCAGGAAAGGGAATGATTTGATCTTTTGGATATGTGCCAATCTATACTGCGTCCTCAAAATAGCAGAAACACGCTACAGGTAGGAGGTTTATAGCACAGTTAATTTCTGCATACTTAAGGAACACAACAGCTTTGCACCTGAAAGCTGCTCATTTTCAGTCAAATACACCCCTGGGTGCAAACAGGAGTGCATGATCATTTGTGCATGATCATTTGCTGTTTTAACAACATGAGCACACAGCGTACAAATGACCCGTGTGTCAGGTGGAAAATAGGAAAGACACCTTCGCTTCACTTCAGAACACTTTGCACCAGGCATACGATAGGGCCCATACTGTTTATTCTGGCACATTGATTTTAAAATATCTTTCAATTCAAGTGTTTTTTTAAACTATTGTTCACTTCTGTGTTTTTTCTTCATACAGTTTCCCTGTATGAAGTAAAAATGACATCACCAAACTGCAGACAGGAGTGCATGATCATTTGTGCATGATCATTTGCTGTTTTAACAACATGAGCAAACAGCATACAAATGACACATGTGTCAGGTGGAAAATAGGAAAGACACTTTCGCTTCACTTTAGAACACTTTGCATCAGGCATACAATAGGGCCCATACTGTTTATTCTGGCACAGTGAGTTTGAAATATCTTTCAATACAAGTGTTTTTTTAAACTATTGTTCACTTCTGTCTTTTTTCTTCATACAGTTTCACTTCCTCCAATATGTGAGTTTGTTTCTGTTACTTTCAAAATGTTGAAATGATTCCTGTGTGCAAAATACATCACGTAGTAAAATGACAGATGACAGACCAGGTATTGATCCTACAGCTATGTTATACATGTTCAGTTTTAGATAAAAACAGTAATCACAGGTCAGCACCTCCATGTTGGTCCATATTCTGTTCAGACACTCAGGTTTAACAAAGAAATTTTGAATGTTTTTCCTGTGAAAAACAATTTCCTATAATGTTTGAATTCATGATCATTTGCTGTTTTAACAACATGAGCAAACAGCATACAAATTACATATGTGTCAGGTGGAAAATAGGAAAGACACCTTCGCTTCACTTCAGAACACTTTGCACCAGGCATATGATAGGGCCCATACTGTTTATTCTGGCACATTGAATTTGAAATATCTTTGAACAGAAGTTTCTTTTTTAAACTATTGCTCACTTCTGTGTTTTTCTTCATACAGTTCCATTTCCACCAATAAGTGAGTTTGTTTCTGTTACTTTCAATATGTTGAAATGATTCCTGTGTGCAAAACACATCACGTAGCAAAATGACAGATGACAGACCAGGTATTGATCCTCCAGCTATGTTATACATGTTCAGTTTTAGATAAAAACAGTAATCACAGGTCAGCACCTCCATGTTGGTCCATATTCTGTTCAGACCCTCAGGTTTGACAAAGAAATTTTGTTTTTTTTTCCTGTAAAGAAAAATTTTCCTTAATGTTTGAATTCATGATCATTTGTGCACGATCATTTGTGCATGATCATTTGTGCATGATCATTGCCGTTTTAACAACACGAGCACACAGCGTACAAATGACACGTGTCAGGTGGAAAATAGGAAGGACACCTTCCCTTCACTTCACTTCAGAACACTTTGCACCAGGCATACAATAGGGCCCATACTGTTTATTCTGGCACACTCAATTTAAAATATCTTTGAACAGAAGTTTCTTTTTTAAACTATTGTTCACTTCTGTGTTTTTTCTTCATACAGTTCCATTTCCTCCAATATGTGAGTTTGTTTCTGTTACTTTCAAAATGTTAAAATAGTTCCTGTGTACAAAATACATCACGTAGCAAAATGACAGATGACAGACCAGGTATTGATCCTCCAGCCATGTTATACATGTTCAGTTTTAGATAAAACAGTCTAATCACAGGTCAGCACCTCCATGTTGGTCCATATTCTTTTCAGACACTCAGGTTTAACAAAGAAATTTTGAATGTTTTTCCTGTGAAAAACAATTTCCTATAATGTTTGAATTCATGATCATTTGCTGTTTTAACAACATGAGCAAACAGCATACAAATTACATATGTGTCAGGTGGAAAATAGGAAAGACACCTTCACTTCACTTCAGAACACTTTGCACCAGGCATATGATAGGGCCCATACTGTTTATTCTGGCACACTCAATTTAAAATATCTTTGAACAGAAGTTTCTTTTTTAAACTATTGTTCACTTCTGTGTTTTTTCTTCATACAGTTCCATTTCCTCCAATAAGTGAGTTTGTTTCTGTTACTTTCAAAATGTTAAAATAATTGCTGTGTGCAAAATACGTCACGTAGCAAAATGACAGATGACAGACCAGGTATTGATCCTCCAGCTATGTTATACATGTTCAGTTTTAGATAAAACAGTCTAATCACAGGTCAGCACCTCCATGTTGGTCCATATTCTGTTCAGATCCTCAGGTTTGAGAAAGAAATTTTGAATTTTTTTCCAACAAATAAAAATTTTCTTCAATGTTTGAATTCAGTGAACTTTTAAAAAGAACACAACAGCACAACGGTGCCCAACATCACATTTAGACTCATTTAGAGACTTTACAAAAGAGGAGGTCAATCTGAAACAAATACAAACACATTTGTGGTAAAAATTTTAACTGCTTCTTAACTGGACTTTAGTAAAAGTTGACTGGCTGCTGTCTGTAGCCTCTGATAAAGATAGATAATGTACAAATGAAATGTCGAGTTTTGACTCTGTCTGGAAACAGATCATTAACTTTTTTCTTTTAATCTCAAATGTTCATTTTTTTCAGCTAAGAAAACGACCAAACCTCCCCTTCCTCCAGGTTAGTGTTTATTCTGTTCATACTAATTATGCTCAGTCCCTTTCTCTCCATTTAATTCATTTCTATTCAAAGGGCCTAGTGGGCGTGAATGTTTCAGAGTTAAACTGCCAAAGAGTTTAAATAAGAAAAATACAGTTAATAAAACACATTTGCCTTGAATACATAAAAACAGGTCTGTGTCACTTTTGCCAAAAATCAACTTCTAATGATTTTCAAACATACACGCAAATATTCAAAGATATTAAACCCACCCTCAGCCGGCCAACCCTACCAGCTGCAACAAAGACGCGAGACATTTCCATTCGATCATTTTACTGTTTACTTCTCCCAAGACCACACTGGTGGGCATCAATCTTGATCTTTTGTCCATGACGATCCTGCTGAGGAGGACACGGTCACACTGGGCTGAGCCATTGATGAGGTGCCTCCTCCTCTGCCGCCAGGCTTGGATGGAAAGCTGACAAATGGGCCCACGGATTTGTCATGGATAAGGAGTGGGCCAGCTGCTTTGACCAACATTTGACACACAGTCAAGGACTTAGCCATTGTCCTAAGTGGGGCTGTGGTTATACTGTTTAGCCCACAAGCCAGACAAAGGGCCGTACCATGACACCATGATGCACATTGCCTAAAGCGTGTGCCACATGGCAGTTTGGGGAATGTCAGTCTATATTTGCTATTCTAAGGATGCATGTTCTTACCACAAAGCCAAGTGTCTTTGATTATACATGGATGTGTTTTACTTCAAACCAATAAGAGTGACAGCTCTCATTACCTTTAGTGCAGCAGGTTCAGTTGTTTGTTCTGAATTTCAGATGGATTATCTATTTCTGACAGATCAGATTTCTGCATGTTTATGATAGACCTCTTTACTGTAATTCAAATACCTGTGGGCTTTAAGCAATTCATTCTCTCATTTTCCTGCAGAAAAACCATCCCACACCCTGTATTATTATCTGTGAACATAATTACTAGTGGGCTAAATTAGCATGTATAGAAATATAAGAAATGTAACTCCCTGCATCCAAAAAAAATCTTGTTTCTTGTTTATAAGTATTACACATGTTATAACGTTGAAAAAAAAGCCAAAGTGCCTCTCAGTTCTCCGTTCCGTTATGAACGTTAAACTGAATTTATCACCAAACAGTGATAAAACACCTCCTTTAACAGCAGGTATGCTGCTGTGATTCTCATGTGAGTGAAACAAGCTCAGGAAAGGGAATGATTTGATCTTGTGGATATGTGCCAATCTATACTGCGTCCTCAAAATAGCAGAAACACGCTACAGGTAGGAGGTTTATAGCACAGTTAATTTCTGCATACTTAAGGAACACAACAGCTTTGCACCTGAAAGCTGCTCATTTTCAGTCAAATACACCCCTGGGTGCAAACAGGAGTGCATGATCATTTGCTGTTTTAACTAAAGCACACAGTGTACAAATGACACATGTGTCAGGTGGAAAATAGGAAAGACACCGTCGCTTCACTTCAGAACACTTTGCACCGGGCATACGATAGGGCCCATACTGTTTATTCTGGCACATTGATTTTAAAATATCTTTCAATACAAGTGTTTTTTTAAACTATTGTTCACTTCTGTCTTTTTTCTTCATACAGTTTCACTTCCTCCAATATGTGAGTTTGTTTCTGTTACTTTCAAAATGTTGAAATGATTCCTGTGTGCAAAATACATCACGTAGTAAAATGACAGATGACAGACCAGGTATTGATCCTACAGCTATGTTATACATGTTCAGTTTTAGATAAAAACAGTAATCACAGGTCAGCACCTCCATGTTGGTCCATATTCTTTTCAGACACTCAGGTTTAACAAAGAAATTTTGAATGTTTTTCCTGTGAAAAACAATTTCCTATAATGTTTGAATTCATGATCATTTGCTGTTTTAACAACATGAGCAAACAGCATACAAATTACATATGTGTCAGGTGGAAAATAGGAAAGACACCTTCGCTTCACTTCAGAACACTTTGCACCAGGCATATGATAGGGCCCATACTGTTTATTCTGGCACATTGAATTTGAAATATCTTTGAATAGATTTTTCTTTTTTAAACTATTGCTCACTTCTGTGTTTTTCTTCATACAGTTCCATTTCCACCAATAAGTGAGTTTGTTTCTGTTACTTTCAATATGTTGAAATGATTCCTGTGTGCAAAACACATCACGTAGCAAAATGACAGATGACAGAACAGGTATTGATCCTCCAGCTATGTTATACATGTTCAGTTTTAGATAAAAACAGTAATCACAAGTCAGCACCTCCATGTTGGTCCATATTCTGTTCAGACACTCAGGTTTGACAAAGAAATTTTGTTTTCTTTTCCTGTAAAGAAAAATTTTCCTTAATGTTTGAATTCATGATCATTTGTGCACGATCATTTGTGCATGATCATTGCCGTTTTAACAACACGAGCACACAGCGTACAAATGACACATGTGTCAGGTGGAAAATAGGAAAGACACCTTCACTTCACTTCAGAACACTTTGCACCAGGCATATGATAGGGCCCATACTGTTTATTCTGGCACACTCAATTTAAAATATCTTTGAACAGAAGTTTCTTTTTTAAACTATTGTTCACTTCTGTGTTTTTTCTTCATACAGTTCCATTTCCTCCAATAAGTGAGTTTGTTTCTGTTACTTTCAAAATGTTGAAATAATTGCTGTGTGCAAAATACGTCACGTAGCAAAATGACAGATGACAGACCAGGTATTGATCCTCCAGCTATGTTATACATGTTCAGTTTTAGATAAAACAGTCTAATCACAGGTCAGCACCTCCATGTTGGTCCATATTCTGTTCAGATCCTCAGGTTTGAGAAAGAAATTTTGATCTTTTTTTCCAACAAATAAAAATTTTCTTCAATGTTTGAATTCAGTGAACTTTTAAAAAGAACACAACAACACAACGGTGCCCAACATCACATTTAGACTCATTTAGACACGACAAAAGAGGAGGTCAATCTGAAACACATACAAACACATTTGCGGTAAAAATTTTAACTGCTTCTAAACTGGACTTTAGTAAAAGTTGACTGGCTGCTGTCTGTAGCCTCTGATAAAGATAGATAATGTATGTATGAAATGTTGGGTTTTGACTCTGTGTCTGGGAACAGATCATTAACTCTGTTCTTAACTTTCAAATCTCAAATGTTCATTTTTTTCAGCTGAGAAAACAACCAAACCTACATCCCCTCAAGGTTAGTGTTTATTCTGTTTATGCTATTTATGCTCTGTCCCTTTCTCTCCATTTAATTCATTTCTATTCAAAGAGCCTAGCTGGTGTGAATGTTTCAGAGTTAAACTGCCAAAGCGTTTGAATAAGACAAATAAAGTTAATAAAACACATTTGCATTGAATACATAAAAAGGGGTTTGTGTTTCACAGTGTCATGATTTCTGACACTTGTCTCAAACAGAACGAGAAGACTGAGTAAAAAAAAATCTAATTCTGTATTTGGTTGGGTAAAATTGAGCTTCAGTACAACACAGTTCAACAGATTCTGTTTCTTGTCTTTCTTGATTGATTAATTAATTGATCTTCATTCTTAGTCAAATAAATGATTATTACGACTGATTCTTGTGCTGTCTTTACTGCAGTGTCTACAGACAGTTTCTAAACTTTTATTTGTCCACTTTTTGCAGATGAGGAATCAAGCACTACACCCCCATTTCTCCCACCTATCGGAGGTAAGTGTTTGTTCTCTTAGATCCTTCAGACTATATCTATGAACAGGTCTTCCAGATATAAATATATTCGGTTTATAGTAGGGCTGTCACTTTTGACAACTACTAATGATTATCAAACATACATGCAAATATTCAAAGATATTAAACCCTCAGCCGGCCAACCCTCCCAGCTGCAACAAAGACGTAAGACATTTCCATTCGATCATTTTACTGTTTACTTCTCCCAAGACCACACTGGTGCGCATCAATCTTGAACTTTTGTCCATGATGGCCTGCTGAAAAGGACACAGTCACACAGGGCTGAGCCACTGATGAGGTGCCTCCTCCTCTGCCGCCAGGCTTGGATGGAAAGCTGACAAATGGGCCCATGGATTTGTCATGGATAAGGAGTGGGCCAGCTGCTTTGAGCAATATTTGACACACAGCCTGCTCTTTGTTTGTTTTTGTATTTTGCCTTCAGTGTGGACCTAAAGTGCTTTCATGTGGTGCTCCTCAGCTATATTGGTGCTGTTGTTGTTGTCCACTCAGGGCAGCTTTCCCTGTCCATTTCCTTAAGGTGTACGTTCTCGTTGTTGAGGTCAAGAGAGCAATGAACATTCAGGTTATGCTAGGAGCACCCTCTGTCGGATCCAGCAGTTCACTGTTCTAGGTGCACTAATGTGCTGCTGTTATATTTTCAAATTTAGAACTATATTTACAGTTCAAATAAAAATTTTTACTCCCAGGATCAAATGGAAATTCAAATTTCGAGTCCACTTACATTTATCTATATACAGATGCAGCTGCTTCAATTTTCCCCTCTTATCCAAAAGCCAGCTGAGTTCCAGTAAGATACCAGCCAATTATCAACCAAATCACAGGACAGATCACACCAGCCAGGAAGTTAGCCACAAAAAATATGACACAGGCATCCAGTCTCTTCAAAATAGAACTACAGTCTTCCACGAACACATCATTGCCGGTCACATCAGCCCTCAAGTCCAACAAGAGGTTGCAGAAAGAGTTTTTTTTTTTTTTTTTTACCATGGATGACAAGTAATTTATTTAGAAAAACACAAGATTCTGTATGACACATCGTCACCCTTCTACATTCCAAGATAAAAGAATTCAATGATGAAATCACAACAACACACGACTGTTCGCCAGGCAAGGTGAGTCTGGTTGTTGTAGGCCGTTTCTGTTTTTACTTATTGTGTGATCTCTTGCGTGAATTTTCAAGTCTCCTGTGATCTTGTGATCTCACAACGAAAGCCTTGGCAGCGCTCTGTAATGCTGCCAGTAGGTTTTGGTGCATGGTGCCCTGGGTGGCTCCTGGTGGAAATTCGGGGTTACAAACCACTGACAAAAAAGGTATAGTTTTAAAAAGCAGATAGGTAGTCTCGCTAAACTTCTCTCTTACCACTCAGCTCAGGTCAGAACCAGACATGGACATATGGCACTCTCACATTTGTTCATTGCTTTGTTTAGAAAAGTGTGGGTGGGGTGGATTGTTGAATAAGTTTCAGCTATGAGATTTACATCTAAAGGTTGGCACTCAGGCCCAAAGTATGTTTGCTAGTGAGGATGCACATGTCTCCTTCGCTGGTTGTGCTCAGTGCCCAGAACTCACTGCAAAAGCCCCCAGAACACTTGGGTTCTCTGTAAGGGACAAGGAGGCACTGCCACTTTCAAATGCCTTTCCTCTGTAAATATGTGAAAATTCATTCATTAAACTAAGATGAGTTAAGTCTCAGTTTGCACCCCTAAAAATGAGTGGAGACCCCTGGACCTTCTGGCTAGCTACTTTTCCCCACTAACTGATCTCCCCATATGTCTGAGGGAAGTCCTGCTAACAGGGTCATAAAAGTAAGAGCTGACTTTGTCACTTCAGGGGCTTATGGATACCATAAACAACTAACAAGGGGAGAGGGGACTACCTGACCTGAGGCTTTATCTATTGAGATAAAATGTTCTCCCAGAAGACTGACAGTTTAGGACAAGGGCAAACGTATGGATGTGAAAAACAGGGGCTTTTCTGTCTTTTACAGGCTTCACTGACATTGAGTCAATTCTAGAGATGGAGTCAGATTTTTACCAAGCTTCATAACTTTGCTAATTTTTCTTCCAGCCCAGCATCAGAATAACACAAACATATTCTACAGTCACCTCTCTTATGTTTGTCCACACAGAATTAAAATGTCCTCCTTGTTGGGAGAAATTCAGTGGTCGTTGTCTGCGCTTCTTTCCAAAAAAGAAGACTTGGCCTCAAGCTGAGGTAAGAGACCAACTGAGGGCATAAAATTTGCCAGCAATATCTTGCATATATGCACATCATAGGTTTAGACTAGCTGAATGCTTTCTATCATTGTTCTGTTCCGTTTATCAACAGAAGTCAACCCTGAGCATTGTGGGTTTGTTTTTAGCCGTCCAATTCACTGACATGCTGCATGGAAGGCATCATGGCAGTGAATTTTAGGAGTATCGTGTTTTGACAAAGAATAGGAATGATAAACAAAATTGTTTTTGTAATCGAGTACTCTATCAATTAATTTGGCGATTAACCGAGTAATCGGATAACAGGTACATTGCGCACACTGGAATTTTTTTTACATTGAATGACCTATTTCAACAGACTTTACACACAAATAGAAACATTATATCCTATATTTACCGTTTCTGTTAAACGAAGTACTGCCAACTTCTACGCACTACACCTTTTAGCTTGAAAAACCTGTTTTAAACTTCTTTGAATCTTCTTGAAGTAAAACTCTAAATTATCTTTAAACCACAGATTTAAGAGGAAAAGTAAAACTTGTCAGGTAAGTATTCGTAATAGCTCCTCTTATGTAGATTTAAGTACCTTTGCATCCTAACTGTCAACGAATAAACACCTTAAATCTGTAAAAATGTTTTAAATCACTAATAAAACAATGAAAACCAAGTAAATATGAGTTTTAGAACATTTACTCAAAGAATTGTTGTTTCAAAGCACAGGATATAGGTAGCAAACTCTAAAATGTGGGCCCACACTATAAACTGGATGCAACTTAGACCTTATTTAAAGCCGATGTTCTGTCATTTTTTGCTACCCATCGAAAATTGCTATTTTGTGGTTCTGCGCATGCACCCTATGTCTTTACTCTCTCGCTTGGTAAATTTAACTTTAGTTGCAGACCTGTGTAGATGCTCAGGCTTGGTGTAGCCCAAAACTTAACGGCCCCTTCGCTCAGCAGAGCTAAAATAAAACAGGTACCTGAACTGATGAACAGACCGGATCTTTAATGTTGATGTGCTGCAGCATTGACGACGTGCTATTATGCTAAGCTAACTCTGTTTTACAATAGACACACTGCACTATGTTTTCTTTTTGTTTCAACTTGTAGCAACCCCACACTTGGGATACTTTCTGCAGTTTCTTCTGTGGAGTCTCTTCTTTCTGCCCCTCTCTTTGGTTTTGTGGTTTCAATAAGCTTCTGCAATGTCGCAAGATTTAATTCCATCCAGTGTTGCATTAATTTTTCACCAAGATCTTGTATTGATGATGGGAGAGTCTGACCACTGCGCATAGCCTTCTCCAGCACATCACAAAGATTCTCAATGGGGTTTAGGTCTGGACTCTGTAGTGGCCAATCCATATGTGAAAATGTCTCATGCTCCCTGAACCACTCTTTCACAATTTTAGCTCAATGAATCCTGGCATTATCATCTTGGAATATGCCTGTGCCATTAGGGAAGAAAAATCCGTCGATGGAATAACCTGGTCATTCAGTACATTCAGGTAGTCAGCTGACCTCATTCTTTGGGCCATAATGTTTCTGAACCTAGACCTGAGCAACTGCAGCAACCCCAGATCATAACATTGCCCCCACAGGCTTGTACAGTAGGCACTAGGCATGATGGGTGCATCACTTCACCTGCCTCTCTTCTTACCCTGATGCTCCCATCACTCTGAAACAGGGTAAATCTGGACTCATCAGACCACATGACCTTCTTCCAGTCCTCCAGAGTCCAGTTCCTAGCAAACTGAAGCCTTTTTTTTCCAGTTAGCTTTACTGGTTAGTGGTTTTCTTAAGGCTACACAGCTGTTCAATCCAGGTGGTGACTACTCAAAGCAGCTTTAAAGTATGTTAGTCTCACACCGCAGGTCACCTCTACACATTCACACCCGTTCACACTTATATTCACTCACAGATGGATTTTTGTGTCTTCAAGAGAAGGGTCTGCCATTCATACAGTACACTGTATATTCATATTCAACATCTTTTCTCCATTTGTTCTTTAGTTGTCTGATTCAGATTCAGATTCAGATTCAGATTCAGAATATTTATTGTACCTTTGGGTAAATTCGGTTTACAGTGAGTGAGTTCTCTCGTATTGTAAACACACAGAACAAACACAAGACAAGACAAAGAGACGACAGTGCTTAGGCTAAAAGAACAAAAAAGGACGGCCCCAAGATAAAAAGCAGGATAAGTTAAAAACATTAGTCGACAAAAAAACAAAACAAGAAAAGGCCTAAATATACGTCAAACCAAGCCAAATGATAAAGATGTGCCATTCATAAAACAAGATGAATGAAACAGTACAAGGAATAAATACATTAGTTATGTTGCAGTTTCTCTCATTTGTTAATGGCACGGATGGCTGCTGGTACAAAGCTGTTTTTGTAGCATCTGCTTTTACAAGCAGATACCATGAACCTCTGACCTGATGGGAGCAGCTGAAACTCACCATTAAGAGGGTGGGAGTCGTCTCTTAAAATAGAGTTAGCTATCCTCTGTAGCTGTTTAGTGTACAGGGATTCTGGGTGAAGCTGAGACTCTCCAATCAGCTTGCTAGACCATTTCACGGTTTGGTTTAAACAGTTTTTGTTTTGTAAGGACACGTTTCCAAACCATGAAACAACACAGAAAGATAAAACTGATTCAATAAAAGCACGATAAAACAAGGTCAACATGGTCCTTTCAATGTTAAAAGTGGACAGTTTTTTTAAACAAAACAGGCACTCACGTCCTTTTTTGTACACAGCTTCGCAGTTTGCCTCAAAGTTCAGTTTGTTGTTCTTGTCGGAAAAAAGATCGTTAAGCATCCCTATAATAATAAAGCCAAACATACACATCATATTCAGTTTTAATGAAAAAGCTGAACAAAGAGACATTTTTATGAAACTGTCCATCTTCAGCATTTGCTGCTAAGATGAAAGTCACCAGTTGACACGATGTTCTTGAAACAGTGATATGAAAATTAAGTCTTTGTTCCTTATTCAACTACTTTTAAAATGTTGTGAGCTTAGTTACTAATGTGTTAAAATGCCTTTCAACAACACCTTTCAGATATGTTTTAAGCTTTATATTGTTGCGCTGCGTTACCTGTCTTATTTACCTGACAGAGAGGGTAAAAAATGTCCAAAGCTCAGGGCAAATTTAAGGAAGCTTACTTTCACTGTTCTTTACTACGTCGTGTTTTTATGGCCATTGTAGCTTCGATTGTTATGCCTAAGATCTAGATATGATATAGATTAGTGATTCTCCCTGGTGGGTCGTGGACCTTTTTCCAGTGGGTTGTGAGCCTTTGCCTGGGATAAAAAATGTTATGAAAAAAATCCAGTGCTTCTACTTTGGCAGGGATTTTTTTTAAACTGTGGAGTTCTGTCTACTCACACTCCCAAAAATAAGTGGCGACAGGGCTATTCAGTATGTACCCTCTGACGCAGGGTTATCCCAGCTATAGTTAGATTTACAGTCTTGAAACTTTGTGTCCCTAACATTCACTTTTTGGTTGTGATTTAAATGCAGCTAATTGAGTGTGGAAGTGAATATTTCCCACTATAGCATCACCATCTGCTGGTCACTTTGGTTTATCATTAAACTTGTTTTTTGTGTTGGCATACTGTGATATCCTGTACTATCTCAGGTTCAAACTGCACAATCTTTTTGTTGAAAACATGGATCTGAACATATCAATCACCACAAAAGCAGATCAGTTGACTCAGCAGAGGGGATTCCTGAAGGGAAAGGGCTTCAATAACCTCGAATCGAATCAAATCGAATCGAATCAGTCCCGTTTTTATGCAAAGTCAGAGTGAAAATTTAAACACAGTTTGAAGAAAATTCTTTCAAAATCTCTGAATATATTGCATTCACGAAGGATGACTGGGAGTCATCATGACCCTGACATCAGACCTTTGAACTCCAAAATCTAAATACTTTGCCCTTGAATCAGAGTTTAGTTGTCAAAACATAAAAGCATTTTTCAGGTATCATGTTCAGAAGCAAAGGATGAACATGAACCTCTTAGTAATCCAGTGCCACAGTGTTGATAACTACAACTTGGATGACTGAGATCCTGCATAGACATGCGCCTTTTGACCCTGACATTGGACCTCAAAAATCTATTCAGTTCATCCTTGAATCCAGGTGGGCCTTTGTTCAAAGTTGAAAGAAAACCCCTTGGAGAGTCACTGAGATCATTTGTTCACAATAATCTGCCCATATGTGTAGACTTGGAGATGGATGAACACCGCGAGAACATAATGCATCCAGCCTCACCAGGAGGGAGGTTAAAAATGTTCTTTCCTATTAATTAGTGAGAGCTCTAACCAAAAATGTTCAAAATTTGGGACATTTTTCCCTGTTGACCTTGGTTCTCAAGTACTAACGTGTTTTCTGTCCCTGAAGCGCCATTGTCGCTCCATGGGAGGAAGACTTGTAGCTGCGTTCAAGAGTGAATTCTCCGAGGACATTGACAAAATGTTGAAGAAAGTTAATCGCCGTAAGGAATTCTGGGTCGGAGGCTGTAATTCAGAGGTATGTTATATACTGTCACTTGAAGTCACATTTTCTTTGATTATTAGTAATCTTTTGATGATGTGCCTGTGCTGCCTACAGGACAAAAACTGGAAAGGCTTTGAGAAAGGATGGATACGTCCACAAACCATGGGACCCAGCTTCATCAGGAGAACAGATGACGGTAAAGCCAGCCATCCATCAAGAGATTATTTTCTCCTAATACATTTGGTCCTGACCAAATGAAATCTGATCCTGTTTTTTTGGAAAGTTTGTTTTATTTATGTCGCTTTCACAACTAAAATTTGTCAGATTTGGTTTGGTTTGGGAGTGAAGTTGCAACATTGTTTCATTTTTCATTTGGTTAGATCTTCTTTCACACTGCAACCAGTCAGGCAACCAAAGCCTGTTACATGTTATGAAACCATCACTTAAAATTTGTCCTTGAAAAAGAGTGGACTACACCTCATTGGTTTCATTTTTTTAAAATCAAAAGTCCTTACTTTAAAACGAGAGACAAACAAGTGGTTGTAGTGGCAGCACCTCACTCTGGCTTTCTAAAGTCTTTGGTCTCCACTTGTTATCTCCCACAGGATATATATATATATATATATATATATATATATATATATATATATATATATATATATATATACACACACACACACACATATATATACATATATGAATATATATATATATATATATATATGTGTGTGTGTGTGTGTGTGTATATATATATATATATATATATACACACGCACATATATATACATATATATATATACATATATATATATATATATATATATATACACACACACACACATATATATATATACACACATATATACAAATATATATATATATACATATGTTTGTTTGTTTGTTTGTTTTTTACATATTTTGTATTTAAATGTTAGCATCAAGCAAACAAACAAAGATGATCAGTCTGTGAGGAATTGGGACTAGCCCTGCAGATCCTTGCACGAGTCTCCACGTCATTATTTCTATTGGTTTGTGTGTTCATAAATGTAAATATCATTTCATCAACGTAACTGATGAACCAATACCCTGTGATGTTTGTATTTACTGAGTCCAGTCTGTTTGTTCATTGACAGGATGGGAATGTGTGAATGAACTTTCATGCAACGGAAACCTCCCGTACATCTGCAGTTTGGTTCCTGTATTCATCGCGTGAACAGAACCATGATTCATCTGCAGAGAGCACAAAACCAGACCTGTCTTAGTGCTGTTGATATATCTTGCAGACCGGAATGTTCTGTTTGTGTTATGCACAATAAAAGCATTCAAAACACTTATGATCAGAGAGTCTCACTTTGAATTACATCTAAAGCATTCTGTTTTTCTGTAGCTGCCATGTTAAAGCAAATTCACACCAAAAGATTTAACTTTTTTTTTAAATGGCTGCAACAGTGTGCAGTTGCACTGATAATCTTACAAATAAAAGCTGGTTTCACTGAGGTATGTGCACAAAAAGATCATAATTCTGTTACTGTACACCTGGTCAAAGTAACAAGAAGCCTATATTTGGTTAGATAAAATAATTTAGTTTTGAAGAATCTTTTTTTTTTAATTGTCTCGACATGCAGTATGTTTTTTGTTTCTTTATTTCAATTCGAAATGCCTTTCATGTCACCTCCACATTTTGGTATACTTCACAAAAGCTCATCACCCATTAAGTCACAAAAAAAAACAAAAAGCACAATTGTATTTTTTTGGTCCAAACTTGAATTATAATTCCAATTTTAACCCTATCTTGTCTTGAAAAAGAAAAAGAATGGCAACTCAATTATTTATTTGTAGACTCAGAAAAGATCTGAGTCCGGAGTCACAATTTAAAGTTTTAATAAATAAATTTTCCACATAAAATAACAGGATAAAAACTAAAAAAATATGTCCGTTGTCATTGCTCACATTAATTTTTACGTAAATCTCAGCTTTGACACGGCAAATAGCCAATCACAGTGCAGAATTATGACTGGTACCTTGGGTAGCCAGTCAAAATTCCAGGGGATTCTGGCCAAAATTTTGCACCCCCCATGGCATGTGGCCAAACCCCCTTGTAGGCTGCGTCCCACTATTTGAGAAACAGTATCATAAACTGATTCTAATGAAATGGTGAGGACAGCTGAGGACACTAGAGAAGGAAAAAGAGATTGAAATAGTCAAACCAAAGATGGAGGCAGTGAGTCTGATTTCTTTTCCTTTGTGAACTTATCGATATAATAAAATAATATAAAAAATACAAATGACTGGACACACACCAGGCGAGGCACTATAGATTGGCTTTAAGGGTCTGGGCCCACCAACTTGTGCAGTTCGCCCCACCCCAAAAATCTAACCTGAATCTGAGCAGTGATAATTTATTTTATTTTATTTTTTTAATTAAAACTCTCAATACTGGTTATTACAGAAAATAAATCTGCATTTTATTTACTGCTTCCCATGATTGTTGCTTCTATTTAGCAGCATGCATTATTATTTATTACCAATAATATTTTATATCTTCAGGCTTTTCTGCCTTTATTTGAGTGACAGAAGAGCAAACAGAGATGGAAATCAAGCCCATTCAACAAAAGCCTGACACATAACCCCAAGTCCACCAACACTACAGGAAGTTAGATCTGAGGAGGGCCCATGTACCAGGCCTGTCAGGGGGCCAGTCATTTCTGTGGGCAGCCCTAGGTGCAGATAAATATATTGATAGTTGGTAGAAGGCGTTGATGCTCATGTTAAACAGGGCAGTATCTGCTGCATTGCTTCCTATTTTCCCAAAGTAGACTCCAGCCACTGTGATTGTACCATGAAGGCCAAACTTTATTTTACAGCAGCAAGTCATGACAAATGCACCACACTTCTACGTCAAAATATAAACACAAGATGTCTGTTTAACAGGGAGAAGGTAAAGTTGGTATCTGAGGCATCAGAGTGGACATTTAATAAGATTTCATTTGTTTTGATTTGGCGTTATGCAAATGAAGACTGATTCTTTTCACACGCTTGTTTGTGTGTGTCTGAGTGAGGGTGTAAATTAAGAGTTTTGATTAAGATGTAAGTGACTAGCCATGTATTTTAAAGACACAGTTTTATCTGAGGCCAGAGATATACTTGCTGATTGTCCATTTGTTGGTGTTTGTGTCCACTGGTGTCATTAGCGTTTTTGTTCACATACTTGCCTGCATGTGGCATGTGTTACTGGGGGTTAACACTAGAGGTCACTCAAAGACCCCTAGCTGTATGCAACTATCATTTGTGTTAGAAGTAAAAAGCAAGCATAGCGACAATTACATCAATGCTGAGAGTGAAACTAACAGAATAAACAGGAAAAATCAATGTCGTCATGAGGGGTGTGCAGGCAGCTGATGACCTGTGGTTCAAGCAAATCATTGTCTGCTGTCCTTATATTTTCCTCTGCCCACTGTTGTGACTGCCTCGTGGTTTGGTTTAAAGAGCGAGCATCTTTACTGGTGACTTTCAGCCAACTGTAAGCACCACTGAAAACAGTGAGATCACTCTTCAATGCTTCATAGTGGATTTTTTTTTAAATCATTACATCAAAAACAGTTTGATTTGAAATGCTGTCGACAGAAATGTCAAAAACCTTGAAGACAAGACAATTTAAGACAAGGCAAAGATGTTATGATTTACCCAGAAGCTTGAAAATCAAAATGTTCCTGTTTTTAAATGTCACATGTCCTGATATATCAATTAAAGTTGTTAGAAGGGGCTTGGGGAGCAGGAGAACGTGACACCTTTACTAAACTCTCTGTTTAGAGAAATGTGCTGTGCCTCTCTAGAGAAAATGCACCTTAAACACTGATTTTAACTTCCTGTGGAAGTTTGCTGCCTGTAACGCCTCCTTCCCCTTTCATCAGACATTATCTGGGCAGCCAATCAGCACAGAGCTCATTATCACAGCCTCTCTGCCCCTGCAGATCCAACAGTTTCCAAAGGGGAAGGAAAAAGGGCTGCATCTGATCCTCTACAGAGATTAACTTTGTCATTTTTTATCCAAATTAAACAAAATTCTTGCTTAATAGACACTCAAGACATGATATAAACGGTCAAACACAGCAGGACGTGGGACCTTTAAGACAACAATGTGAAAAGATCTGAAAACAAAAATGTTTTCCAAACAAAGTTAAACAAATGCTTTAAGTATAAAGACATTTCTAAAAGTATTAATCAGTTAATGATCAGCAAGTACATCTCCAGCCTCAGGGGTTAAATATGGTGCCTGGGGGATGGTCTTGCTCTAAATTAAGACTCCATGTGAACTACGTATTTAACTTTTCCTCAATCAAGTTAAAAGAATAGGTTGAAGAGGTGTCATCATCAAACATGAACCTCGTCATCGGACAGGATGTTGAGGAATCAACCGCCCAGTACGGTTATTTTCTGCAGACAAACACAGGAGAGATGATTTTGTCACATAAAGCATGTACACTCACAGGCCACGTCATTAGGTACACCCATTCAACTGCTTCTTGATGCACTGCTTTTAACTTATAATTTCCTCCATAAAATGTAATTTCTCCATAATCATCTCATAAACAATATATCCTTAACGTTGCTCTCTGCATGCACTTTTAAACCGTTTTTTAAAAATTGTTCTTATTGTCGCTTTTGCTATTGCTATCTCTGTATATTGTTTTTTTTTTTAACCTGTGCTTTTATTCTTTTATCTTGTAAAGCATCTTTGAGTCTCTGAAAAGGGCTGTATAAATAAAATGTATTATTATTATTATTTATTATTTTTAAATAGCTTATTAGCCAATCACATGGTATTAGTTGAGAGTTTTATGAGAATTAAGATGATTTAAACGTCTGTCTGAGGTTGACATGTTTTCAGTTGCCAGGGTTGACTCTAGCATACTTCTTTTCACAGTTGAGTATTGGCTAATATTGGCTGGCAGTTAGATTTAAATAAAACAGATCAAACACAAAATCATTTGTGTTCATCAGTTGTTTTGGGCATTAAAAATTGTCACTAATTAACAGCTACCCTTAAACCACAGCCAATTTTTACCCTGCACATTTTCTGAATTTGATAATACACAGGGGGCCTGATTGGAAGCTTGGAGGGACCAAATATGGCCCATGGGCCCCCAGCTGATAATGGTTTAGAAAATGGACCATAAAGGAGAGAATATCCAGCGAGCAGCACTTCTCTGGGCCAAAATGCCTTGTTGACATCAGAGGTTAGAGAAGAATGGCTATTTTGATAATATAAAGACAACAGATACTCAAAAACTACTTTGAGCAGATTGGCTACAGCAGCAGAGGGCCACACCAGGTGCCACTACAGGAAACTGAGGCTACAGTTCACATAAGGCTCACCAAGGCCTGATGAGTCTCATTGTCTGCTGCAAAATCCAGATGGTAGGGTCAAAATTTGGCATAAACAACATGGAAGCAGGAATCCATCCTGCCTTGTATTAGCAGTGTAGGCTGGTGTTGTTGTGGTGTGGGGAATATTTTCTTTGCACACTTTGTGCCCTTCAGTACCAACTAAAAATCATTGAAGCCCCACAGCCTTCCTGAGTATTGTTGCTGACCATGTCCATTACTCTGTGACCACAGTGTACCCATCCTCTCTCTGGTGGCCACGTCCAGTGGGATAACGCTCCATGTCACATGGCAATGAAGTCATTGAACTCCAGTGGTCTCCACAGTACCCACGAACTCTATCGGAACACATTTGGGTTGAGGACTTTGTAGAATATTTGCCAAGAATTAAGGCTGTTCTGAAGGCAAAATTGTCCCTAGCAAGGTGTCCCTAATAAAGTGTCCTGTAAGCGTTTACACATTATTTTTCTCTGATTTGGGAGAAAAGCAGTAAATAAAATAAAGTATTAGAGTATGAAGGTGCATTAAGATTGCTTACCCAGGAGGAGGTATAATCTCCACCCTGATAGCATTGCCTTCAGCTGTAAAGGTGGGAAATGGACAATTTAATGACTCCATATCTGGCCTCTTAATTGTTGAATTATTTAATCATTTTGCTGAGAAGATACTTTTCAAGTCATACGAGCCATAAAACTCACGTGGATTAGGAATACAATTCTGTGCTTCATTGCCTGAAGGAAAAAATTTGAACAATAAGCATTTAAAAAAACACACATTTATATAGAGCTGCTAAAAAATGGCTAAATAGATTTTAAATATTTTTTATTGATATTAGGGTCATGATTATAAGTAAATTCAAAGCACTGATTAGAGCATTAGAATCTGTGTTGCAATTTCAAATGATCACACATTTGTTGTGTCTCCTTGTGCAAACATAACCTGGCAGTACAGGTGGATCCACCTGATTCAATGTCTGTTATCAGGCAGATCCATCTTGCCAAACTTCAATATAGCAGCACAGTTCAATCTGAGTCCTTTAGAGCAGGAAGAGGTGGGAGCTATGAGCGAGACGACAGCAGGAAGTGACTGCACGTACAGAGATTAGCATAGATGCTAACAGCTTCAATAGCAGTTTTATCAGATGTGGACCACATTTCTGTCTTCACTGAAAAACAAATCACAACACTGAAAGCATTTTAGACAGAAATAATATTTTCACTGTTGTGACATGTTTTGGTGAGATTGTGTTCTAAGAAGTGTCTAACGCTTTGTATTTACACCGCGGCAGTAGTGCCTGCCTATTTCATTCTCTGATTGGCCCTTAATGAATGTTACTGATGGAGCGATCGTCCAATCACCTGCTGGATATGCTTTTTTAACAGGTCTGCCCCCCCCCAAAACTCTTTCTATGGGCTGTTGCTTCTATAGACTAATGAAATATATAAATATATAGACTTGTTATCTTGTGTGTCAGGTTGGCGCAAACAGCCCAATATTAAAAAAATATATGCAAGTCACATTTTCCCAGGTCCAAAAAAAGTATCAGGGTAAGAAAGAAGAAAACATGTTGATGAGGGTGAGATATTTATTGTTATGCACTACAAGGAAGAGCTACTCAAACCTTTTATTTTTCTTTTGTTTTGTCAAGAAGTGCTACACATCTTAGCCAACTTATGCCAATAAATGAATTAATTTAAGACTTCTTTGTACTCCAAAAGTTAACAAAAGGCTGTTTCTACATGTTTTGTATGCTTAGTGTTCCAGAGAAACATTTTTTAAGAAAAACATTCAGCAAATTCAGCAAATTATCATGATATTTACGGGCAAAACCAAAGTTACGTGTGCCTGGCAAAAATCATGATTTTGGCATCTGAATGTCCAAGATAAAGTCATCATGTCGAGAATAAATTTAAAATATATTATATGATTGTTTAACAAACAAAATAAAACAATGCAAAAGTACATATTCATTCAAACTTAACCACAATGCCATTGAGCTCTAAAGCATTTTGTCTTATAATGCCAGCTATAAAGAAGAATAGAAGAATTTTACACAAACATAACAAACTGTTTTGTTTGTTAAATATGTTGTCACAGAAAGAACATGTTAATATTTTAAAAGACTTCACAAGAAGACTCAAAAAACAGTTTGCAGGTCAGAGATCTCAGTGAATCTGTTTAGAAAATAATGAGGACAGGAGATTTTCAAAAATGTATAAATTAGAACACTGAAATGAGCTCTGGAGTCATTTTTGCATATTTGCTTTAACTTCCACATTAATAATGTAACTAAAGGGAGTCTTTGTTTATCAATGAGAAATTTGGATCATGTTAACAGTCTTAATAAAAGGCAGGAATTATTTATTCTTTTTCAAGTCAAACTGAACCTTCTGTTCTCAGGGTGATGTGACTGAGTCTGTATCTTCTCATGAAAAACTTGCTTTCTTGACCGATGATTTGCTGTCTTAATTTTCATACTGAGAAACCTCACAAAAGAAGTTAAAGCTACAGTTAGGCTTTTATTTTAGAAATAGGTCTCGATTTTCTTCTGCTACAAAAACTTGCTTCTTGCTGCTGCTTTTAAGCCTCTGCTCGATTATGGTGATGTTTTATATATGCATCTTCATAATATCTTAAATCTTTGGATACTGTTTAACATGGAGCTTTAAGGTTCACATTAAATTTTAAGGTGTTAACTCATCATTGTACTCTTTATAATCAAATTGGCTGGGGCCACTTACTTATGTTTACTTACTTATAAGACTATACTTAATCTGCTTCCCTCAGACTTAAATGAAAAGTGCTGGAAGCTACAATCTTTGCTCTGTGACTCAGAGTTTGTCCACACGTGTGGGTATTTTTAAAAACAGAGATTTTCCCCCCTGTGCGGTTTCCCTCAGGAAACTACAAAAACACATAAATGCGCTATTAAACACCACTTATTACCTTGAGACTATGTCCATGATATGCAACTTTTTCCAAGTTTTTATGCAAAAGCTGTTTAATTTCCACATCTTTTCCAATCACCATGTCCGACTGGTGTTATGATTTAACTGATAATAACTTTTTCAAATCAATGCTAATTCTTTCTGCAGCTGTTTTCCAATACCAATCATCTCCTTCAGGGCAAACATAATGTTTATGAATTTGATGTTTTCCATGGACCAAAAGTGACTGCACCACCAGTGCACTTGGTCAGTAATCAGAAGATTGTAGGCTGCTGTCACATGCTGATGGGTATGACAGGGTGTCAAGTGACACTGATGGACAACTAACATAGAAACACTGAAGCATCAGTCAACAAATGGGTGTGAGAGTGAATGAGTGTGAATGGGTAGATGTGACCTGCGGTGTGAAGCTGCTTTGAGTCTTCAAAGAGACAAGAAAAGTGCTTTATAAGCTCAAGTCCATTTAACATAAAAAAACATGGAGTCTGATCCAGACCCTTGGACCTTAAAGTGAGTTTAGTTTGAAGTCTTTGTCCAAAGAAATAACATTTTGCAGATATTTTACCATTCAAGACTTACATGTGTTTTGGATGGCTTTATAATTATTCCATAAATACATTTACAAATAAGACAGCAATATAAATTCCGGCCCATGTTGCACTGATTTATAAATCTTTTCAAACAAAACCGAATCATTTACTTCAAAAGTGACTTCAAAGTATTTTTGGGAGAGTAGCAGTGCATAAAAACGTTTTCTTTCTGTCATTTAGTTTGTTATAAAACAGTGTTGTGTTCCTGTGTGTAGGCCTGGGCGTGCAGCTCAGTGATGTCTGAAATGTCTGATTGGGCTCCACAGTCACATGACATGGAAAGTGATGTAGCCTCGGCTCAGAGACGGAGAGAAAAACTGAAGACAGTACACAGAACTTAACAGATAAACATTTGGTTAGCGATATTTTAGAAGAGTCATTGATACCAAAGGAGTACCTGTGTTACAGCCGCCACCACGCCCCCTCCTCTCTCTCTTACCTGTTTGTGGAGTGCTGTGTATGTGTGCATATGTGAGTGTATGTGAGTGGGTGTGTAGAGGCAAAGATCGTCAGGTGGATTTGGAGCAGCTGTGGAAGCCAATTGCCCTGCAAGCTGACAGCCATTCAACTTATAAGACCAAGAACTCCTAAACAGAGACTGCATCTGCTAGTTAAACAACCTTTGTTAGGTCAGGGATAATTCATTGTGCTACCTGTGTGTTCAGAGGTCCTGTGTGAAAAGGGCATTAGTTTAATTGTTTATTTCAGTTGTATTGCACCCTGCTTACGTTTAGGATAATTTATCTTTGTGTTTATGGATTTTTAGGTTTGTTGTAGATTTGAATTTATGTTTGTAAGTCTTTCATTTTTCTAGTGTTTCTTAGTTTGCCCTTTCGACTCATTTTGTGAAACTTACTTCCTTTTTCTTTAATAATAAATACATTTAATTTTAACCATTTAAAATGTGGTTTTCTAAACCCACATTTTTGAAATCATATCAGCCACAATCACATTAAACTTACCATCAGCTGGAGTCACAGCCATCATGGCACAAATAATCAGAGAAATGGTCAGCAGGTCCATGGTTCTCCAGGTGTAAAGCAGACTGTAAGCTGTGATAAAAAGAGACAAACTTCAACAGTGAGACTTGATCACAACGTGACGATTACGGACAATAAAACTGAACTGAAACCTGCAGCAGAATGATCTCCTCAGTCATCTGGTGTGGAGCTTAAGAAAAATGTCAGCCCTTAAAGGACCCAGGTACCAATCATGACACAGAGGACACGTTTACCAAGTTATGCAAAAGTAAAATTTATTGACAGGGCGGGAAACAAGAACTGTCTTGTCATCAGAGTGTAATAAAGTTAAGGGACCTTGTTGATCCAAGAGCATCCTGGATAGTTTTTAAATATTCCCCAATATAAATATAATTCACATGTGATACCTTCATTTGGCAATCATTTTGTCAGAACATGTGACATAATAATGTGGATGTGACCCGTGACACCGCACCAGCTTTGACATTTAAGACGGGTGATATAAGCAGAAGTCTGAGTAAAGGCATTCTTTGATCTGACAGAAGTGTTATTTTTCTAATTACATTTAATTTAATTTTACATTTCATAGGCACGATAAGTTAAATGTGTCACCCAAGGTGGGGCTCTTCTTAACAAACAGTGTGGATCCAAGATGTCCAAGTTTTTTCATCAAGGGCCACATACAGAAAAATACACGTATGTCAGAGTCACACCTAAAGTGTATCAAAGTTTTGGATTTGGGACGGTTAATTAGACCCCATCCAGCCCTGATTGGCCCTCCCTACCAAACCATTGTTCCCTGGTTTGGATGACAATGATGCAGCTGAGAGGGCAGATGGTTTGCCCGAGGCTTTTTAGACCTTGATATGATGGCAAATAGCACAGAAATGTGCTTGACTGGTGCACTCTCTACCAGAATCCATTTGTTTTTGTTCATTAATTAAGCAACAGCTTTGTGTCCCAATTAATTTTATCTTACCTGTGTCTTGATTCTGCTTTTATTTTAGTTAAGTTCCCCGTTTTGTTCATGTTTTATGTCTTGTCTTCGTGCTTCCTGTTTTACTTTGAAAATTCACCTGTCTTTCTTTGCCCCCTTAGGTTTTGCTTCTTGTCTGGCATCATCACACCTAATCCCTGATTGTGCTTCCCCAGCTGTGTCTCATCACCCCCAATTACCTCATGTATTTAACCCTTGTGTCTCCCCCATCTTTTGTCACTTTCCAGCGTTCTTATCACAGCCATTGTCTGATCACGACCTTCTATGTTTAGACCTTGCCTTTTTGCCTACCGTCTTTCAACACCTTTGTCTGACTCTGCCTGCCTTTTGTTTACTGGATTTTTGGAAAATGAACCTTTCTTTTTGCCTTATGGACTTGCTTTGTCTGCTTAATTAAGTTATTTTTGTGCCAAGAGTGTTCCAACCATGACAAACTGTACACTAAGAGTTTGTTGAGGGCTGTATAGAATGAGCTCTGGGATGCATTTGCTTGGGCTGCCGGATCAGCTCGGGCATAGATATGTATAGAAAGACTAGATGGCTCAAGGCAGAGCCACTGATATCCTCACATGGTGGCCATCTCAGTACAGGGCACACTTCTGCCCTGCTCTATAGTACGCAATTGAAGGTAAGATGCCTGCTGAAACATATTCATGCATTACTCGCTAAAATCTTGACAGGTTTACAAATGGTTTGGTTTATTACCAATGTTACAAGAAATATTACGTTGATATATTAAAATTACATTTTATACAATTTTATAATCTTAAATATGCAGTATTAAAACTACATCTCTGAAGTTTCTGACAAAGTCAGTTGAGCACTTAACGCTTATTTCTCAGTACATGCTCGACAGACGTCAGTGTTGGGCTCGAGGTCCTGCGCCTGCCGATGACATCACACTACAGCAACTCCACTCGGACAAACTACATTGCATCCCATTTAATAGGAGTCAGATGTGCTCGGTTAAAAGGCCCTCACGGTTTTCTTTATTTCTGTTTGCTTTCAATTCACCTCGAACCTTTGTCTCCATATAGTACAGAGAGTTACAACTTAGTGTACTGTTATTTTGATTGTAAATAAAAAAGAAAAAAAAAGATGTACTCAGGATCTTTATTTATCAATAGGTATTTTTGCTTTTATTTCACATTTCCTTAAGCAACCTAACCTTCTTTTCCCCATACCAATAAAGCTCTTTTGAATGAGAAGATGTATTGTTTGTACGTCAAAAAACACATTGTCTTTTTGACATTTAACAACAGGAACAGGCAGTAGTCTGGCTGTCGTAAATCCCTTTCTCTAAGTAATGATAGATTTTTGATAATAGTCCTCCATGTTTTCTCTGAAGAACTACAATCCCGCGAAACCTAATCCAGACCAACTACAATCTTCTACGTCATCCTGCCAACTTCCAGCCAATCATATAGGATGATGTCATCGGCCGCGGTGATCTGGCAGCCCGAGCACATCTGGCACCTACACCGGCCCATAGTTTGAACTAGGGTCGCCAAAAAGAGGAGAATAAAGAGAAGAATTCTAGGGGTCCATGATTGACAGAGGCCCAGAGAGGTCCCTAATACAGTTATAATACTGACAAAAAAATATCGCATTCTGTAACAAACTTACAATTACATATATATTTTATATAGAATGTATTGGTTACAGTAAGTTTATCTGTTTTGCAAAACATTTCTCTTTCTTTCATTTGATATAGTGGACAGGACGAATGAAGCACCTGGTCTGGTTTATTCTGGAAAACATGGGATGGCAAACACAACAACAATTGTAAGGAATTAACAGCAAGTCACTCAGACGTCTATTTTTTAGTTAAAGGTAAACAATAAATAAAATACACAAAAAAGTAACAAAAATATCTCTTCCTTTAAATGTTGTACAACCAACAGCACTACCTTGAGGTGAAAATATTCATTCATTCATTTTCTATACCGACTATCCCTTTCGGGGTTGCGGGGGGGCTGGAGCCTATCCCGGCTGTCATTGGGCGAGAGGCGGGGTGCACCCTGAACCGGTCGCCAGTCGATTGCAGGGCAATGTATAGAGACAGACAACCATTCACGCTCACACTCATACCTAAGGGCAATTTAGAGTGACTAATTAACCTAATGAGCATGTTTTTGGTCTGTGGGAGGAAGCCAGAGTGCCCGGAGAGATAAACACATAACCACAGTCATGAGGAATTAACATGAAGTCACTCAGACATCTGTTCCCCCTCAGACTATGAAGTAAAGTTCCACGTTAAAAGATGCATCAGTCATGTTCACTCTTTAGAGCCAATAACAGCTAGCTAACATCACTAGCTCTCAAAAGTCACTTACAAGGCAATAATAATAATAGTATAATAATAGTATATGTGCTCAATTCATTTATAGTCTTTGGTTTGTTTGTGGAGTTTGGCCCCATCTGATGGCATAATTCTGTGTTACATGGTGCTGCTGATCTCGTCTTCTGTTCCAGAAAAGAGGGTCCATCTGGTGGTTGTTGTATGGCAAATTTATATACCTTCAAACAAGAATGAAATAAAATGAAAAATGAAGGAACTTGAACCAAATGCTGCCTTTGTGAATCAGAAAAATCAAGTTTATCTAGAACTAGGAATACATAGAATCCGTGGAATTACATGACGTGAGTCAGATAGTTCCAGATAAACTTCATTTTTCCGAAAAGTTAATGCACTCAAAAAAATTTCTAGGTAGCGTACTTTTAAACTGTGGTATTATTTTTTGATGAGAGTTCTTGTAGGCAGGGAAAATACCCTTTGTATTTGGTACAATACTTCCCTTTTTGCAGCTGGTTCTGCATCACAAACTTTTACAAATTGTGGCTTACTGAGGGAGATGAGAGAACTTTCTACCGCATCTAATGTACTTAGTGGCCATATGGAGCTCATGGACTCTGCCAAAGACTCTGAGATGACCACACAGATTATTAGCATAGTAATGGTCGACTACAGCTCAATAATTCAAACTCTTCGCCAGTCAACCCTTAAGGGCCGTCCACACAGAGATGAATTAAGTCATTCAATTCACGCAGGTCCAATTTTGAAACCAGGTCTTAGAGTGAATTAACCTGACATGCCAGATGGACAGTTTCATATTGGAAATATTTCACTAAACCATCTGGGAAGGAGCCGTTAGGAAAGTTTTTCAGGAGGAGAACCTTCAAAAACAACAGCAGCTTGTGATTGGACGATCATTAGGCTTGTCACACTCATCACAGACCAATCTACATCGAGCAATGCTGCTACCTATAACTTAGCATACGTAGTGGCTACACGTAGCGGCTAACAGCTAAAAACAGTTAACAGCCGTTAGCGCTGCGGCTACTTCCTTTCATTTCCCTAGGATTGAACTCACGATTCCCGTGGCAAGAAACAGTGACAGTGCTGCTGAGCCACAATGAGCACGGCTAACAATGGCTAACAACAGTTAACGGCCATTAGCCCTATCGGCTAATCAGCCGCTAGGGCTAAACACGCAGTCACTTCCTGTTGTCGTGACGTCCACCCAGTGTTCAACACTAGCACGTCACATCCGCTGCTCCCGCAGCTCCCGCCTCTCTTCCCTGATTGTGCCGTTAAGAATTTGGCCGAGTGAATTCGTTGGACAACGGAGGCTGGCAAGACGGACCTGCAGGATTTCACAATCAGGCAGGTCTGTCTGCTCAGCAAGGCTAAGAGTGAATATATCTCAAAACGCTGCCCTGTGTTTAGGTGTTTATAGCAAGAAACGATGCCCCACCTTTCCCTTAAGCTGCATTCACACCAAACGTGACTTTGTGACCATAATCGCATCAGCCACTGAAGTTTCGTCGTCCGTCCATAAATACCTCATTTTGGTCACCGTCGCTGTCACTCAGTGACATCCGTTCGAGTTTCACCGCGATCATATCTTATATCACAAAATAGGATGTATAAGCTGACATTATTTCAGCTGTATCCTTTTCATGTAATTGATGGAATGATCATCCAATCACCTGCTGGATATGCTTTTGAAAGGTTCTGCTAATTCTCAAACACTTTCTAAGGGCTGTTTCCCAGATGGACTAGTGATATATATTGGTCCATCTGGTGCATCAGGTCACAGCCAAATAAATGAAGACAGAAGTAATTCAATAAAATTAAACATGGAAGCTACAGAAATACAAAACAGACATTCAAAAGTGCTTGATTTTTTAGATATAATTCAAAGTGAGACTCTCAGACCATCAGTCTTTTTGAATGCTTTTAATTGGCATAACAGGAGAACATTCCAGTCTGCAGAATTTATTAACGGCACATAGACACATCTGTCTGAGTCTGTGCTCTCTGCAGATGAATCATGATTCTCTTCATGCTCAGAAACCATGAACCAAACTGCAGATGTACGGGAAGTTTCCATTGCATGAAAGGCTGTTCACGCATTCCCACCCTGTCAAAGAACAAACAGACTGAACTCAGTAAATACAAACATCAGAGGGTATTGGTTCATCAGTTATGGAGAGGAAATGATATTTACATTTATAAACACAAAAACCAATAGAGATAACAATTTGATTGGTGCTTGGTCATTTTGCCGCCTGTTGGCTCTCATCAAAACGATAAAAAGAGATGACAAGCACTTCAGTGGCAAAGGTTGTCTAAACCGTACCAAATCAAATACCATGACCAAGAAAGCCATTAACCGTATTCAAGGGACAATTGTGTATTGACTAGAGTGATGTGTAGCCATAGTCCACACAGACTTGGAGACTTTAATCTGTTTGGAGGACCAAAAACTGGTGTCGCCAGCAAAGCTAACATTACCCCCACTTCTGCTTGATATTGTCCTTTAACAATATGTTAGCTTGGTTCTTTGGTGATGTTTAGTCAAATTCATGCTGTACTGCACTGCGTTCTGGTTTGCTTCCCTCATTTGGTCTTTCCATAGTTCAGGAGGCTTTCACATTCACCAGCAACCAAACTCAGACCAAAAGTCTCATTAGTAGGCAGACCAGAGTTTGTTTCTTTAGTCAGCACCAGAGGTCGTGTGCTCTTACACCTCGCCCGATCAAATGAACCTTCAGAAAAAATGATCTCCTTGTTAAAAAAAATAATGCACATAGATGTATGGCTTGGTTTACCTTCAGCGGTTCTCTTGATGTAGCTGGGTTTCAATACTTTCTTATAGTTGAGCCAAGCTGGGTCCTGTAAAGCAGGGCAGACCCAAAATGAAAGAATATTAATAATCAAAAGATGTTAAAATAAACTGAAGTGAAAGTATATAACATACCTGTTTATCACAGCCTCCAACCCAGAACTCCTTACGACGACTAGCTTTCATCAACATTTTGTTGATGTCCATGGAGTGCTTATCCTTGAACGCTGCTACAAGTCTTCCTCCCATGGACTCACAGTCTTTCTGCAGGGAAAGTGAACACATTAATACTTTAATACTGACTGAGTCCAAATAAGCAGAGGGCAAGACACAGGTGACCAGGGAGAAACTGGCTCAAATTTGGATTATTTTTGATATGACCTCTCGCTAACTAAAAGCAATTTGTCAGGAATGTGTTGGGGGGACAGTGGCACAGCAGGTCAGTATGTGGTGTGTACCTCACAGCAAGAATGTTGCTGTTCAAAACAAACAAACTACATATATAAATATGTGTGTGTGTGTGGGTGTGCGTGTGTGTAGAAAGGTATATCAAACAAAGCAGTCCAACTAAGTATACAATAAAATAGCATGGTTGTGGCTTGGTAGTAATAATAACAACAATAATAATAATAATCATATTTTCAAAGTAAATGGAAATAGCTCAGATATGGGGAGCTATTTTTGTCCTGTTGCTGTCACACAGCCTGCTACTTTGCTCCATGCTGTAGCTTTAGTGAACTGAAGCTGAGATTTTTATTATTTTAATTTCATTAACTAATAAATTAGCACACCACAGTTCACATGTAGCTTTCCCATTACTGCTTGTTCCTAAATTACCTGAGCATCAGTCCAAGTCTTCTTTTTTGGAAAGAAGCGCAGACAACGAGAACTGAACATCTCCCAGCCAGGAGGACATTTTGATCCTGTGTGGACAAACAGAAGAGAGGTGAATGTAGAATATGTTTGTGCTATTTTGAAGAAAAGTAGATTGGAAGAAAAGTAAGCAAAGTTATGAAGCTTGGTATAAAAAGTCTCCAGAACTGACTTTAATGTTAATGATGCCTGTAACAGATGCAGAAAGCCTCTGCTATTCACATCTATATTTTTTGGTCTTGTTCTAAACTTAATGTCTTCTGGGAGAACATTTTATCTCAATAGATAAAGCCTGAGGTCAGGATGTCCCTTCTCCTCTTGTTAGTTGTTTATGGTATCTATTAGCCCCTGAAGCGACAAAGTGAGCTCTTGTTTCTATGTCCCTGTTAGCAGGACTTCCCTCAGACATATGGAGAGATCAGCCAGTGGAGAAAATTAGCCAACCAAAAGGTCCAGGGGTCTTCCCTTATTTTTAGGGGTACAAACTGGGACTTTGCACTGTCAGAGTGAAGCCCCATTGTGCTTCCCACAGGCTTCTGCTTACCCACCCACCTCTGTTGCCGGTGTCCTTGCTTAAATTAACGGAGTGTTGAAGCAAAAACTGCACTTCATGAGATGTTTTTACATCTCGGTAAACCATCATCTTAGGCTCTGTCCACACAGAGTAGAAAATGTTTTTGTATTGAAAATGTTCTCTGTAAAGACGGCATTGTTTCAGCAAATGTGTCCGCCCAAATGAAAACACTGAAAACACTGCAGTACACATGCCAGGCCTGTAAGTGACGCTGTAACGCTGATGTAGACATACACTAAAACCAGAGAAGAAGACACTGAGCATGTGCATACATCATGAGAAATGTAAACAAACACTGGTGTACTCTGTTCTCTGTGTCCTCATGTTGCTCGCATTGGTTGTGCAGGAGCAGAAGATTTTACTGTTAAAGCTAAAACAAGCTCAGGAGCTTCTGCAGCAAAAACGCAACACCGTATTCCATAATTGGTGTCAGTGTGCATGCGGTTTAAGCAAGAGATGGGCTATGACAGCATCATTTCTTAAGCTATCCATATTTGTTGTACACACGAAAACACAAGGGCGTTATTTTCAGATTTATCCACTCTGGGACCAATTTTCAAAAATGTGTCCTGAAAAGCCATATCCGTGTGAACGAAACACCTTTTGGAGCAAAAACTGGTGCAGATACACATGAATTTGTCTCTGGATGGGCCCGTAGGTTAATGGATCAATTTTCACGTATTTAAAGCCCTGCTATGTAAGATTTCAGGTTTCTGCTCTCTAGTGGCCTCTATGGATGTTGAGTGTAACTGCACTGCTGTAAAACAGTGCACCTCACACCAGTGTGCAGTTTTGACATACTGAGGGAGGAGAAGCGAGCCGACAGGATGTCCCGAGAGACAAATAAACCATGTGGACTGATAAGGTACAGTCTGATCATGTTTCTTCCGAATAAATCACTTTTCAAGCGTCAGCTGTCAGTTGTTGGCAAAATGTACTTACAAGTCAAACAATAACAGGGCCAAATCAGCATCGGTGGGACATCCCTCCTTGTCTTTCAGCTCACGCCAGCGAGTGAACGCCAGGCCAATTTATCCTTGTACAGGCATTTAGCTTGTTTCTCTCCCCCTTTCTTCTTTTCGTCTCCTCTGATAAAACTTTTCTTTTCTTCAGGATTTTCACTGCTTCCGCCATGATAACAACTCTATGTTTAGCTTTCGCCTCAACTTCTGTCTTTTAAATTAATCGGGATGGAGGGGGAAGTGACGTATGCCGTAAAGCTATCAAAGCAGTAAAAATTTGTAGTTTTTTAGTGTGGAAGTGTTCCTATCATCCACCTCGAAGTTACATAGTGCCAGTGAAGGCAATACAGACCCCCTCAGACCATGACAGAGGTGTCATTTAACCTGTTGTAAGGTTATGTACCATCACAAATGAAATATTATGTTAAGGTGGAAAAACTACATAGTGTTAGTTTAAGGAGAAAGGCAGTTTGAAAGTGGCGACAACTCCTTGTTGCATTATGGGGGCATTTTGCAGTGAGGACTGCGGAGGTAAAAAAGCGCTCCCCCCTTGCTTTGGGAAATGTATCCATGAAACCAGAACAGTGGTCACTGATTGATAATTACATCTTATGAGTGATTAAAAATGAATGACACTATATTTAACCAGAAGAGCCTCATTGGTATTAAAAATCTTATTTGCAAGAGTGTCCTGGCCAAGACAGGCAGCAGCACATATACAAAGTTACAGACATAAAACAATTACTGACACTCAAAAAGGCTCTTTAATTTTCATTGTGTTTTTTGCTGCTGCTTGTCTTGGCCCTTTGAAAAAGAGGTTTTTTAATCTCAATGGGACCAACCTGGTGAAATAAAGGTTAAATTAGAAATAAAAAAATAAACAGGAAATGATTCTGGTGGGTGTATTTCTGGGAGCTTCAGCTTGTCACTGATGAAAACGTTAACAAAATGCTTGGAGAGGGACACAGCATTTTTTTTTGTTCTTAAATCATTTACTCGAATTTACAAACTCCCTTTGAAACAGAGTTGGAAAAATCGAGGGACACATCATAGACAGAAACCCACATCAAGTGTGGCAGGGATTACAACACATTTCCAACTACAAGGTCCACAGCACCACACCTACCTCATCCGACACCTCAATGGCAGAGGAACTGGATAGTTTCTTTGCCTGGTTTTAGGTGTGCATACAAGAAACAAGGTTAGCATGTTGTATGTTAGCCTGTGATGTTTGGGGGAAACGAGCTTCGCTGTTATGTGGTAACTGGCATGAATTTGCGGTTTGTGTGTGTTCAGGACCGTAAGCAGCGCGTAGCTTGAGCGGCAGTGTGATCCGCTTCACTCGAGATATGCTGCAGGTCTATCGTGAAGTCCCCGGATGCACTGTGTTCACCGCGGCTCTGCTCTGGCTTATTAGCATATGAAGGGGACCGCCTTCGGTTATGTGAGCTTGGAAAGAATGCAGCTGTGCTTTATTCATAGGTTTTTTGGACCAAAGCATGTAACTAACATTTCATGAAGACATCAAGGATCCACAAACTGCAGAAAAGGAGCAAAATATGGGACCTTTAACGCAATAATCCTGGACATTCTGGTCAATAAACTCTTGGAACTACACCTCCTCCTCTCACATGATGGCATGTGAGACTTGGGGTGAACCCCAATTGTAGGCCTACACCTTAGCCCTTCCCCTTTGTCTTCCCCTTCCCCTTGACCTTCTGTTTTGAGGGCCAAGGGGAAGGAGTGAAAACGCGTTCCTAAGAAACGAGACGACACTCATTTCCTGTTAGATCATCAACCAGAGCTGCTCGCTGGCTGTGTCGTAGGCAGATGTGACAATAGTCGTAGCTACAGCTGCGAAAGCTATCTCTTTATAATGAGAATTTTTAAAATACAACCAACAATTCAAAACATGATTAATATTTACGTAATGAGTTAATAATTACTTATAATCATGCCCTTCCTTCGGTCTCTGCTCTGCCTTCTTGTCAGAGGGCACAGTGTATTATGGGGAGTTCTCGTACCCCTTCCTTTCAAGTGAGGTCCTGGTCTGTCTTCATTTCAAGGGCTGTGTAGCCCTTCATCTTAGCCCCTCCCCTTAGGCCTACGGAGAATTGGGACACCCCTTCACTAGATGTGAATGTGTAAAACCAAGGGGTAAGGGGTAAGATAGGGGTTAGGGGTAAAATTGGGACAGACCCTTGGAGCCGTGTGCAAGGGGGTGGGTTTGGGTTGGGAGAGATGGGAAGATGTCATCCTGCATGAGTGAATGTGTGTGGGTATGAGAGTGAAGTGTATGTAGGGGAAAGTGGGATACCTTGCTTTTACTATTTATTGTATTTATTGTTCATTGCTACCATTTATCTTTTATTTCGTCCTTTCGTTTTAAGGACTGTTTCATAATAGCACCTTACATTTTGTTTTGTTACTACACTGTATTTTATCCAATGACAATAAAGCTTCTAAATTGATGCATATAGTTGGCTTTCGTTGATTTGATGAATCATATAGTCTGTGAGCCCTCATCATTCCCAGTCTCTCAGTCATCATACAAAAATCTGCAAAAACCTGTCTGTTCATGTGAACTTCTAGTCTTTTCAAAATCTGTGAAAGTTGTGTAGTGTGTCCCCAGCTTTAGGCAGGCAGGATCAGACTCATGCTGAAGCCTTGTTCGGGATGTGAAAGGACAGAAACAGAACCAGGAAGAGGCGGCAGTGAAAAGGAACCAAAGTTGAAATGTTATCTTACCTGTACATTTATGCCAGATTTTATACATACAGTGCTTCACAAATTTATTAGACCACCTGTCATAAAAATAAGAACACTTAATTATCTTAGAAATCTTTATTAAAACTGAAAATGCTATTAGACAAATGTTTTGAACAGGTACCAGCAATTTTAAATTGAATTCACCTTTTTAGGTGCCAGCCTGGCCCACATCTCTGAGAAGTCAGAAAGTAATCAAGCAGACCAGTTAACCATTTAAACTATTTTTTCTGTTCAGGAATGCAAGTAAATAAATATACTGTGGCATTTTAATCAAGAAATAATAATGTGCTTGACTATTTTTCCTGTATTTTTTTATTGAAGTGAATTTGAAAGTTCATGGATAACAATAATAATTATTTTTTATTATTAAAAATATCATTTCAGTCAAAGAGCTTTAACATACTCGTGTATTAACCATTACAGAAACATAAATAATGGTTTTGGTAATCACCAATGATGTTAATTTAGGGCAGCTGTAGCATAAACCTCAAATTGGGTGGTGGTCTAATAAATCTGTAAAACACTCTATGTTATTATTATACTAAAGAGAATGAACACTAACCTCCGTCACGTTTGGTTGGAAGTGGTGTTGTTGATGTAGTTGGAGGAGGATATGTTGTCATGTGTGTTGTTGATTTTTCTGAAAGCGGACAAATTAAAGTTAATAAACAGTCATAGATCTGTACCTGGACACTGTAGTTAACGACAGCACAAGAATCAGTACATAGAGGAATCATTCATTTTCTGATGTGATCAAACACTACACGTCAACAGGTTACAACTTGTAAGGTGGGATTTCCAATTCTGCTTTTGATGTGCGGAGGCACGTACCAAGACATACCAGAGGATACATGTGCACGGTTTGTCATTTCAAAATTAAAATATAGTGCAGCAGCCTACATGGAAGAGAGTTACCATGTTTTAACAAAACTGGTACGCTCTCTCACTAATCACAGAGACTTTCATCTTGGGAGAGATGGCCACAGTGTCATAAATCCAATCTTGAAATGAATATATACATATATATATATATATATATGAAGAGAGCAAGGGAGATAAAGCATGTTTTGATTTTCATCTATATTACATTTCATATTTACAGTGACACTTTTTCTTAATTTTCTCTTAATTTACTTATTCAACATCCTTTTGTTTGGAGGTGGCACAGCCTTTTCTTCACACAGAAGTGAAGGGAGGGGCCACTGTTATTTATAACTCTGTTATCACTTAACAGTCTGCCCAACATTGATTTTTGCAACCAAACAGACATAGTCAGGCTTTTATCTAAGTTTTATATTGATCCTACACAGCTTTGTTATGGTGAAGACAGTAATAGCTACATTAGAAATAAATTTCATTCGGCACATAAGGATCAACATCATTTTGCCCCTCTTTTTACAGTAAAATGTGAATTTGTGTTTGGAGTGGGAGAAAATAATTTGTATAAAGTCTGAATTGAGTTTATATTGGTGAGCATCAGATCCCTCCTAGGTTTTTTGGGGCACAACAAGCCCAAATGAGCAACTGTACTTGTGGAACAAGCCCAAAAAAAACTGCAACCCACAACTGCCAAAATGTACATGCAACTTTTCAAGGAAGAAGCCAAACTGGCTTATAATAAGCAGACCTGGCAACTATGGCTCCTGCGTAGTCGTGCATGCGCCACATGACTGAGCGTGTTTGGGGGCGTGCCAGGTTGACTCGGGCAGGCACGATAACCAGGAAACGGGGGTGAGGAAAGGACAAACTACCCTACCCCACTCATGTCTTGCTTTGTTGTGGCGAACTGGGTGATAATAAAAGCAAGCCTAAAGTCGCTTGTAATAAGCGGACTTGGCAACACAGATGTTGTCCCAGTCTGCGCGCAGCATGCTCCCTCACGCTCTCTGCCTCATACGCGGCTACAGTAATAACCGTTCTTCTAGTCAGCGCTGAGATCGGGGACATTTTCGGGGACAGCTTTAACTGGGGACAGGCCAAAACAGGGATTCTCACCGGAAATCGGGGCTCAGGGACATCTGGTCACCATAACACACGAACACACACACACACACAACAGCCCTCCACCCTACTGACATGAAAACGTCCCTCTTTATTAGCATTTGGCTAATAAATGGCTGCTTCCTACCGGGCTGACAGTGGCTATTCTGAACTCCTCAATCTATCCCTGGGTCATCTCCACCTCCTCTGAATCCCCTGGTCCTTCCTTCCCCAGCCCTGCACCTGTTGCCGAAGATGAAATTGAAGTGGGGCAAACATATCTGTAAGTTTGGCACATTCTGCTACTTCCACTTGAAGGCTTTTCAGCCTTTTTCACGGGGCTTTTCTGCACCCTATTGCGCTTTTGTAGTCTGTCCATGTCCCGCTCACTCCTCCATCTCCGGTTGGCTCCAAAGGCAAAATTTGATAACATTTTTCAAGCCAAGGGGCACGGTAGGGGTGGGCCGAGGAGGACTGAGATTTCATTGGATTAGCCCAATGTCCTTCAAGATAATCAACCTATGGTCTGTCGTGTTGTTTAAGATGATTTACAACATACTTTATTGGTCAGTGTATGACAGCTCTGCCCTTGACCGGCACAAAATGTGCGTCGGCCCACCGGGCATTGCCCGGTACGCCTGATGGCCAGTCCATGCCTGCCCCCTCCTCTGATGCCTAAAGTCTGATCATCAGGGGGCAAACATACAGTATTTCCCCGCCTCTGCTCTGACTGAATGCATTTCCCTGGCTGAATAGTCGATGGCAGCATTTACAGCTGGGCCGAAACCTCAGCCTCCAAGTCTAGGTTAGGTGGGGGGGCTCCGCCCTCACCTGTTAGATTTTCTCCTACAGGTTTTCTGAACTGATTTTTCCGTACATTCTAGATAAAATAGGTAAGATTCTCAATCTTACTGACACGCCAGATGGACAGTTCCATATTGGAAATATTTCACTTATCCATCTGGGAAGGAGCCGTTCTAGAATGTTTTCAGGGGCAGAATCTTCGAAAACAACAGCAGCTTGTGATTGGACAATCGTTCGGCTCGTCACACTCATCACAGACCAATCTACATCAAACAACGCTGCTACGTATGACGTACATACATAGCGGCTACACATAGCGGCTAACGGCTACTTCCTTTCCCGAGGATCGAACTCACGATTCCCGGGGCAAGAGGCAGTGACAGTGCCGCTGAGCCACAATGAGTACAGCTAACAACACCTAACAACAGCTAACAACAGTTACCGGTTGTTAGCCCTAGCGGCTAACTGTTAGCCGCTAGGGCTAACAGATACTGAGATACTGAGACCGTTTCAGAAGCCGCCATTGTTTTCAAACATGCAGTCACTTCCTGTTGTCGTCACAGCTGCTGCTCCCGCAGCTCCCGCAGCTCCCGCCTCTCTTCCCTGATTGGGCCGATAAGATTCCAGCTGCAGTGAAGTCGTTGGACAATGGAGGCTGGCAAGACTGAAATACATGATTTCAGAATCAGGCAGGTCCGTCTCCTCTACAAGGCTATCTCAATCTGTGTCAGTACCAAAAAATCATCCTCATCCTCTCTTCTAAAGTATATAGATAATCCTTTGTGGTAATCTTCTCCTCGTAAACAGAGGCTTTGGTTTGTTGACATGCTGAGAAGCACTTCTGCGGTGGTTTGTGCATGCGCCCTGCAGCTTAGTTTCATAAGTATTTCTTTAAAAAATTGCATAAAAAGTTAATCTTAGTCTAAAAATAGATAACGTAACATCACGCCGTCAATAAAAAACACAAGCACACAGGGCTGTCTAGAGTTCATCTGATGACTGTAGAGAGAGACAGGCTAAAGCACTACCCATATACTCCCGGCGTTTGAGCTAAGCTAAACTAGCGGTTGGCGATCTTTGTCCGTCTGTTACTCGTTACTGGACGCACAGTCAAAAGAATGTTGTATGCCTGCTTGTCATGGACTCGGGAGTGAGGCAAGACATGAAAACAACAAAAATGCTGGAGTGTTCCTTTAACATCACGTCAAGTTTTGTTCTAACTGCTTCAATTGAAGATGGAGCACTTTTTAACCTCTGGGCCCTCTTATGAGGCTGGCTCCAGATATCTTTCCCCTTTAACCCCCCCCCACCATGCTGACCTTGTCTGTATCTGTGTCTTTACTGTGGCCTCCAGTGGTGTGGAGCTTTTCTGTTTGTTTGTTTATGTCATTCAGAGTGTTAGTCAGAGTCTCTCACTGGAGAGAATGGGCACTTCTCTGCAGTTGTATTTTGTGAAAGCTGTTTTATGTATTTAAACATTTGGAAAGGAATAATCCATATCTGCTAAAAATATTTAAAACATTTTTTTTTAATCTGAGAATCGGAAGCAGAAAATGGACCAACATGGAGTTGAATTGTGGTCTACTGTTTTGATTTCAGAGTGAACATTTATAACAAATATTGGGAATTCCTTGTCTTTAATTTGTCATCGTGTGTTGGGTTTTAATTTATATTTCAAACAGAAATCATGTAAAAATCATAAAAGTAGTAAAAACAAAACTCATGTGAAGCATATGGAACTGTATGCAGGGATAAACAGAGGAGATTAAAAGCTTAATAATTTGTTATAAGATAGAAATCACTCCCATTTCTGTTTTACTAAATATGAGGCCACAGCCAGCAGCTGTTAGCTACAGTCAAAATGATAAAAATAAAGTCCAGCACGTCAGTGTTTGATGCAGACTCTTCTGTAAATATAGAGGAGGGACTTTAAACAGGTCTGTGTTCAAAAAATTGTAGCAGAGGGCAGATCTAGAACTCTTTGGATGGAGCCAAGCCAGCTTTTGTAGCCATCAGGCTACTTTCTGAATTCATATTTAAACCCAAACATGAGAGTTCTATCTGCACTGATCTATATCAAACAAACAAGCATCATGGGTAATTCTCAAAGTGGTGCACTGTTGTGTACTACAGGACACAAACTAAATATCCCCAATGCTACCGCTGAAAAGGTTCCTTGAAACAAATGACAAACTTTTTTAGTTTAGTTGAGGTTAGTTTATTGACCAGTGATCTTGAAGGTGACATTCAGTTTTGCAGGATCATCACAAATCAAGAGAGTCATATAAACTCACCTCCAAAAATGTCTTCATAGGTATCGTAGATTACTGTATGGACAGACAGACACACAGGCAAGAAGCAACAAGGCAGCTGTTATTTGAATAAATATTTGGACCTGCTTGACACATTTGTGTCCATAAATCTGAAGAACTGAAGAAAATGAACACGTACTTGTTGTCGTAATTGGGATGGTTGTTTCCATAGCTGTAAAATGTAATAAACAAGTTACTGATCCATTCAAAGACAGAGTAACAGTACAAGAATAACACAAAGAAAGGACTTGTAGGGCCTCAAAAGTTCTTGCATGCAGTGCAGGTGTCTCCCCTGCCTCACTGAGGGCTAAAGGTACCAAAGCTGGAACTCTGGCTGAATGAAAACACTCAACCACTCAGGTATGTGTGATGACAATCAGAGAAAACATGGAAAAAGGGTAAACCTCAAATATCTTTTGAAATTTTAAGTGAGGGTTTGTCCAATTATCAGAGAACTGTTAAAAAGTCATTATTTGTTGATGTATTAAATTGCAACATTTAATGAGGATTTTTGTTCAGGCAAAACTAAATAAATTACTCTTTAAGTCCACACAGTGGTGCTGTTGAGCCAGGTCAGACGGCCATGTACAGGAGAGGTAGATGTAAACAATGGCTGCAGAAGAGTAAGAAATGAAAGGAACACACCATCGGTATTTAAATCCACTTTGTGGACTTATTTTGGACTTAAGGAGGGGGTTAAATTCATTTTGACTAAAATGCAAAAGTTTGTTTATCAAGTTCTGTTATCTAAGGTAACAACTGATTTTCAGAGTGTTTCCAAATGAAAAGGCTCAACTCGTTCTTTTTCCTACACCATGTCATAAAAGGGAGTCATGTAACATAACTGTAATCATAATGGATTTACAGTAGTAGGTTTTTGAGAGGCTCAGCGCTTGTTTCATGTTATATATACACCATCTTAACATTCTTACACTCCATTTGACTTGATTTTCACCAACATGAAAGAGAAAACACACTATTTCAGTGACGTACTGAATCCCCTCTGTCATAAAACCCTGGGTGTCACAATGCTAAAGCAAAGTCAAGCTGGATGACGAATACATTCTGTTTCCTATGAACTCCTCACAATAAAAGTCATCACGTCTTGGCAACTTAACCAGACTGAACACAACAGTTTGAACTCAAGAGCACGATATGGAGGCTCTCAGCTCATCAGTAACTAAGCGGTAAAAGCTTAAAGTCACAGAGAGCACAGAGTGCACACACACGCACACACACATATATATGTATATATATATATATATATATACACGGCCTGGCCAAAAAAAAAGTCGCCACCACAAAAAAAGGTCACACACTCTAATATTTTGTTGGACCAACTTTAGCTTTGATTACAGCACGCATTTGTTGTGGCATTGTTTCAGTAAGCTTCTGCAGTGTCACAAGATTTATTTCCATCCAGTGTTGCATTAATTTTTTCATCAAGAGCTTGTATTGATGATGGGAGAGTCTGACCACTGTGCAAAGCCTTCTCCAGCACATCCCAAAGGTTCTCTATGAGGTTAAGGTCTGGACTCTGTGGAGGCCAATCCATGTGTGAACATGTCTCATGCTCCCTGAACCACTCTTTCACAATTTGAGCCTGATGAATCCTGGCATTGTCATCTTGGAATAGGGAAGAAAAAATCCATTGATGGAATAACCTGGTCATTCAGTACATTCAGGTAGTCAGCTGACCTCATTCTTTGGGCCATGATGTTGTTGAACCTAGACCTGACCAACTGCAGCAGCCCCAGATCATAGCACTGCCCCCACAGGCTTGTACAGTAGGCACTAGGCATGATGGGTGCATCACTTCACCTGCCTCTCTTCTTACCCTGATGTGCCCATCACTCTGGAACAGGGTAAATCTGGACTCATCAGACCACATGACCTTCTTCCAGGACAGTTCTTAATCAAATTTTAGTAGTTTCTGCAATCTCCTTAGATGTTTTCTCTTCTTGATGCATGCCAATGATTTGACCCTTCGTGAACAGACAAACATCTTTTCCATGAACACAGGATGTGTCTTTCGACATGGTTGTTTAAGAAATGAGAAGCTACTCATTGCATCAGCTGGGGCTTAATAACTTGTTGCCAGCTGAAAGATAATCGCCCATGCGGTAATTATCTAATAGGAGGCTCGTACCTATTTGCTTAGTTAAATCAGGTGGCGACTTCTTTTTGGCCAGGCAGTGTGATTCATTTTGCAAAAAAAAAAAAAAATCAACATCATGAATTAATAAAAACAAACTTACTTGGAGATGGATATGAAACTGTATGAAGGGATAAAAAGAGAAGAGATTAATAGCTGAAAACCTTTATTTAAAGATTCCTTTAAATTCATTCTATTAAGATAGAAATCACCCCCATGTCCATTTTATTAAATGTGAGGCAACAGCCAGCAGCTGTTAGTTGAAGTCAAAATGCTAAAAGTAAAGTCCAGCACATCAGTGCTTGATGGAGACTTTTCTCCAAATACAGAGGAGGGATTCTGAACAGATCTGTGTTCAAAATTTGAAGCTCATTTGTAGCAGAGGGCAGATCTAGAACTCTTTGGATGGAGCCAAGCCAGCTTACATATCCATCAGTCTACTGTCTGAATTGATATTTAAACCCAAACACAAGAGTGGTTTACATCTGCACACATCAATATCAAACAAACAAGAACTATGGGTAATTCTCAAAGTGGTGCACTGTTGTGTACTACAGGACACAAACTAAATATCACCAATGCTACTGCTGAAAAAAATTCCTTGAAACAAATGACAAACTTGTTTAGTTTAGTTGAGGTTAGTTTATTGACCAGTGACCTTGAAGGTGACATTAAGTTTTGCAGGATCATCACAAATCAAGAGAGATATATAAACTCACCTCCAAAAATGTCATAATAGGAATCATAGATTACTGTATGGACAGACAGACACAGAGGCAAGAAGCATTAAGACAGCTGTTATTTGAATAAATATTTGGACCTGCTTGATACATTTGTGTCCATAAATCTGAAAAATGAATACAAACTCATTGGGGTGGTTGTCACCATAACTGTAAAAAGAAGAAAGGGGACAGATCATTAAAAAGTTATTGATCCATTCAAAGGCAGAGTATCAATACAAGAATAACACAAAGGAAGAACTTGTAGGGCCTCAAAAGTTCTGGCATGCAGTGCATGCATGCCTCACTGAGGACTAAAGGTACCAAAACTCAGTCTGAGCTCTGGCTGAATGAAAACACTTGACCACTCAGGCATGTGTGATGACAAAAGGAGGAAAAGTGGAAAAAGGATAAACCTCAAATATCTTTTAAAATTTAAGTGACTGTTTGTCAAGTTATCAGAGAACTGTTAAAAAGTCTTAATCTGCCCTTCTAACTTGATCTGTTCCAGTTATAGAGGTGGGGGAAAAATCAGGACACTATATTCTAGCCATGTTTGCTTTGATAATATCACATCAATTCACGGGACAAACAAAAAATGTCCTTTTCTATCAATTAAACTGTTATTTTACATTTAATAATGTAAAACATAGGCAAACTATGAGACACTGCCTCTTGTGACGTCACAGGTAGCTTCGTTTTAATGTGTGAGTTTAATGTGTTCAGATTCTAACTTTGTCAAAGCTGTCTCCCAGTTCTGAGTGATCTGAAAAAACAGCTCAATCTATCACTATGATTGGCGGCCATCTCTAAGTACTACCTCAGCAACAGCAGAACTAAAGCTCTTCAGAGCAGCGAAGCAAAAAGTTAACAAGAGGCTAAGCAGAGCAGAGCGGGCTACATTAACTGGATACATGTGGACATCAGTCTGTGAGTTTTTCTCTGTTTCACTGAAACTGGAGTGACCTGATGGATATACTGAAAAATGTTTCTTAAACAATTTTATAGAATTGTGTCATTTTTTCTGTTTTGACCAATTTAACCAATTTAAGCTTCTCTCCATTGGCTTCGTGTACATTTAATATTATCTTGAAATTTGATTATTTTTAATTTCTAAATGGATTAGGACCACCCTGTCTTGTCAGACTGATTTCATCTCAAACTGAACATTTAAAATATCTGTATTGTATGAATACATCATCTTTTATTTGTCATTTTGTTCTGTGACTCATTTTGCAAACAGAAATCATTTCAGCATCATGAAAGTAATAAAAACAAAATCAATTGGAAAAGTGAATGATGCTGTATGAAGGGATACACACACAGATTAATAGTTGAAAACCCTTCATTTAAATATTTTTTAAACTAATTTTATTAAGATAAAAATAACTTTTTCTATAAACTATGAATAAAATCAAGAAAATCAACACAAACTTGTTGTTGGAGGAGGAGGAGAAGTAGTTCGAGGAGGTGGGAGGGTTGTCTTTGTAGCTGTTAAAAATAAAAAAGAGATCATTAAAATGTTATTGATCCATTCAAAGACAGAGTAACAACACAATCACACAAAGAAAATACTTGTAGGGCCTCAAAGTGTTTCAACATGCAGTGAAGGTGTCTTTCCTGTATTCCAGCTGATGCAGTGGTCATTGTTAAACTTATCCCTCGTGTTGTTTAAGTAGCAAATGAACATTTGCCCTCATATGAACCCATGAGTGTGTTTGTCTTTAATGCATGGTGTTAAGGTGCAAATTTGGCTTGTTCTTTCCTTGATATATATATATATATATATACACGGCCTGGCCAAAAAAAAAGTCGCCACCACAAAAAAAGGTCACACACTCTAATATTTTGTTGGACCAACTTTAGCTTTGATTACAGCACGCATTTGTTGTGGCATTGTTTCAGTAAGCTTCTGCAGTGTCACAAGATTTATTTCCATCCAGGGTTGCATTAATTTTTTCATCAAGAGCTTGTATTGATGATGGCAGAGTCTGACCACTGTGCAAAGCCTTCTCCAGCACATCCCAAAGGTTTCTATGAGGTTAAGGTCTGGACTCTGTGGAGGCCAATCCATGTGTGAACATGTCTCATGCTCCCTGAACCACTCTTTCACAATTTGAGCCTGATGAATCCTGGCATTGTCATCTTGGAATAGGGAAGAAAAAATCCATTGATGGAATAACCTGGTCATTCAGTACATTCAGGTAGTCAGCTGACCTCATTCTTTGGGCCATGATGTTGTTGAACCTAGACCTGACCAACTGCAGCAGCCCCAGATCATAGCACTGCCCCCACAGGCTTGTACAGTAGGCACTAGGCATGATGGGTGCATCACTTCACCTGCCTCTCTTCTTACCCTGATGTGCCCATCACTCTGGAACAGGGTAAATCTGGACTCATTAGACCACATGACCTTCCTCCAGGACAGTTCTTAATCAAATTTTAGTAGTTTCTGCAATCTCCTTAGATGTTTTCTCTTCTTGATGCATGCCAATGATTTGACCCTTCTTGAACAGACAAACATCTTTTCCATGAACACAGGATGTGTCTTTCGACATGGTTGTTTAAGAAATGAGAAGCTACTCATTGCATCAGCTGGGGCTTAATAACTTGTTGCCAGCTGAAAGATAATCGCCCATGCGGTAATTATCCAATAGGAGGCTCGTACCTATTTGCTTAGTTAAATCAGGTGGCGACTTCTTTTTGGCCAGGCAGTGTGATTCATTTTGCAAAAAAAAAAAAAAAATCAACATCATGAATTAATAAAAACAAACTTACTTGGAGATGGATATGAAACTGTATGAAGGGATAAAAAGAGAAGAGATTAATAGCTGAAAACCTTTATTTAAAGATTCCTTTAAATTCATTCTATTAAGATAGAAATCACCCCCATGTCCATTTTATTAATGTGAGGCAACAGCCAGCAGCTGTTAGTTGAAGTCAAAATGATAAAAGTAAAGTCCAGCACATCAGTGCTTGATGGAGACTTTTCTCCAAATACAGAGGAGGGATTCTGAACAGATCTGTGTTCAAAATTTGAAGCTCATTTGTAGCAGAGGGCAGATCTAGAACTCTTTGGATGGAGCCAAGCCAGCTTACATATCCATCAGTCTACTGTCTGAATTGATATTTAAACCCAAACACAAGAGTGGTTTACATCTGCACACATCAATATCAAACAAACAAGAACTATGGGTAATTCTCAAAGTGGTGCACTGTTGTGTACTACAGGACACAAACTAAATATCACCAATGCTACTGCTGAAAAAAATTCCTTGAAACAAATGACAAACTTGTTTAGTTTAGTTGAGGTTAGTTTATTGACCAGTGACCTTGAAGGTGACATTAAGTTTTGCAGGATCATCACAAATCAAGAGAGATATATAAACTCACCTCCAAAAATGTCATAATAGGAATCATAGATTACTGTATGGACAGACAGACACAGAGGCAAGAAGCATTAAGACAGCTGTTATTTGAATAAATATTTGGACCTGCTTGATACATTTGTGTCCATAAATCTGAAAAATGAATACAAACTCATTGGGGTGGTTGTCACCATAACTGTAAAAAGAAGAAAGGGGACAGATCATTAAAAAGTTATTGATCCATTCAAAGGCAGAGTATCAATACAAGAATAACACAAAGGAAGAACTTGTAGGGCCTCAAAAGTTCTGGCATGCAGTGCATGCATGCCTCACTGAGGACTAAAGGTACCAAAACTCAGTCTGAGCTCTGGCTGAATGAAAACACTTGACCACTCAGGCATGTGTGATGACAAAAGGAGGAAAAGTGGAAAAAGGATAAACCTCAAATATCTTTTAAAATTTAAGTGACTGTTTGTCAAGTTATCAGAGAACTGTTAAAAAGTCTTAATCTGCCCTTCTAACTTGATCTGTTCCAGTTATAGAGGTGGGGGAAAAATCAGTACACTATATTCTAGCCATGTTTGCTTTGATGATATCACATCAATTCACGGGACAAACAAAAAATGTCCTTTTCTATCAATTAAACTGTTATTTTACATTTAATAATGTAAAACATAGGCAAACTATGAGACGCTGCCTCTTGTGACGTCACAGGTAGCTTCGTTTTAATGTGTGAGTTTAATGTGTTCAGATTCTAACTTTGTCAAAGCTGTCTCCCAGTTCTGAGTGATCTGAAAAAACAGCTCAATCTATCACTATGATTGGCGGCCATCTCTAAGTACTACCTCAGCAACAGCAGAACTAAAGCTCTTCAGAGCAGCGAAGCAAAAAGTTAACAAGAGGCTAAGCAGAGCAGAGCGGGCTACATTAACTGGATACATGTGGACATCAGTCTGTGAGTTTTTCTCTGTTTCACTGAAACTGGAGTGACCTGATGGATATACTGAAAAATGTTTCTTAAACAATTTTATAGAATTGTGTCATTTTTTCTGTTTTGACCAATTTAACCAATTTAAGCTTCTCTCCATTGGCTTCGTGTACATTTAATATTATCTTGAAATTTGATTATTTTTAATTTCTAAATGGATTAGGACCACCCTGTCTTGTCAGACTGATTTCATCTCAAACTGAACATTTAAAATATCTGTATTGTATGAATACATCATCTTTTATTTGTCATTTTGTTCTGTGACTCATTTTGCAAACAGAAATCATTTCAGCATCATGAAAGTAATAAAAACAAAATCAATTGGAAAAGTGAATGATGCTGTATGAAGGGATACGCACACAGATTAATAGTTGAAAACCCTTCATTTAAATATTTTTTAAACTAATTTTATTAAGATAAAAATAACTTTTTCTATAAACTATGAATAAAATCAAGAAAATCAACACAAACTTGTTGTTGGAGGAGGAGGAGAAGTAGTTCGAGGAGGTGGGAGGGTTGTCTTTGTAGCTGTTAAAAATAAAAAAGAGATCATTAAAATGTTATTGATCCATTCAAAGACAGAGTAACAACACAATCACACAAAGAAAATACTTGTAGGGCCTCAAAGTGTTTCAACATGCAGTGAAGGTGTCTTTCCTGTATTCCAGCTGATGCAGTGGTCATTGTTAAACTTATCCCTCGTGTTGTTTAAGTAGCAAATGAACATTTGCCCTCATATGAACCCATGAGTGTGTTTGTCTTTAATGCATGGTGTTAAGGTGCAAATTTGGCTTGTTCTTTCCTTGAGGGAAAAAAAAAAAATATATATATATATATATATATATATATATATATATACACGGCCTGGCCAAAAAAAAAGTCGCCACCACAAAAAAAGGTCACACACTCTAATATTTTGTTGGACCAACTTTAGCTTTGATTACAGCACGCATTTGTTGTGGCATTGTTTCAGTAAGCTTCTGCAGTGTCACAAGATTTATTTCCATCCAGTGTTGCATTAATTTTTTCATCAAGAGCTTGTATTGATGATGGCAGAGTCTGACCACTGTGCAAAGCCTTCTCCAGCACATCCCAAAGGTTTCTATGAGGTTAAGGTCTGGACTCTGTGGAGGCCAATCCATGTGTGAACATGTCTCATGCTCCCTGAACCACTCTTTCACAATTTGAGCCTGATGAATCCTGGCATTGTCATCTTGGAATAGGGAAGAAAAAATCCATTGATGGAATAACCTGGTCATTCAGTACATTCAGGTAGTCAGCTGACCTCATTCTTTGGGCCATGATGTTGTTGAACCTAGACCTGACCAACTGCAGCAGCCCCAGATCATAGCACTGCCCCCACAGGCTTGTACAGTAGGCACTAGGCATGATGGGTGCATCACTTCACCTGCCTCTCTTCTTACCCTGATGTGCCCATCACTCTGGAACAGGGTATATCTGGACTCATTAGACCACATGACCTTCCTCCAGGACAGTTCTTAATCAAATTTTAGTAGTTTCTGCAATCTCCTTAGATGTTTTCTCTTCTTGATGCATGCCAATGATTTGACCCTTCTTGAACAGACAAACATCTTTTCCATGAACACAGGATGTGTCTTTCGACATGGTTGTTTAAGAAATGAGAAGCTACTCATTGCATCAGCTGGGGCTTAATAACTTGTTGCCAGCTGAAAGATAATCGCCCATGCGGTAATTATCCAATAGGAGGCTCGTACCTATTTGCTTAGTTAAATCAGGTGGCGACTTCTTTTTGGCCAGGCAGTGTGATTCATTTTGCAAAAAAAAAAAAAAAAATCAACATCATGAATTAATAAAAACAAACTTACTTGGAGATGAATATGAAACTGTATGAAGGGATAAAAAGAGAAGAGATTAATAGCTGAAAACCTTTATTTAAAGATTCCTTTAAATTCATTCTATTAAGATAGAAATCACCCCCATGTCCATTTTATTAAATGTGAGGGCTACATTAACTGGATACATGTGGACATCAGTCTGTGAGTTTTTCTCTGTTTCACTGAAACTGGAGTGACCTGATGGATATACTGAAAAATGTTTCTTAAACAATTTTATAGAATTGTGTCATTTTTTCTGTTTTGACCAATTTAACCAATTTAAGCTTCTCTCCATTGGCTTCGTGTACATTTAATATTATCTTGAAATTTGATTATTTTTAATTTCTAAATGGATTAGGACCACCCTGTCTTGTCAGACTGATTTCATCTCAAACTGAACATTTAAAATATCTGTATTGTATGAATACATCATCTTTTATTTGTCATTTTGTTCTGTGACTCATTTTGCAAACAGAAATCATTTCAGCATCATGAAAGTAATAAAAACAAAATCAATTGGAAAAGTGAATGATGCTGTATGAAGGGATACGCACACAGATTAATAGTTGAAAACCCTTCATTTAAATATTTTTTAAACTAATTTTATTAAGATAAAAATAACTTTTTCTATAAACTATGAATAAAATCAAGAAAATCAACACAAACTTGTTGTTGGAGGAGGAGGAGAAGTAGTTTGAGGAGGTGGGAGGGTTGTCTTTGTAGCTGTTAAAAATAAAAAAGAGATCATTAAAATGTTATTGATCCATTCAAAGACAGAGTAACAACACAATCACACAAAGAAAATACTTGTAGGGCCTCAAAGTGTTTCAACATGCAGTGAAGGTGTCTTTCCTGTATTCCAGCTGATGCAGTGGTCATTGTTAAACTTATCCCTCGTGTTGTTTAAGTAGCAAATGAACATTTGCCCTCATATGAACCCATGAGTGTGTTTGTCTTTAATGCATGGTGTTAAGGTGCAAATTTGGCTTGTTCTTTCCTTGATATAATATATATATATATATATATATATATATATATACACGGCCTGGCCAAAAAAAAAGTCGCCACCACAAAAAAAGGTCACACACTCTAATATTTTGTTGGACCAACTTTAGCTTTGATTACAGCACGCATTTGTTGTGGCATTGTTTCAGTAAGCTTCTGCAGTGTCACAAGATTTATTTCCATCCAGGGTTGCATTAATTTTTTCATCAAGAGCTTGTATTGATGATGGCAGAGTCTGACCACTGTGCAAAGCCTTCTCCAGCACATCCCAAAGGTTTCTATGAGGTTAAGGTCTGGACTCTGTGGAGGCCAATCCATGTGTGAACATGTCTCATGCTCCCTGAACCACTCTTTCACAATTTGAGCCTGATGAATCCTGGCATTGTCATCTTGGAATAGGGAAGAAAAAATCCATTGATGGAATAACCTGGTCATTCAGTACATTCAGGTAGTCAGCTGACCTCATTCTTTGGGCCATGATGTTGTTGAACCTAGACCTGACCAACTGCAGCAGCCCCAGATCATAGCACTGCCCCCACAGGCTTGTACAGTAGGCACTAGGCATGATGGGTGCATCACTTCACCTGCCTCTCTTCTTACCCTGATGTGCCCATCACTCTGGAACAGGGTAAATCTGGACTCATCAGACCACATGACCTTCCTCCAGGACAGTTCTTAATCAAATTTTAGTAGTTTCTGCAATCTCCTTAGATGTTTTCTCTTCTTGATGCATGCCAATGATTTGACCCTTCTTGAACAGACAAACATCTTTTCCATGAACACAGGATGTGTCTTTCGACATGGTTGTTTAAGAAATGAGAAGCTACTCATTGCATCAGCTGGGGCTTAATAACTTGTTGCCAGCTGAAAGATAATCGCCCATGCGGTAATTATCCAATAGGAGGCTCGTACCTATTTGCTTAGTTAAATCAGGTGGCGACTTCTTTTTGGCCAGGCAGTGTGATTCATTTTGCAAAAAAAAAAAAAAATCAACATCATGAATTAATAAAAACAAACTTACTTGGAGATGGATATGAAACTGTATGAAGGGATAAAAAGAGAAGAGATTAATAGCTGAAAACCTTTATTTAAAGATTCCTTTAAATTCATTTTATTAAGATAGAAATCACCCCCATGTCCATTTTATTAAATGTGAGGCAACAGCCAGCAGCTGTTAGTTGAAGTCAAAATGATAAAAGTAAAGTCCAGCACATCAGTGCTTGATGGAGACTTTTCTCCAAATACAGAGGAGGGATTCTGAACAGATCTGTGTTCAAAATTTGAAGCTCATTTGTAGCAGAGGGCAGATCTAGAACTCTTTGGATGGAGCCAAGCCAGCTTACATATCCATCAGTCTACTGTCTGAATTGATATTTAAACCCAAACACAAGAGTGGTTTACATCTGCACACATCAATATCAAACAAACAAGAACTATGGGTAATTCTCAAAGTGGTGCACTGTTGTGTACTACAGGACACAAACTAAATATCACCAATGCTACTGCTGAAAAAAATTCCTTGAAACAAATGACAAACTTGTTTAGTTTAGTTGAGGTTAGTTTATTGACCAGTGACCTTGAAGGTGACATTAAGTTTTGCAGGATCATCACAAATCAAGAGAGATATATAAACTCACCTCCAAAAATGTCATAATAGGAATCATAGATTACTGTATGGACAGACAGACACAGAGGCAAGAAGCATTAAGACAGCTGTTATTTGAATAAATATTTGGACCTGCTTGATACATTTGTGTCCATAAATCTGAAAAATGAATACAAACTCATTGGGGTGGTTGTCACCATAACTGTAAAAAGAAGAAAGGGGACAGATCATTAAAAAGTTATTGATCCATTCAAAGGCAGAGTATCAATACAAGAATAACACAAAGGAAGAACTTGTAGGGCCTCAAAAGTTCTGGCATGCAGTGCATGCATGCCTCACTGAGGACTAAAGGTACCAAAACTCAGTCTGAGCTCTGGCTGAATGAAAACACTTGACCACTCAGGCATGTGTGATGACAAAAGGAGGAAAAGTGGAAAAAGGATAAACCTCAAATATCTTTTAAAATTTAAGTGACTGTTTGTCAAGTTATCAGAGAACTGTTAAAAAGTCTTAATCTGCCCTTCTAACTTGATCTGTTCCAGTTATAGAGGTGGGGGAAAAATCAGTACACTATATTCTAGCCATGTTTGCTTTGATGATATCACATCAATTCACGGGACAAACAAAAAATGTCCTTTTCTATCAATTAAACTGTTATTTTACATTTAATAATGTAAAACATAGGCAAACTATGAGACGCTGCCTCTTGTGACGTCACAGGTAGCTTCGTTTTAATGTGTGAGTTTAATGTGTTCAGATTCTAACTTTGTCAAAGCTGTCTCCCAGTTCTGAGTGATCTGAAAAAACAGCTCAATCTATCACTATGATTGGCGGCCATCTCTAAGTACTACCTCAGCAACAGCAGAACTAAAGCTCTTCAGAGCAGCGAAGCAAAAAGTTAACAAGAGGCTAAGCAGAGCAGAGCGGGCTACATTAACTGGATACATGTGGACATCAGTCTGTGAGTTTTTCTCTGTTTCACTGAAACTGGAGTGACCTGATGGATATACTGAAAAATGTTTCTTAAACAATTTTATAGAATTGTGTCATTTTTTCTGTTTTGACCAATTTAACCAATTTAAGCTTCTCTCCATTGGCTTCGTGTACATTTAATATTATCTTGAAATTTGATTATTTTTAATTTCTAAATGGATTAGGACCACCCTGTCTTGTCAGACTGATTTCATCTCAAACTGAACATTTAAAATATCTGTATTGTATGAATACATCATCTTTTATTTGTCATTTTGTTCTGTGACTCATTTTGCAAACAGAAATCATTTCAGCATCATGAAAGTAATAAAAACAAAATCAATTGGAAAAGTGAATGATGCTGTATGAAGGGATACACACACAGATTAATAGTTGAAAACCCTTCATTTAAATATTTTTTAAACTAATTTTATTAAGATAAAAATAACTTTTTCTATAAACTATGAATAAAATCAAGAAAATCAACACAAACTTGTTGTTGGAGGAGGAGGAGAAGTAGTTCGAGGAGGTGGGAGGGTTGTCTTTGTAGCTGTTAAAAATAAAAAAGAGATCATTAAAATGTTATTGATCCATTCAAAGACAGAGTAACAACACAATCACACAAAGAAAATACTTGTAGGGCCTCAAAGTGTTTCAACATGCAGTGAAGGTGTCTTTCCTGTATTCCAGCTGATGCAGTGGTCATTGTTAAACTTATCCCTCGTGTTGTTTAAGTAGCAAATGAACATTTGCCCTCATATGAACCCATGAGTGTGTTTGTCTTTAATGCATGGTGTTAAGGTGCAAATTTGGCTTGTTCTTTCCTTGAGGAAAAAAAAAAAAAAAATATATATATATATATATATATATATATATATATATATATATATATATATATATATATATATATATATATATATATACACGGCCTGGCCAAAAAAAAAGTCGCCACCACAAAAAAAGGTCACACACTCTAATATTTTGTTGGACCAACTTTAGCTTTGATTACAGCACGCATTTGTTGTGGCATTGTTTCAGTAAGCTTCTGCAGTGTCACAAGATTTATTTCCATCCAGTGTTGCATTAATTTTTTCATCAAGAGCTTGTATTGATGATGGCAGAGTCTGACCACTGTGCAAAGCCTTCTCCAGCACATCCCAAAGGTTTCTATGAGGTTAAGGTCTGGACTCTGTGGAGGCCAATCCATGTGTGAACATGTCTCATGCTCCCTGAACCACTCTTTCACAATTTGAGCCTGATGAATCCTGGCATTGTCATCTTGGAATAGGGAAGAAAAAATCCATTGATGGAATAACCTGGTCATTCAGTACATTCAGGTAGTCAGCTGACCTCATTCTTTGGGCCATGATGTTGTTGAACCTAGACCTGACCAACTGCAGCAGCCCCAGATCATAGCACTGCCCCCACAGGCTTGTACAGTAGGCACTAGGCATGATGGGTGCATCACTTCACCTGCCTCTCTTCTTACCCTGATGTGCCCATCACTCTGGAACAGGGTATATCTGGACTCATTAGACCACATGACCTTCCTCCAGGACAGTTCTTAATCAAATTTTAGTAGTTTCTGCAATCTCCTTAGATGTTTTCTCTTCTTGATGCATGCCAATGATTTGACCCTTCTTGAACAGACAAACATCTTTTCCATGAACACAGGATGTGTCTTTCGACATGGTTGTTTAAGAAATGAGAAGCTACTCATTGCATCAGCTGGGGCTTAATAACTTGTTGCCAGCTGAAAGATAATCGCCCATGCGGTAATTATCCAATAGGAGGCTCGTACCTATTTGCTTAGTTAAATCAGGTGGCGACTTCTTTTTGGCCAGGCAGTGTGATTCATTTTGCAAAAAAAAAAAAAAATCAACATCATGAATTAATAAAAACAAACTTACTTGGAGAAGGATATGAAACTGTATGAAGGGATAAAAAGAGAAGAGATTAATAGCTGAAAACCTTTATTTAAAGATTCCTTTAAATTCATTCTATTAAGATAGAAATCACCCCCATGTCCATTTTATTAAATGTGAGGCAACAGCCAGCAGCTGTTAGTTGAAGTCAAAATGATAAAAGTAAAGTCCAACACATCAGTGCTTGATGGAGACTTTTCTCCAAATACAGAGGAGGGATTCTGAACAGATCTGTGTTCAAAATTTGAAGCTCATTTGTAGCAGAGGGCAGATCTAGAACTCTTTGGATGGAGCCAAGCCAGCTTACATATCCATCAGTCTACTGTCTGAATTGATATTTAAACCCAAACACAAGAGTGGTTTACATCTGCACACATCAATATCAAACAAACAAGAACTATGGGTAATTCTCAAAGTGGTGCACTGTTGTGTACTACAGGACACAAACTAAATATCACCAATGCTACTGCTGAAAAAAATTCCTTGAAACAAATGACAAACTTGTTTAGTTTAGTTGAGGTTAGTTTATTGACCAGTGACCTTGAAGGTGACATTAAGTTTTGCAGGATCATCACAAATCAAGAGAGATATATAAACTCACCTCCAAAAATGTCATAATAGGAATCATAGATTACTGTATGGACAGACAGACACAGAGGCAAGAAGCATTAAGACAGCTGTTATTTGAATAACTATTTGGACCTGCTTGATACATTTGTGTCCATAAATCTGAAAAATGAATACAAACTCATTGGGGTGGTTGTCACCATAACTGTAAAAAGAAGAAAGGGGACAGATCATTAAAAAGTTATTGATCCATTCAAAGGCAGAGTATCAATACAAGAATAACACAAAGGAAGAACTTGTAGGGCCTCAAAAGTTCTGGCATGCAGTGCATGCATGCCTCACTGAGGACTAAAGGTACCAAAACTCAGTCTGAGCTCTGGCTGAATGAAAACACTTGACCACTCAGGTGTGTGATGACAAAAGGAGGAAAAGTGGAAAAAGGATAAACCTCAAATATCTTTTAAAATTTAAGTGACTGTTTGTCAAGTTATCAGAGAACTGTTAAAAAGTCTTAATCTGCCCTTCTAACTTGATCTGTTCCAGTTATAGAGGTGGGGGAAAAATCAGTACACTATATTCTAGCCATGTTTGCTTTGATAATATCACATCAATTCACGGGACAAACAAAAAATGTCCTTTTCTATCAATTAAACTGTTATTTTACATTTAATAATGTAAAACATAGGCAAACTATGAGACACTGCCTCTTGTGACGTCACAGGTAGCTTCGTTTTAATGTGTGAGTTTAATGTGTTCAGATTCTAACTTTGTCAAAGCTGTCTCCCAGTTCTGAGTGATCTGAAAAAACAGCTCAATCTATCACTATGATTGGCGGCCATCTCTAAGTACTACCTCAGCAACAGCAGAACTAAAGCTCTTCAGAGCAGCGAAGCAAAAAGTTAACAAGAGGCTAAGCAGAGCAGAGCGGGCTACATTAACTGGATACATGTGGACATCAGTCTGTGAGTTTTTCTCTGTTTCACTGAAACTGGAGTGACCTGATGGATATACTGAAAAATGTTTCTTAAACAATTTTATAGAATTGTGTCATTTTTTCTGTTTTGACCAATTTAACCAATTTAAGCTTCTCTCCATTGGCTTCGTGTACATTTAATATTATCTTGAAATTTGATTATTTTTAATTTCTAAATGGATTAGGACCACCCTGTCTTGTCAGACTGATTTCATCTCAAACTGAACATTTAAAATATCTGTATTGTATGAATACATCATCTTTTATTTGTCATTTTGTTCTGTGACTCATTTTGCAAACAGAAATCATTTCAGCATCATGAAAGTAATAAAAACAAAATCAATTGGAAAAGTGAATGATGCTGTATGAAGGGATACGCACACAGATTAATAGTTGAAAACCCTTCATTTAAATATTTTTTAAACTAATTTTATTAAGATAAAAATAACTTTTTCTATAAACTATGAATAAAATCAAGAAAATCAACACAAACTTGTTGTTGGAGGAGGAGGAGAAGTAGTTCGAGGAGGTGGGAGGGTTGTCTTTGTAGCTGTTAAAAATAAAAAAGAGATCATTAAAATGTTATTGATCCATTCAAAGACAGAGTAACAACACAATCACACAAAGAAAATACTTGTAGGGCCTCAAAGTGTTTCAACATGCAGTGAAGGTGTCTTTCCTGTATTCCAGCTGATGCAGTGGTCATTGTTAAACTTATCCCTCGTGTTGTTTAAGTAGCAAATGAACATTTGCCCTCATATGAACCCATGGGTGTGTTTGTCTTTAATGCATGGTGTTAAGGTGCAAATTTGGCTTGTTCTTTCCTCGAGGATGGACAGAAAGACTGTCAGGTGATATTTTCAGAAGATTTCATTACCCCAGCCTTAGGACTGTTACTAGGAGCCTTCCACACAAGGATTTAGAGTTTCTTCTCTGTTGTTGTCTTTTTTCTTCACTAATAGCGTAACACTTAGGCAAGTCCTATTATTGATCTGATACATTCTTGTATTTAGTGAGGTTCTTCTTGACTGGTGTTCAATGCACAGGGGCCACCTCAATAAAATATTTCACTTTCTGTATTTGTAAGGAGAGACTGTTGATGATTTTTTAATACAGTCTAAAAATCTAAACAGAATATTCACCAGCCTGGAAGTGCTAAATTCATACCAGACTATTTTCATGGACAACTGAACATTTGTGACATCTTTTCAGGCTCCTTGCCTGAGCTTTTATTAGTCATTTTGTTGTAATTAATTTTTCTGAATCATCACCAGTCAAGAAAATAATTTAATTGTGCATCCAAAAAAGTCATTAACAAAATCAGTGATGGCTGTATGAGCAGCTTAAAGCCAATCAACTCCATTTAAAATGACTTAAGCAAATGGTAAATGGACTTGAGCTTATATAGCAGTTTTTTTGTCTTTGACTACTCAAAGCTGCTTTACATCGCAGGTCACAAGCTCACTATCAGGCAGGCCTGAGCTCAAGGCTAAGTTATCCATTAGCTAGCCTAACAGCTCAGACTCAATTTGTAAATTGTAGGCACAAGGTCATAATAAACATAAGTTAAAGGAATCATTTGAGATTCATGTTCGAACATTTATAACATATCACAACATGGTTAGTTTTATTCTAACACCACGAGTTGGCTGAGAGGAAAACTTCACAGCTGGATAGTCTCAGAGGCACAATGCAATCTGGAGTGGTTGAATATGACTCAGCTGAGTTTATTCACATAATAAAGTTAAATTTGATATGGTAAATTTGTGTTAAATTTTATAATGTTAAATTTGATTTGTTATACTCAAAATTCTACCAGTAAGGGGTTTCTTGGGCACACAAAGTTATAGATCTGGGTTTTACACCCTACTTACACTGTGACCTCTTATTTACAATGGAGAAGTCAGTCCACCAGACAAATAAAGGGCAGAATCACTTCTTTTAAGATTTTACATAGTAAAACATAAAGTTAAAACCAACCTCTAAGTTGACGTTTACCTCGACCTGAACCTTGACGTCCACCTCGAGCTAGACGAGCTGTAAAAAGCAGATAACATTTAAAACCAAAATATTGATTCATTCCATGACACAGTGTTGTTTAATTGTGTAAAACTGATGTTAAGAGGAATAATTAATTTTCAGGATTATCAACAGTGCTTGCAGGTCTTTATGTGAAATAGGAGACTACAGACAACTGCTGGTTGATTTCAGCTCCAAATGAGGGGGAGCAATTAATTAGTTGAATGGTGAAAGGTAATGTGGAATCTGTTTACAATGTTTATCAAAAGAAAAGTGCTGCAGGTCATTAGGGATGCACCATATTACCGCTAAAATATTGGGACTGACAGATATTGGCCGGGAACGTTGAATATCGGTATTGGTCAATATTGAATTTTTGCTGACATTTTTATTTAAAGACTCTCTGCTCTAGATGGAAAATATCAGTATTGGCAACAATGCATTTGGAAATATCTTCAAAAACCCAATATTGTGCATTCCTACAGTTCACTCATCACCCTCAAAACTCCTTGAATTATGCAACCTATTTTCTTCATCATGTGGCTCGTTGAATGTTTTAGAGGAAGTAGACGTGCAGCCACAACATGCTTAATAACCTGATCAAAAACAGGCCTTTCATTATGTACCCCTCTGAGCGCATACATTTAATATTATGTGAATTTATTGTGCAGAATTTAAGTCAATCAAACATTTGATAATCTGCTATTGAAAACAGTGTTAATGTTGACAGCACTTTTTAATTTAGTTTTGGCTTTAGTCTTATACCTAAAATATCTTTTAGTTGTAGGCATAATTTAGTCATCTAAACTGTTTTAATTTTAGTCTAGTTTTAGCTGATGAAATTTCACAACATTTTAGTCGATGAAATCTACTGTAAATTTAGTCGACTAAAACATGAAGTGTAAAATGTAAGGCTTTTTTTTTGTTTGTTTCCTTGAATTTCTGAAGTCATGTTCTACACTCGAATAAAGTGAAACATCTAATAACCCTTTATTGAATGCTGGTAAAGTTTGAATGTATAAATGAACAGAAACAAATTTAACTTTCGTGTGAAATCACCTTTATTTAGGCTACCTGGCATAGCATCTCAGTTACAATACCAGAATTGACAACAAACAGTGAACCTGCTCTACGTGAATATATCAGTTCATAAAGAGAGGAGCTCTGATTGGATCGCTCCCCAACTTATCCCACCACCATGAAGCTAAGGCAGCTGTGATTGGATGTCCCTCTTAACTCATCCAACCTTTCCACACAACCAAAGTAGCTGTGATTGAATATATTCCTAAATTGTCTCTACTTTTTACATGACCAGATTAGGTCTGATTGGATTAAGTCTCTGTCAAAAATTTAAGTCTAGATTTTATTTGTTGACAAAAATGTCAGTTAATTTAGTTTTAGTTCTTGTCCATGTGCACTTGTTTTTATTAGTTACTGTCTAGTTTTCGTCAGGGGAAAAAAGGTTGTTGACGAAAACAATGACAAAACAATTAGCCAACACAAAATTAACACTGCTTGACTAAATTATATTTTCAACAATTTGATTCTTACCATTAGCTGGTGTCAGCACCAACATGACTCCAAAAACCAGAGACACAGTCTGCAGGTTCATGGTGAAGACGCTTCAGGTGTGAAGACAATAATGGAAGTCCTAAAGATGCAGAGACAAACATGTTATTTCATATGACTCGAAGTGGTCCTTTCAGTAAAAAGAGGATGATCATAAAAATGAAATCAAACCTGTAGAAGAAGAATCTCCTCAGCCGTTTGGTTTGGAGCTGCTGCACACAGCAAAGAGCAGCCCTTAAATATACTTCAGTATTCAAACATGACAGCGAGGCCACATCTGTAACACACCCACCACATATTCACCTTTGTTTGAAGTTCCAGAGAAATGTGAATTGTTATTCCAGATAGAAATGTGCAATATAATTACACTGGGATCAAATATTTTGATGCTGTTGAACCAAGAGCATCCTGGATAATTATTTAAATAAACCTGTGGCTTTTCTTCAACCCAATCCAAACAGAAATGGCTTTGGTCAACCATAAGCAAACATTTTCTAAAGGTTTTGAAAGTCAAACTCACTTCTTTCAGACATCATACCGGACAAATTACATGCAGTGACTTTTATATCCGTGATTACAAAGACTGTTGATGATGATGTTACAGAAATGCATGTTTAAAATATCAACTACTGACCTGAGACCAGTGTCCAAAAGGAGCTGTCAGTGGACACACAAGCCAAGATTCAATGAGGTGCTAGAATCATTCCTCAAACTGCCCTCTAAACTTCCCTCTAAATCATACACAGTTTTTGATACAAGGTCTAAAAAATGGTGAACTTCCTGTTGGTTTGACAGTATGCATTCAAGAGGCCTTTTGTAGGTCATTGTTTGGTACATATGCCCACCAAATTTTAAAGTCCTGGGTTCACCTGCTGCAAGGGCTGTTTTTTTAATGTTTAGGGGGCACTGTTGAAATCTTTTAACAGGTCAACATATTTAACCCTTTAGTAACTTCTCATTTATCATCTAGACCTGTGTGTAGTGAAATTCATGGCAGTAAACATGTCCAGCCCTTCAAAATTTCCAGTAAATTCCCTGGAACTTTCTATGGGAAGTTAAGCTAGGTCATTTTGGAAATATTCGAAATGGGAAACTTTTCATGGGAATTATGGGAATTTCTAGAAATTAACTGGAAACTGGAGGTAATTTAAACAAACTGTATCATATCCAAACATGAACAAAAACATTTTATTTTGTCATGGGCAGACGTCCATGCAAAATAATACAACTTAAACGCATAACATTTCAACAGATGTATCTGTAAGAAGATTTTTATCAGGTTTCAATTACTTATCGAAGAATCAGTTTTAGCTTCACCTTATGTCCACAGGCTCAAATGTGTGGCTTCAACAGTCCAGGGCTCTAGAAATCATCTGTGCACGTGATAGAGGAGCACAGTGAATGTAGGGGACATGGCCTCAATACCCCTGCAGTGAGCAGTGTGCTATGTGTGTTTGACTGAAGAATAGCAGAGATATTCTCAAGTTAAACTGCATAAAATCTGGTTGTTTTAGTCAAGATTATACTAAAATGTATTTTCCTGAGTATATTTAAAATCCCTGTTAAGGGCCGCCCTTAAAATTTGTGAATTCCAGATTTGTTCCCATTTATTCCCATAAATTCAGCTTTATTCCCATGGAAAGTTTTGACCTTTGAAAATTCCTGGAATTTGCCAATGGCAGACATGGAATCAAGCAAATCCAATCAGTGCCAAGCGACTTTGAATTTCTGTATTGATCATGAGAGATCCTGCAAGATCATTGAATATATGGGCTAAAAATGATGTTTGCATCATGGATGTGCTGCTGGAAAATCTGCATGAACTGTATGATGCTGTCAGTTTGGATAAAATTCTCTGAGGAATCATCACAGCACCTCATTGGATCGATTCCTACAGGGGTAAAGGCACTTTGGGCTAAAGTGGGGCAGATCTGATACTTGTTTAGCTTTGCAACAGTTTTTCTTGTTTCACTTGGTTTAGTTTGTTTCACACCCCACCAGCCAAATCCAAGCCACCATTCACTTATTTTTGGTTATCTTGCCTTGTTTGGTCTTTGTCTGGTTCAGATTCAGTTTATTGGTGGACCAGAGTTTGTGTGAGCTTTCACAGCAGACCAGAAAAACTAAACTAATCACCACAAAGCAAACCAGAGTTCTTCTGGTCTCATATTAAGTGTGAAAGCACCCAAAGTCTGCATTAATTCTAGATAACCAGTTTAAGTATTTGTGTATTTCCAAGCTAATGATGCCTTTAAACCTTAAGTTGCCTCTCAGTGGCCTTTGGCTCCCCTGTCAGCCAGCGCAAACTTTGATTGTTCTAATGCTTTGAGTCTGCTATCAAGGACTAATCACTAGATAAATAAGGGAGAGTTTTGTTGAAGTGACTCCAGGAACCACATTACCTCTGACATCCGTGTTGGCCAGTATCTGTTTTTGTTGGATGAGTAAAGTGGACCACATGGTTATGATGAATAAATAACTTAACAGGTGCTGTGTGAAAGACATCAAAATACCAGAGTAAAGTTCATTTTTATCTGTTTTTATTCAACAAAGTGAAGTTTTGTTGTGTTTAATATTTTACACATAAACTGAAATACTGTGGTTCAAACTGTTTTGTAATAAACTGGAATAGCAGATCAGCAATTAAACAAGACAGCAAAAATACATCATGCATCATAACACGAGATACTTGTTGATTTTTGCCCTCCATAACACCACTGCTGAGATGTCATTGCAGCCAATGTTGCTTTGGTAGTGGCTTTCATCTTGTTTTAACTGAACACTGTCTGTCATCCTTCTGACGACACTTCACAGGTTCTCTGTGGGGTTGTTCAGACCAATCAAACTAAGAGAAACCAAAGCCACCAGACAAGTCATTAATACTTACTAGACAGTGACAGGTCCTGTTGAAAAAGAAAATCAGCATTTCAATATCAAAGCATGCCTTCTTCAGCTTCATGCATAATAGCCTCCCAAACACTTTGGTTACACCACAGTTTTCTGAGAAAATTCTCACCTTGGCAGTGTTATTCCAAAATGTGTTTTCAGTCCTCATTTGTGTGTGGGCCAAAGGCCAGAATTAACAGAGAGAGAAAGCTACAATTGCAGAAATACCAGCCTGCCCGTTTAATAACTGAATTTATTTGAGCTTTTCAACAGCTTGTATGGAGATAATTAATTATTACTGTGAAAACTGTGTGCGTATGGGAAAATATGGGGCTTCTCATCCACACAAGAGCCGATGACATCAGAAAGTGTAAAGGTACAAACTTTGATCATCGGCCCTGTGGCTGGAATGAATCAGGCATTCGGGAGTTGCCCCAAATCTCCGGATGGCCACCCCATATATATGCTGTGAATATGTCTAGTTCCATTTAACATTGATCTGAGGAGAGGACAAAACAGCCAGACTGTTGCTTCAACTACCATTTCTGATTTCTATATAGTTGTATATGTGTTAAAAACATAATATATAGATTTATACAAAGGGAACTTTCAGTGATCACAAGAGGAGTTTTCATCTCCCTAGCACACACTTTTATCGCTACTTACAGATAAGAAGCTTTGTGTATTCAACCTCATATTATAAAAATGAGGCAAAACTCACCAACTTTGACTGAATTATAATGAAAGCAGAAACACTTAATAAGAAAATATTAACTTATCTGTATGACCAAGTACTAATGAATGAAAAGACGATGATGAATACTAAACATAGCTGGGAAAAAGATTTTGCTGTTCAGCTTGATAACCAGATCTGGAGCAGAGCGTTAAACCATGCCAAAAAATGAGTAGATCAGATAAATCACATGAAACACAATATAAGATAATAAATTAACTACATGTAACTCCAGAAATTAGAAGCACATATGACAAAACTTGCCCCGCAACATGTTGTAAAATTGAAAAACAAGTAGGCATGTACTATCACTTAACATGGTCATGTCCAGTCATTACAACCTTCTGGTCTGCTGTTCAAACTGAGGTTGAAAAATTTCTTGGCATCAAAGTTGAAACGGAACCAAAACTCTGTATTCTAGGTGTAAACTCCAAATCTGGTCAGAAGGCAAAAACTTCTATGCCTTTCAATTCTGCACGTTGGCTCTATGAACATTGAACACTGTGAGTTTGGTATGATAAATTGTTGTTATTCCTTCCATATGAGAGAATATCACATGCGCTATGAGGAACTTTGGATAAATTTGTAAAGGAACAGTCTCCCCTCATAACCTGACATGCCAGACGGACAGTTACATATATCCGACATGGAAATATTTCATTTGTCCATCTGGGAAAGAGCCGATAGAAAATGTTTGTCAGAGGGCAGAACCTTCAAAAAAAACTGCGGCTGGTGATTGAACGATCGTTCTGCTGCTCACACTCATCAGAGATCAATCATACCAAGTCCTTGTCATATTTTTCACGACCAGAGAAGCCAGTCGGTAGATCAAACTCTTACCCAAACCGGTCAGGAGAAGAGCAAAAACATTATTTCCCGTAAGAAAAGCTTTGAGTGACTTTCTTTGCTCTTTCAAAGAAGAAACAGAGTCAGTTTCTGATAAAACTGCAGATACTGCCGCATCAATAAAGACCGCTTCACGAGCCGCCAGTGTTTTCAAACATGCAGTCAATTCCCGCTGTCGTCACGCCTGCAGCTCCCGTCTCTTTCTTCTGATTGGTTAATCTGGCTTTTAGCCGAGTGAGTTTGTTGAGGATTGGAGCTTGGCAAGATGGATCTGTGTGATTTCAGACAATGAATCAGGCAGGTCCATCTTCTCTGCAAGGTTACTCCCTTCATTGACTATTTTGGTCATGAATGGTCCACAGTGACCTGTTGAAGTGTAGACTGACTAGTATGCTGATTTATCATCTATTCATTTATTTGATTTGTAATCTTCTGTAATCATTATTATGTTTTTTTTCACTTTTTTTTGTAATTCATTTACGACAAGTTTCTCCCGTTTGTGTGTGTGTGTGTGTTTGTATATGTGAAACATGTTAATTGTTCATGCAAGTTTATCAACCAGGACAACAGTATAAGAAAGTTATGATCCTGACTTGTGTGTTTACAGAATGTATCCTGTTCTCCTTGCATGATTTGTGTTGATGAAAAAATAAATAAAGAGAGATAATTAAAAAAAAAAATCCCAGAGTGCTTTTTGCTGAACTGAAGTGTCACTTTATGTTTAGCTGATGTAGCTGGTGTAATAAAAATGTTGTTTTGTGCTTGGGGAAAATGTTATGTTGAACAGTTTGTCACCTGCAGGTTCCACTGGGGGTTTTGGGTTAGGGTTACTCTCGGGTTACTTTACTCAACAGACAACACTAAATCACCATCTAAACAGCTCTCACAGCGATGTGCTCTGTCACACCCAAGTGTTTGCTTTTAATTCTGTTGTGTTAATGTTACATTATTTGAGTTATTAAGGCCATTTGTGTTTGTGCTGTTCTACACCCTTATTACAGTACATCTCACCTCCCCTGTAAACATCCTGGAGCGGGGCGGGGAGGCAGTGCTGACAGCCCATTAGCTCTGTTTTCAGAGGCAGTATCAGAGGCGTCATATTAAGGGGGGGCACATCTGGATCCGCCTGATCCAGTTCCCAGTTTTCTCCATTTGTGGATAATGGCTCTGACCGTGGTTCACTGGAGTCCTAAAGCCTTAGAAATGGCTTTGTAACCTTTTCTAGACTGATAGATTTTAATCATAATTTTTATTCTCATTTGTTCTTGAATTTCTTTGGATCGTAGCATAATGTGTTTCTTTTCAAAATCTTGCAGCCTACTTCACTTTGTTAGAATCAGAAGAATCAGAATAAGACGGGTTCTATTTAAGTGATTTCTTGTGATTTAACAAGGGGGGGCAATTACTTTTTCACATAGGGTCATAAAGGTTTGGAGAGCTGTTGTCTCTTAATAAATAAATCATCATTTAAAAACTGCATTTTGTATTTACTCAGGTTATCTTTGTCTAATGTTAAAATTTGTGTGATGATCTGAAACATTTAAGTGTGACAAATATGCAAAAAAGTAAGTTTCAGTTTTTAACAGTCCCCTTCATGTACCAGCCATGTATGGCTTAATTTTCTCTAAAGGTGGTTTAATTTGTGTTTTACAGTTGAATGTTCTGAATGGCACTGTGTGATTGTTCTTTGTGAGCCCAATCAAAGAAGAATTTCTGTCACCAGACAGTAAAGACAATAAAGTATATCTATCATCTATCTATCTATCTATCTATCTATCGATCTATCTATCTATCTATGTGTATATATATATATATGTGTGTGTGTGTATATATGTAGATATATATATAATATATTTATATATATATACATATATGTGTGTGTATATATTGTTTATATATACATATATAAAAAACTAAGAATGAACGAATTAGATTTGAGGGTTGGAGAGTAAGGTTATTGGGCCTCATACAAATCCCTTTCTGCTGAATTTGATATTTCAAAATGCTTGAAAGGAATTTTTGAACTCTGCACAAATGTCTTCTTCTGTTAAATCCCACTTAGTATGTTGACTTGAGCAGTTTAGTTTAATCCTGGCTGCTTTGATTTGTAATGTAGACTTTGACAGTCATTCATTTAAAGCTAGGGTTGGTAATTTGATTTAGATACACTTTTTGTTATACTGGTTAAAATGATCGTTATGTCCTGATGGCAATCAATGCATGATGTGTTCTTAAAAGAGAGTGAAAAATAGCCGCTGTCTGCAGCAGGAGTAAAACAGGGAAAACACCAACCAATCACAGCGATTCAGACTGAATTTATTAAACGAATCAAATCCTGTACTGCCGTTCTGCCCACCTTCTGCGCATACATTTTGCCGGCGTGCACTGACCCTGATTCAAGGCGCATAGCCAAGAGGGATCCAAGTAGGCTGGAGAATGCATACCTTTCAGGTTTTGGCTTTGAAAATAAGGGGAGCTCGCTGCGAGCCCTCCCACAACCCCAACCAAGCTCCTGTATCCCTTACATTTTAAGACAGGCACACAAGAAATCTAAAATAAACACTTTGTTTTTCTTGGTTTGTTGCCGCTGTGGGCTCTAATCTTGCGACATCCGCCACCCAGGCTACTGCAGGTGGCAGTTCTCGCGAGGCTTTTTCCTTCGTCTTCGGTTTTACGGTGGTTGGCATCCATCGTTTTGGTGCATTATTGCCCTGTTCGGCTAATGACGGAGCTCAGTTTGGAGAGGCAGAAGAATGTTGTCCCAGCCAAAACGGGAGACTTGACAGCTATGTGGAGAATGGCAGAGACACTACCTATATCCCGATTACCGCTCGTCCTGCTAAACAGAGGAAGGGAAGAAAGATGGAGGCAGGGAAGGCCAAAACAAAAAAGAATTTGGACAAAGCCAGGGCAAAAATGAGAGTCAACATCGGGTTGTGGGTACTAAATAACTTGCCATGTTTGTTTGTTTGTTTTTTTTTTAATTTACTATAATAATGTTTTGGTGTTTTCTTACTCCGCTGAGTGAGACATGACTTGGTGTAGTGCAAAACAAACAGGATGTGTTGAGGACCAGTTTTGAGTTGAATCAGTCATACGGTCATGAATCAGCAGCTCTCGTGCATTGGGGGGGGGGGGGGGGGCAGTTTTGGAGGAGCCCCAGGGCTAGGCGGAGTCCTGAGGAGATGCTACATTCAAATTCATACTAGTTTTCCTAGCTTCAATGTATTTATAGATGTGAATATGGGGGCCTCTAGTAGTAAAGATTGGACCATGCAGCACTGATACAAGAAGAACCAATAAGCCTCTTTACACCCTCGGTTAATGTTAGGACGGATTTTTCCCTCTGATCTCATGAAAATCAACCTTCAACAGCAGCGATAAGTCTGGTTTAATGATTACTACTAAACAGTCAAAGAAAAGACAATTGGAAATTAAAAGAAGGGACAAGATCATAAATGCTCCATTAATGCTTCTTCTCCTCAATTGTTTTTCTTCGTCAATAGAACAAAACAGTTTAATGTTTTTTAACTGCATGGACACAGATAGTACCTACATCTCTTATCAGTCTGGTGAACTCCTTCCTTTTGTTTGATTGTTAGTTGATCGTGTTCTCCAGCAGACATATACATTTATACTGCCTGCTCTCTAAAGTGTTTATGTTCTGTAGTGTCATGATGAGTATAAGAGATTGAGTGGGATGTCATGATTTTTTAAACTCAAGATTCTGGTTGAATATAAAGACCTTTAACATCTGACGTTACATGTCTGTCCTGCTCCTGAATGGACAGCAGAAGAGATGCTGCCCAGCATGTCACTCACTTCACATCTGTGCTAAGTAAACAGTAAACTTTAACTTATATACTGTATTTAACCATGAGTATGGCACATTTTGTCTTGTTTTCCTCATTTAACTTCTATTTCAAACTGGTCTAAGGCAACTCAGAGACCTCACAAAGAAATGCTTTTCACTGAGTGTATGATGTACAAATAAAGTGCCTGATGTTTTAACATATTTAAAAATGAAATGCACAGACAGTTTCTTCATGCTTTTTAATCAGCGTAAAGCAAGAAAAGATCATTCAATCTGCAGAATATTATGATGGGTCAAAGACATGCCTGCCTATGTCCATGTTTTCCACAGATGAATCATGATCCTCTTCATGCTGAAGCACTGCTGCAGAGGGATGGGAGGTCTTCTTCAAGCTCCAAGTTCTCCTATTCTGTAAAAGAAAAAAAAGTGATTATATAACTCAAAAACTCTCCGTCCCATGGATTGGTTCTGCAGTAACAGAGCTACACTGAGTAGTGCCCTCAGTAAACTTCCTCTCTGACAGATAAAGTAGTTATGCTTTGGATGGCAAAGGTCAAAGGTCAACATTTAAGTGTCTTGTGTTGGAAGTGTTGATTGATTGCTTGTGAAAGAGATATCTCAGGAATTTTTGAGGGATTTTTTGTCAAAATTTACACAAACAGAAACAAAGCAGCAGAAACAAATTTGACGACGACAGGTCTATGATTGGTCCATTGATCTGTCACTAGCTTTAGTTCTTACTTTAGTCCACTTGTCTCCACTTACCTCCCTCCCTTTGCCCACACACCCAACACAGCATCGTGTGGATTTGCTGTTCATCATGAGACTGGGGTCCACATTCAAGATTTCCTGCTGCTTAACAGAAGGTTTTTTCTTGCCGCCATGATGGAGGGATTCATGATTGGCTATATGGATTCATGTTGGGTGTTGGATGTATATATTTGTATATATATGTATATGTGTATTTTTATATGTATATATGTATCTATGCATATATGTGTATCCATAATATGAAGAGCTTTGTGCTCTATTGTAAAGTGTCTTGAGATAACACTTGTTATGAATTGGCGCTATACAAATAAAGATTGATTGATTGATTGACAAACCTCCACTCTGACCTGAAGATGAAATGTTTTTTTGGATATTATTGCAGAAGGGTCAAGGTCTTTGTGTCTAATGTTGATCTATTGTAAAAGTAAAATCTCTAGGACATTTTTCTTATTTTTCATAGATTTGCAAAGATTTCCACTCTGACGAAAGGTGTTAAGGTAGCTTGGCTGTGTGTTCACTCTTTTTTTAAGTGTATTTTGGGTATTTGCAGCCTTTATTAGACCTTATTACCTCCGCCAAAGATGTTATGTCTTCGCCAGGGTCTGTCTGTGTGTTTGTTTGTCTGTTGGTTTGTCTGCTAGCAAGACAACGCAAAAACTACTGGATGGATTTACATGAAAATTTTACCAGAGGTGTGGTTTGGTCCAAGGAAGAACCCATTACATTTTGGTGGTGATCCGCATATTTGTCTGGATGCAAAAAATTCCAAAAAATTGCATAAAATCCCATCAGTTGGGCCTTATTTTAAAAAAATCATATCTCTGACATCACTTAATTGATTCACTTCAAAATGTACAGGATAATATATATAATATAACTCTATCATCACAGTCAATTTAATCTGGATCTGATCCAGATTCATGTCACAAAAAAACATTAAAGTTGATAATGGCAAATCCCATTCATTTCTCCTAAGCTGCTCTGGGGTTCTGCCCCCTTTACGTCAGTATGGGAATTGTAGTTTATTTGCAAACTCACGTCAATGTTTTTCAAGCCTATGTCACTACATTACCCAGCTTCCCCTGCAATGCCAGCGGAGGAGTTCTGCACATGGACAGACATGAGCGGAGACTCGGCTGTTATATCGGAGCGCGTGGTGGTCCAGAATTGTATCTTGGCGCAGGTCTGCGCTCTCCAAGTGCTTTTCTAGTTAGGCTTGTGAAAGTGGGTTGAGAGAAAGTAGGGGCAGAAACTCAACAAATGGGTTTCAGGCGGGAATCGACCGGCTGAAGCATTTATGGGAGGAGCCTGGTTGCTACCCACACATTTAGCTGTGTTTCTCCTTACAGGAATAAACTTATAAATCCTTATGAGCTGTACCTCTTTAAAGGTGATTAATCAGGCTTTCAAACAATATGAAACACAATTTCAATGGGTTTTATTAAAGGAAAAAAAATCTGCAGAAATAACATTTCACTTACTGTTTCACTGCTCAGAGATTGTTTTCCTCATTAAGCACTCAGATGTAATTATGCCAATAATTTCCATTTCATAGCAGCAAGGCAGATTTTATGTGTTTCATAGGTCAGGGTTTGCATGTTTGGTGGTTCTCATACAAAAACTTACTTGAGGGTCCTACTGTTGTTAGAGACAGCCCTGGAAATGGTCCTAAAATTATCTCAATTTTTGCCAATCTACACTTAAACAGAAATGATCGCACAAGAAAGAGCAAGAAGTTCAGCAGAGGGAATTCGCTCCAAGAAAGAAGAACATCCAACATGTTTGAGCTTTAACATCGTGTAAATTTGAGTTACTGAACTTCCTCATGTATCAGTCAAAGGTGTGAGAGGTGTTTGATGGGAAGTTACTTTCTAAAGTAATCTGTTAGGGTTCTGTGTTGCACATTTAGAAAATACAAATTCCTCTGGCTTTGAAAACTGTAAAAAACATTCCACTAAATAAAGGACAATAAATGATAGTCTTCTATTGTCTGTGTGAGAAATTCTACATGATCAAACTTAAATGTGGAGCATGAAAATATAAGTGTAGCAAATGGGTGATAAAACAACGTGACAGATTAAACAAATCAGCAGGACTTGACAGAATGAACACCAAACTTCAGAGGTCGAGAATGATGGTTCTGAGGAGCTGTCTGCAATACTTTCTTGAGCTTCTTGAGAATCATGAGCTGTGGAGCATTATACACAAGAGTGAGCAGCCAGGAGATAAAACTGGCTTTAAAAGAAATTGATGGAGCCAAGCTAGCTCTCTAACCTAACACTCTACTGGCTGTGTTCATATTTAAAGGGGATAGTTTGGGTTTTTTGAAGTGGGTTGCTTGTGGTCCATGGCACTAGTAAATATAATTGCCATTAAAGCATCCAGCCAGCTTTGTCCCTGAGAAGAGGTAGCAGGCCCTGATGCTATTCGATATTTATATTGCAACCAGTGGTGCCACTGGAGGCCTCATAAATAACCCCCTTTTAGGTCAAAACTACACAAAAAACAGCATTGGCTTGATGGACACTACAATAAGATTCTTAACAGCATGTCACTTTTCCTGAACAAAGCCTCTGTGTTAAGAACTTTGGTTTGTTGGGACGGTGCGGTTATGTATCCTTCTGCCATCGGCTGGTCAGGTCATCAGAACAAACAATAAACTCTGACTTCACAGAAAGAGACCCAAAAATGAGAGAATTTGAACAAATCAGCAGGACTTCACAGACATACACATTCATTATAAACATACTATATATATATATATATATATATATATATATATATATATATATATATATATATATATATATATATATATGATAAATTCCTGGTCCCTCATTCATCATTTTTGCTCTGTGATTCATTTTGCAAAAAAAAAAAATCAACATCATGAATTAATAAAAACAAACTTACGTGGAGATGAAAATGAAACTGTATGAAGGGATAAACAGAGAAGAGATTAATAGCTGAAAACCTTTATTTAAAGATTCATTTAAATTCATTTTATTAAGATAGAAATCACCCCCATGTCCATTTTATTAAATGTGAGGCTACAGCCAGCAGCTGTTAGCTGAAGTCAAAATGATAAAAATAGGGATTCTGAACAGATCTGTGTTAAAAAGTTGAAGTTCATTTGTAGCAGAGGGCAGATCTAGAACTCTTTGGATGGAGCCAAGCCAGCTTTCAAATCCATCAGTCTACTGTCTGAATTCATATTTAAACCCAAACATGAGAGTGGTTTACATCTGCACAGATCAACATCAAACAAACAAGAATTATGGGTAATTCTAAAAGTGGTGCACTGTTGTGCACTTCAGGACACAAACTAAGTATCACAAATTCTACTGCTGAACAAGTTCCTTCAAACAAATGACAAGCTTGTTTAGTTTAGTTGTGGTTAGTTTATTGACCAGTGACCTTGAACTATAAACTCACCTCTATAATTGTCGCCATAGGAATCATCGTTTGCTGTAAGGACAGGCAGACACAGAGGCAATCAGCAACAAGACAGCTGTTATTTGGATAAATATATATATATATATATATATATGTACATATATATATGTGTGTGTGTGTGTGTATATATATGTGTGTGTGTGTATATATATGTATGTATGTATGTATATATATATACATACATACATACATATATATATATATATATATATATATATATATATATATATATATATATATATATATATATATATATATATATATATATATATATATATATATATATATGATGAATTCCTGGTCCTTCATCATTGATCATTTTTCTTCTGTGATTCCTTTTGTAAAAAAAAAAAAAAGGTTCAACATCATGAAGTAATAAAAAACAAACTCACATGGAGAACGTGGAACTGTATGAAGGCATAAACAGAGAGGAGATTAATTGCTGAAAACCTTTATTTAAAGATTTTTTAAATTCAATTTATTAAGATAGAAATCACCCCCATGTCCATTTTATTAAATGTGAGGCTACAGCCAGCAGCTGTTAGCTGAAGTCAAAATGATAAAAATAAAGTCCAGCACATCAGTGTTTGATGAAGACTCTTCTCCAAATACGGAGGAGGGATTCTGAACAGATCTGTGTTCAAAAGTTGAAGCTCATTTGTAGCAGAGGGCAGATCTAGAACTCTTTGGATGGAGCCAAGCCAGCTTACATATCCATCAGTCTACTGTCTGAATTCATATTTATTTCATATTTTGGACCAGCTTGGCACATTTGTGTCCACAAATCTGAAGAACTTAAGAAGATGAACATAAACATGTTGTCTAAAGCGGGGTACACACATAAAGGTCATCGGGCTGTTTTGTCCCGACTTTCCCACTTCCCGACCTAGGACGGCAAATGCCCCATTATCCTATGTCATATAAGATTGTCCTATAAGATTATCCTGTGGTCTGAGGTGTGTTAAGAGTGAATTTGGCCTGATAATCGGCTTTGAAATGGGTCAGGGCCAACAATCGTAAATATTAAACTTGTTCAATATGTACGACATAAAATCTTCATGTGTGTGGGGAAAGTCAACGACTCCCGAGTCATGACTCCGTGAATTGTGACGTGGAACAGAATGTAGGCAATCAAGAAGCGAGCTGACGAAGGAACAAGGAAGCAGTCATAAATAAAAACAAGCACTGCCGAGGGGGGGTATTCCACGAAGCTGGCTAAAAAAGGCTGGGCTATCGCCGGTAAGCGTGGCTTGAATAAGCAGCCACTTTAATCTCAGCTGCAACTCGTTCCACTAACGAGGCTCAGCTGTTTTCAGAGACGCTTATTCTATCCAGGCTGATCCAAGCTGCGGCTAAGCGCGAGGCCGGGGTAGATAAAAAGCCCCGACGTGTCGGTTGTTGAAATGACGAGATCATGTCAAAATCAAAAGCGGAGACGTTTTTCCTCGGCGGAGCAAAAAGTCCTCATGGAGTTGTATGAGGACTACACGGGGAAAATCACAAAAAAGGGCAGCACGGTTGCAATAAATAGAGCTAGACACGCTGCCTGGCAAAGCATTGCCGACCGTTTAAATGCGTAAATAATTTTTTATTTTTTATTTTTAATGAAGCACTTAGCCTATGCGTACGCACACACACGTCTGAATGTTTAGATTTTCAGAGGGCATGTTTTTGAACACTGATTAGGGATATCCCGCAACTGCAATGATTGTCTATTTAATTTGTAATGATGTTTTAGTGGGACATTTGAGATATATATATATATATATACATATATGCATGGATGAAACAGCATAGTTTGTTTTATAGTTTTTGTGTAATGTGATGGTGGTATTCACTATTTTATATGTAGGCCTAATTCATGTTCTTGATTTGACAAATATGTATCCATAATGGATGAATATAGCAGCAACACACCTAAAACCAAAGTAGGCAAACTTAGAAAACATGGGCTACTTCATGTGGTGATGTTTCATCAAACACTGAATAAAACAGTAGAAAAAACATGTATAGAGGAGATGTCATTATTTTTTATTAGGGATGATAGTGCTACAGTGCCCTACATTTAAATAAGGGAGAGGACACAAATGAGCGTGTACACAAATAAAGTAGTTATTTCATCATTTGGCATCACCTTTAGATTATAATCATGATCAGAATGGACCGCTGGTAAAAGGAAGGTATATTTTATGGAAAATTGTGGCTGTTGTCACCTTCTATTTTTTTTACAAGACAATTTGTGCCTTTATTCTGTAATGTGTTGACTGCACTTTGAGGGTGACAGAAGAAAGAAAGTCAGACATTTTCAAATAGTTACCGCAGGTTGGGTCGAACCCGTGGCGCAGTGAAAAGCACAGCTTACTGCAACTCATTGCCAAGCACTCTGACCACTCATCCACATACTTTCTTGAACACTAGCCAAATAGTGCAGTATCTGAAATGTCTTGATTCACGGTTATTCCAGTGTTATTTGAAAAAAGTTTCAATTTCTGTTTCCAGGCAAGAATATTATTCATTACAGATCGAGATTAATTTAACATGACATGCAGTTCACAAGGCGTCTATCGGAAGCCCTTCAGACCTTCTGTGAGACGCAGCTAAGATAAGCTTGACCGTAAGCCTGCCCGGGACCAGGCTTGTCGCTCTTGCTGATTTACCATGGTTACCAAGCCACACTAGCCCTAATCTTCGTTAGTGGAGCCAAACTCTCACTAAAGTTAGCTGAGCTAACCAAAATAAGTCAGGCTTTGAGCTAAGCCAGCTTTGTGGAATTCCCCCCTGAAACATAAACATGAAGTTTGGTGGACCGAAGAAACGGAGGACCAGCTCACATGTTCACGCTGTCTCCGGGATTTTTTCCACAGTCTTTTCTTTGATTTAGTTCCCGTTTTTCCGTCAAAAATAGTCCAAAGACCACCATCGTACCCTCTTCCCGTATGTCCTCTCCCATGTTGCGTGTTGTGTTTTCCGGTTGTTGCCATAGACAACGTTGATGGTTGTTGCTATGCTCTTCTTCTTCGTTTTTGTTAGATCACGTTTGATCACGCGAGATTTCATGGGGGACTAGATCCTAGATCGGTGGGTCAGAATGTTATGTGTGTGTGGTGTGATGTGTTGAGATAATTGGAGCACACCACACACAGTACGATCAAAACTGTTCAATGCCTGATTTTTTTTTATCATAATGTGTGGGGTCTCTAACAGATAAAAAATCTCTTCAGATTTAGAAAATCCTTATGTGTGTACCCCACTTTAGTTGGAAATGTTGCCTCTATAGCTGTAAAAAGTAATGATCCATTAATTGATCCATTCAAAGACAGAGTAACAATACAAGAATAACACAAAGTAAGACTTGTGAGGCCTCAGAAAGTTCTGGCATGCAGTGCATGTGTCTTTCTTGCCTCACTGAGGGCTAAAGGTACCAAACCTCAGTTGGAGCTCTGTCTGAATAAAAAAAACACTCCAACACTCAGGCATGTGTGATAACAAATGGAGAAAAAGTGGAAAATGGATAAACCTCAAATATCTTTTGAAATTTGAAGGGACTGTTTGTCAAGTTACCAGAGAGCTGTTAAGAAGTCTTAATCTACCCTTCTAACTTGATCTGTTCCAATTATAGAGGTGGGGGATAAATCAGTACACTATATTCTTGCCATATTTGGTTTGACGATATTAAATCAATTCACAGTTGCAATATGTCATTATTTTTCGATGTATTAAATTGCAACATTTAATGAGGATTTCTGTTCAGGCAAAACTAAATAAATTACTCTTAAAGTCCACACAGTGGTGCTGTTGAGCCAGGTCAGACGGTCATGTACAGGAGAGTTAGAGAGAGGGGGTTTACATTTATTTTGACATAAATAAAAATCTTGTTCCTCAAGGTCTGTTATCTAGGGTAACGACTGATTTTCAGAGTTTTTCTAAAAGAAAAGGCTCAAAATATCAGAAAGTGTCTGTTTTCAGTAAGGCTTCCAGGGAGTCATGTAACATGACAACAACTCTAATGAATTTACAGTAGTAGGTTTCTGAGAGTCTCAGTGCTTGTTTCATGTTATATTTACACCATCTTAACATTTTACACTCCATTTGACTTGTTGTTAAGTTGGGTCAATATTCTGTTCATGTCTGTTTCATAAATCAGTTTTAAGTCAATTTTTCACCAACATGAAAAAGAAAACACACTGCTTCAGTGGCGTACTGAACTTCCTCCTGTCATAACACCCTGGGTGTCACACTGCTAAAGCAAAGTCAAGCTGGATGACAAACACATACTGTTTCCTATAAACTCTTCACAATAAAAGTCATCACGTCTTGGCAACTTAACCAGACTGAACATAACAGTCTGAACTCAGGAGCCCAATATGGAGGCGCTCAGCTCATCAGTAACTCAGCTGTAAGAGCTTAAACTCACAGAGAGCCTCATTGACAGTGATAAAATCATTCTCCTCTAGTCTGATGAACTTCACACAGGGACTTCACACACATCTGCCTCTGCTCACATAGGCTCATGGGGTTAATACTGTGGGCTTGAGGGAGAACGGGGTTAAAGCATTATAATATGTGATTGTGAATACTAAAAGAAAAACACAGACTTTGGGAGCAGCCTGTCTGTGGTGACTCTGTGCCTTAGTTCAACATGACTTTAAAACAGCTGAGGTCACTGTCGCTCAGTGACGTCACGTCCGCTTGAGTTTCACTGCAATCATCTCATATCATATAGTGGGATGTATTAGCTGACATTATTCCAACTGTATCCTTTTCACTCACCTACCAACCACAAATCACTGCAGCTGATGGCCCTGCAGCAGCATCGTCTGTGAGTTCTCTGTGGTCCCGTCTAGGCAAAGCTAATGTAGTCACTAGCTAACGTTTCCCACAGGGACATGGATTGTCACTCTGTGAACTGGAAAAAAAACAGCCTGTCATGGGTACCATCACAGACCCACACAGTTCTGATTGGCTGGTGACCTCAGCCACATGCGCTATCACCTGAAGAGTTCAAACATTTCAACTTTGGCGACCAAACGACAAGCAATGCGGTTGCCCAGAGCACATCTGTCGCATTGCGGGAGGGTTAACCCCGCTCCAATGCAGCGGTATGTTGACTTTACATATATAGTGGTTCGCTGAGGTCGCAAAGTCGCATTCGTGTGTAGGCGGATTAAGTGCTACATTTATACAAGACTATTTTCATGGGCAACTGAACATTTGTGACATCTTTTCAGGCTCCTTGTCTGATTTTTTTATTAGTATTTTTGTTGTCATTAATTTTTCTGAATCATCACCAGTCAAGAGAATCATTTAATTGTACATCCAAAAAATTCATTAACAAGATCAGTGAGCAGCTTAAAGCCAGTCAACTCCATATAAAATGACTTAGGGAAATGGTAAATGGACTTGAGCTTATATGGTGCTTTTCTAGTCTTTGTCTACTCAAAGCTGCTTCATACCGCAGGCCACACTTACCCATTCACACTCATTCACTCTCACATTCACTCACTGATGGTTTGAGTTTCTATGTCCGTTGTTCATCAGTATCAACTAACACATTCACGCCCTTTCATGCACATTTACACGCCACTCACGCAGCAGTGGGAGCAACTTGGGGTTAAGTGTCTGACCCAAAGACACATCGCCAAGTGTCGCCCGAAGCTGGGCTCAAACCTACAACCTCCCGATTGCTGATCAAGCTCACTATCACTGACGCAGGCCTGAGCTCAAGGCTAAGTTAGCCTTTAGCTAGCCTAACAGCTCAGACTCAATTTGTAAATTGTAAGCACAAGGTCATAATAAACACTAGAAAGCACTCTAAGAGCGCAAACCTCCGCCAAGGTAGGTTTTTGTGGAGTTATATGCACAAATGCCAAAAATGGTCCTATCTCCCAATGTAAAGGAATCCTTTAAAAAGATTCTGGATCCAGACGGTGATCCGGATCACCCCCAAAATTTAATCAGTTCTTCCATATCCCATTTCCGACAATTCCTGAAAATTTCATCCAAATCCATTCAGAACTTTTCAAGTTTTTTTGAACACAGACAAACAGACAAACAGACAGACTGACAGATAAATGCGGGCAAAAACACAACCTCCTGGCGGAGGTAATAAGTCAAAGGAATCATGTGAGATTCATGTTCGAACATTTATAACATAACACAACATGGTTAGTTTTATTCTAACACCACGAGTTGGCTGACTGGGAAACTTCACAGCTGGATAGTCTCAGAGGCACAGTGCAACCTGGAGTGGTTGAATATGACTCGGTTGAGTTTATTCTGATAATAATGTTAAATTTGATGTGAATTTGATTTTATATTCTCTCTAGTTTAAAGAAGGGGGTTTCTTGGGCACACAAAATTGTGGATCTGGGTTTTACACCCTACTTACAACATGACCTCTTATCTACAATGGAGAAGTCAGTCCACCAGACAAATAAAAGGCAGAATCACTTCTTTTAAGATTTAATAAAGTAAAACAAAGGATTCGATAAAAGTAAAACCAACCTCTAGGTGGACGTGGAATTGGAACTCGACCTCGAGCTGGAACTGGAAGTGGAGCTTGACCTCGATGTGCTGTGAAAAGTAGATAACATTTAAAACCAAGATATTGATCCAATCCATAACACAGTGTTGTTTAGTTGCGTAAAATGATGTTAAGAGGAATAAGTAATTTTCAGAATTATCAACAATGCTTGCAGGTCTTTATGTGAAATAGGAGACTACAGACAACAACTGCTGGTTGACTTCAGCTCCAAATGAGGGGGAGCAATTAGTTAGTTAAATGGTGAAAGGTAATGTGGAATCTGTTTACAATGTTTATCAAAAGAAAAGTGCTGCAGTTCATTAAGGATGCACCATATTACCAGTAAAACATTGGGACTGTCAGATATTGGCCTAGAACGTTGAATATCGGTATTGGTCAATATTGAATTTTTGCTGACATTTTTATTTAAAGACTCTCTGCTCTTGATGGAAAATATCAGTATTGGCAACAATGCATTTGGAAATATCTTCAAAAACCCAATATTGTGCATTCTTACAGCTCACTCATCACCCTGATAACTCCTTGACTTCTGTAACTGTAGCAGAGAGACTGTGGCTGCAGAGACTGTAATCCTCACAGCCTCTCAAAAGTAGGTCAACTCCTCCCACTAGATTGGCAGAGCCTATTTAAGCCACCCGCAGGAGAGAGGCCTCTTTCTCTTGTCTATGCCTGGTGACTGCTACATGCTCAGCGCTGAGGTAGGTAGGTAGGTAATGTGGCCTGTAGATCATTTTAACCTTTTTAGCTTGAGTTGAAAACTTTTTTAATCAGTAGCTGACTTGTCTGTTTAGTTTCCTGCCTGCTCCAATTCCACTGTGTTATCTTGGTGTCCATTCAACTGAGGTTGGTTAACTTTAAAAAATGTTGTTTGAACACTTTCATAACACTGCCTTTGTTAACATGTGTATCTGGTTTTTAGAGTGATGTCAACTGGGCCCAGAAACCAGGGTAGCATGTACCGGTGCAGACATGGTCAGCTGCTGTTTTGTCTTTAGGTTTAATTTTGTCTTTAAGTCTGATTTTGTTGTTAGGCTTGTCTAGTTTGCTTTGTTAGCTTTTATTGAATATTTATAAATTAAAGACAACTTTTATCTGAACCAACTAGTTATTTTATATAGGCTTAACCTTTTCTTTTCTTGTCCCTTTCAGTGCAGTGATCGCTGGCTAGCGGTGGAGGCTAGGCACTCTGGGTGGTTCCCTGCACCTTTGGTTTGTGATAGTGATAGGTGCACTGGAACACAATAGTTTGCACCTGTTTGCTGTGAATTCACGTGTGGTGGGTAAGTGCACTCCTGGGACACTTCCCTTTGCTGGACTGCCTCCCTCTTGCTAGCTTCCACTCACTCCCCCTTTCCCTTTTTGTTTTTTTGTAGTTTTACATTATTCCACCTGGAAGTGGTGTATGGATTGTGGAAAAAAACAGTTCTGTAATAAACTCTTGATATATTTCTTGCATAAAAATTGACTTGAAATTCATTGTCTATTACTAATTCCTCTTTCTCTCTCTGCAGACACTTCCAGTGAGATTAATAAGTTTAAGATTTAATTTTTATTTTTAAATAAAATTTGAATTGTTTTGGAACCACGTCTCTGCCTCAAAATTCAATGAACCTGTGCTTGCCTTGTTATGGTTATATTCTGGTAAACTCCTTGGGTGAAAGTCCCTAGGTGGTGTCTGGCTTACATTTGTGTAACTCTGTTAAAGCCCCCTAATACCACCTTGCCACATAACCTATTTTCTTCATGTGGCTCGTTGAATATTTCAGGAAGTAGCTGTGCAGCCACAATATGCTTAATAACCTGATCAAAAACAGGCCTTTCATTATGTACCCCTCTGAGTGCATACATTAAATATGTTAATTTATTGTGCAGAACTTAAGCCAATCAAACATTTGACACTCTGCTCTTGAAAACCATGTTAATGTTTAATTTAGTTTTAGTTATAGTCGTTTGCCTAAAATATCTTAGTTTTAGTCATAATTTAGTCATCTAAATCATCTTAATTTTAGTCTAGTTTTAATTGATGAAATTCCACGACATTTTAGTTGACGAAATCTACTGTAAGTTTGGTCGACTAAAACATGAAGTGTAAAATGTAAGGCTTTTTTTTTGTTTTGTTTCCTTGAATTTCTGAAGTCATGTTCTACACTTGGATAAAGTGAAACATCTAATAACCCTTTATTGAATGCTAGTAAAGTTTGAATGTATAAATGAACAGAAACAAATTATCCCACCACCATGAAGCTAAGGCAGTTGTGACTGGATGTCCCTCTTAACTCATCCAACCTTTCCAGACAACCAATGTAGCTGTGACTGGATATATTCCTAAATTGTCTCTACTTTCTACATGACCAAATTAGGTCTGACTGGATTAAGTCTCTGTCAAACATTTAAGTCTAGTTTTTATTTGTTGACAAAAATGTCAGTGAATTTAGTTTTAGTTCTTGTCCATGTGCACTTGTTTTTATTAGTTACTGTCTAGTTTTCATCAGGGGAAAAAAGGTTGACGAAAACTATGCTGAAGACAATTAGGCAACACAACATTAACACTGCTTGACTAATTTTTTCAACAAGTTGATTCTTACCATTAGCTGGTGTCAGCACCAACATGACACCAAAAACCAGAGCCACAGTCAGCAGGTTCATGGTGAAGACGCTTCAGGTGTGAAGAAAATAATGGAAGTCCTAAAGATGCAGAGAAAAACATGTTATTTCATATGAGCAGAAGGATGGCTCAAAGTGGTCCTGTCGGTAAAAAACGAGGATAATCATAAAAATGAAATCAAACCTGCAGAAGAAGAATCTCCTCAGCCGTTTGGTGTGGAGCTGCTGCACAAAGCAAAGAGCAGCCCTTAAATACACTTCAGTTTTCACACGTCAGTGAGGGCACATCTGTAACACACCCACCACATATTCATCTTTGAAGTTCCAGAGAAATGTGAATTATTCCAGATAGAAATGTGCAATATAATTACACTGTGATCAAATCTTGTGATACTGTTGAACCAAGAGCATCCTGTGTAATTATTTAAATTAACCACTGGCTTTTCTTCAACCCAATCCAAACAGAAATGGTTTTATAAGCCAACATTTTCCTGAAGGTTGTGAAAATTAAACTCACTTCCTTCAGACTTGATACAGGACACATTACACGTAGTGACTTTTATATCCATGATTACAAAGACTGATGATGTTACAGAAATGCATGTTTAAAATATCAACTACTGACCTGAGACCAGTGTCCAAAAGGAGCTGTCAGTGGACACACAAGCCAAGATTCAGTGAGGTGCTAGAATCATCCCTCAGAGATTTCAGTTCACGTTGACGTGGTAGCATCTCACAGTTGCTGCAGATTTATTGGCTGCACATCCATAATACAAGTGTCACATTTCACTTCCCAACGGAGCTCTGCTAGATTGAGATCTGGTGATCTGCCAAAGGAGCCCTCTAAACTTCCCTCTAAATCATACACAGTTTTGGATACAAGGTCTAAAAAATGGTGAACTTCCTGTTGGTTTGACAGTATGCATTCAAGAGGCCTTTTGTAGGTCATTGTTTGGTACATATGCCCACCAAATTTTAAAGTCCTGGGTTCACCTGCTGCAAGGGCTGTTTTTTTAATGTTTAGGGGGCACTGTTGAAATCTTTTAACAGGTCAACATGTTTAACCCTTAAGTAACTTCTTATTTATCATCTAGACCAGTGTGTAGTGAAATTCATGGCAGTGAAAGTGTCCAGCCCTTCAAAATTTCTGGTAAAGAACTTTCTATGGGAAGTTCAGCTAGGTCATTTTTGAAATATTCCAAATGGGAAACTTTTCATGGGAATTTTGAGAATTTATGAAAATTAACTGGAAACTGAATGTAATTTAAACAAACTGTATCATATCCAAACATGAACAAAAACATTTGGTTTTGTCATGGGCAGACGTCCATGCAAAATAATACAATTTAAACACATAACATTTCAACAGATGTATCTGTAAGAAGATTTTTATCAGGTTTCAATTACTTATCGAAGAATCAGTTTTAGCTTCACCTTATGTCCACAGGCTCAAATGTGTGGCTTCAATAGTCCAGGGCTCTAGAAATCATCTGTGCACGTGATAGAGGAGCACAGTGAATGTAGGGGACATGGCCTCAATACCCCTGCAGTGAGCAGTGTGCTATGTGTGTTTGACTGAAGAATAACAGAGATATTCTCAAGTGAAACTGCACAAAATCTGGTTGTTTTAGTCAAGATTATACTAAAATGTATTCTCCCGACTATAATTAAAATCCCTGTTAACGGCCACCCTTAAAATTTGTGAATTCCAGATTTGTTCCCATTTATTCCCATAAATTCAGCTTTATTCCCATGGAAAGTTTTGACCTTTGAAAATTCCTGGAATTTGCCAATGGCAGACATGGAATCAAGCAAATCCAGTCAGTGCCAAGCGACTTTGAATTTCTGTATTGATCATGGGAGATCCTGCAAGATCATTGAATATATGGGCTAAAAATGATGTTTGCATCATGGATGTGCTGCTGGAAAATCTGCATGAACTGTATGATGCTGTCAGTTTGGATAAAATTCTCTGAGGAATCATCACAGCACCTCATTGGATCGATTCCTACAGGGGTAAAGGCACTTTAGGCTAAAGTGGGGCAGATCTGATACTTGTTTAGCTTTGCAACAGTTTTTCTTGTTTCACTTGGTTTGGTTTGTTTTCACACCCCACCAGCCAAATCCAAGCCACCATTCACTTAGTTTTGGTTATCTTGCCTTGTTATGCCTTTGTTTGGTTCAGATTCAGTTTATTGGTGGACCAGAGTTTGTGTGAGCTTTCACAGCAGACCAGAAAAACTAAACTAATCACCAAAAAGCAAACCAGAGTTCTTCTGGTCTGGACCTAATGTGTTAAGTGTGAAAGCACCCAAAGTCTGCATTAATTCTAGGTAACCAGTTTAAGTATTTGTGTATTTCCAAGCTTATGATGCCTTTAAACCTTAAGTTGCCTCTCAGTGGCCTATGGCTCCCCTGTCAGCCAGTGCAAAGTTTGATTGTTCTAATGCTTTGAGTCTGCTATCAAGGACTAATCACTAGATAAATAAGGGAGAGTTCTGTTGAAATGACTCCAGGAACCACATTACCTCTGACATCCGTGTTGGCCAGTATCTGTTTTTGTTGGATGAGTAAAGTGGACCACATGGTTATGATGAATAAATAACTTAACAGGTGCTGTGTGAAAGACATCAAAATACCAGAGTAAGGTTCATTTTTATCTGTTTTTATTCAACAAAGTGAAGTTTTGTTGTGTTTAATATTTTACACATAAACTGAAATACTGTGGTTCAAACTGTTTTGTAATAAACTGGAATAGCATATCAGCAATTAAATAAGACAGCAAAAATACATCATGTATCATAACACGAGATACTTGTTGATTTTTGCCCTCCATAACACCACTGCTGAGACGTCATTACAGCCAATGTTGCTTTGGTAGTGGCTTTCATCTTGTTTTAACTGAACACTGTCTGTCATCCTTCTGACGACACTTCACAGGTTCTCTGTGGGGTTGTTCAGACCAATCAAACTAAGAGAAACCAAAGCCACCAGACAAGTCATTAATACTTACTAGACAGTGACAGGTCCTGTTGAAAAAGAAAATCAGCATTTCAATATCAAAGCATGCCTTCTTCAGCTTCATGCATAATAGCCTCTCAAACACTTTGGTTACACCACAGTTTTCTGAGAAAATTCTCACCTTGGCAGTGTTATTCCAAAATGTGTTTTCAGTCCTCATTTGTGTGTGTGCAAAAGGCCAGAATTAACAGAGAAAGCTACAGTTGCAAAAATACCAGCCTGCCCCTTTAATAACTGAATTTATTTGAGCTTTTCAACAGCTTGTATGGAGATAATTAATTATTACTGTGAAAACTGTGTGCGTATGGGAAAATATGGGGCTTCTCATCCACACAAGAGCCGATGACATCAGAAAGTGAAGAGGTACAAACTTTGATCATCGGTCCTGTGGCTGGAATGAATCAGGCATTCGGGAGTTGCCCCAAATCTCCGGATGGCCACCCCATATATATGCTGTGAATATGTCTAGTTCCATTTAACATTGATCTGAGGAGAGGACAAAACAGCCAGACTGTTGCTTCAACTACCATTTCTGATTTCTATATAGTTGTAAAAGTGCTAAAAACATAATATATAGATTTATACAAAGGGAACTCCTTAAAGGGATAGTTCAGTATTTTTGAAGTGGGGTTGTATGAGCTCATCATCAGTGGAAACTGTAGGTCAAGAAAGAGTCGGAAATACACAGTGGTGCGAGTGTATGAACTGGGACTCAATGCCCACGGACCCGGAGTGCTGCTGCTGCTACGAGTGGACCGTGGTTACAGACCGACTTTAGGATCTGTTTGAGTCAGAGGATACCGGTGACTCTCACACCGTCTGCATAACTTGTCATACAGATTTTCCTGCTCTTCTGAATCCCGGAGAATTGTGGACATTCTTCAATTTCCCGAAGATAAACTAGAAAAAACGTCCCAAACCCGAAGAACCTAATGACAGTTTATCCTCAAAGTAAGTAATAATGATCTGTCAGAGACAAGCAAGCAGAGTAGAGGAGGCTGTTTACCGTAACATTGCAGACTACTTGTGTGTGTGTGTGTCTCTCTCTCTCTCTACTGTGTATAAGCCTCTAACGTCTGCTACAACACAATCTTAGCTGTTTCTGATGTAATATAAATATACCATCTCCTTAATGCAAGAATATATTTAGATTTTGCCATGATTTATATAAATTGTATATAGATATATAGATATGTACACACATCTGTCAGGTATCGAGAGATGCAGGCATTTGCTGTATATGATATTGCAGCGTGCCCTTGTTACGAAGAGGAATACTGTGAAAGCTATGAGTTCTCCATGATACACATCAGTTTCTGCATCCAGGGAAGCAACACAAAAAACTATCTCTGAAATATGTGTCAAATAATCTGTTATCAATGAGGCTACAACCGGCGCATGAAGCCGCTAGCTTGTTATGTTTACAACAGCTGACAGGGAGGCGGAGTGATTCAGTGGCTCGCGGAAGTGCTGTGCGGAGGAATACGTGACGTGAGTCGGTTAGTTCCAGATAAACTTTATATTTCTGGAAAGTTAGTGCACTTAAAAACATGCATAGGTAGGGTACTTCTTAACTGTGGTATTACTTTCTGATGGGACTTCTTGTAGGCGGCGAAAATACCCTCTGTTCTTGGTACGATACTTCCCTGTTTGTGGCTATATCTGCGTAACAGACTCTTATGGCCCCTTTCCACCAGCCCGCCTTGGCCCTACTCTACTCTACTCTACTCGGCTCTACCTGGTTTGCGTTGCATTTCCACCGGCACAGTTCCTCCTAAAACAAACCAGTTTTAGTACCTACTCTGCTCTGGTTCTAAGCGAGCTGAGTCGACACTAAAAGGTGACGTCGACTGACTGCCGGCTACTGATTGGTCAGAGAATGTCGTCACCGATGGGTCTTGAGCGCGATGCCCAAAACAGGACTGCAGTACATACACTTTGTTACTTTATGGCAATAACTTGCTGCCATCACAATGTTAAACACGGGGCTTTATCATTACGAGCTAGCTAACAAGCTAGTGGTAGCTTCCGTTAGCTTACCCTCATACATCTTTTCTTTGCTCTCGTCCTCGGCTTCAGACTGTTGTAAAGCTTCCAAAACTCTCCTGTACTTCTTCTTCGCCGCCTGCAGCCTTCTGCTTTCCTCTTTGTAACAAAAAGCCACAGACCAAGCGGCAAGTATACTATTGCCTCCAAGTCCTCCATTGTTTTGGTTGTTGTGTCGCGCTCAAAATGACATGAATGCAGTGTCGCCCAGCTGTTTCATGGCGACCCCGCCCCCGCTGGGCAGGGGACCGGGCTGGTGGAAAAGCAGCCCAAAGCGAGTAGAGTAGAGCCGGGTAGAGTCGGGGAAAGCCGAGCCGAGTAGAGTAGGGCTAATGGAAAAGGGCCATTACAGACTGTGGCTTACTGAGGGAGAGGAGAGAACGTTCTACTGCATCTAAGGTACTTAGTGGTCATATGGAGCTCATACAACCCCACTTCAAAAGTACTGAACTATCCCTTTAAAGTCCTTTCAGCAATCACAAGAGGAGTTTTCATCTCCCTAGCACACACTTTTATCGCTACCTACAGATTAGAAGCTATGTGTATTCAACCTCATATTATAAAAATAAGCCAAAACTCACCAACTTTGATTGAATTATAATGAAAGCAGAAACACTTAGTAAGAAAATTATGACTTATCTGTATGACCAACTACTAATGAACGAAAAGCCTATGATGAATACTAAACATAGCTGGGAAAAAGATTTTGGTGTTCAGCTCAATGGCCAGATCTGGAGCAGAGTGTTAAACAGTTCCAAAAAAATTAGTAGATCAGATAAATCAAATGAAACACTATTTAAGCTAGAAAATGAAACTACAAGTAACTCCAGAAATTAGAAGCACATATGACAAAACCTGCTCCGCAACATGTCATAAATGTAAAAAAACAAGAAGGCACATACTATTACTTAACATTCATTATGTCTATGTAGATAATATGCTTATACTTTTTTTTAAACAGACAGGTAAGGTTTTTAAGCTCATACCTTTACATGTTTCGACGGAGCTCTTCCGCCTTCATCAGAAGTGTCTGATGGTAGTGTGGCGTGTCCTTTTCAGCTGATCTTACAGAGGCGTGATCAACCTGTCAGATCTGACAGGTCGACAGAAGAGCTCCGTCGAAACATGTAAAGGTATCAAGTCAAGTCAAGTCAAACTTTATTTATAGAGCACCTTCATAAGGACAGCAGTCGATCAAAGTGCTGTACGAGAAAGGTATGACTATAAAAACCTTACTTGTCTGTTAAAAAGAAAGTATAAGCATATTACTTAACATGGTCATGTCCAGTCATTACAACCTTCTGGTACGCAGCAAGCCTTTTAATTCTGCACGTTTAGCTTGATGAACATTGAACACTATCAATCTGGTATGATAAATTGTTGTTATTCCTTCCATATGAGAGAATATCACATGCGCTACGAGGAACATTGGATACATTTGTAAAGAAACAGTCTCCCCTCATAACCTGACATGCCAGACAGACAGTTCCATATATCCAACATGGAAATATTTCATTAGTCCATCTGGGAAAGAAACTAGAAAATGTTTCAGAGGGCAGAACCTTCAAAAAAAAACTGCAGCTGGTGATTGAACGATCGTTCTGCTGCTCACACTCATCAGAGATCAATCATATCAAGTCCTTGTCATATTTTTCACGACCAGAGAAGCCAGGCGGTAGATCAAACTCTTACCCAAACCGTTCAGGGGAAGAGCAAAAACATTGTTTCCCGTAAGAAAAGCTTTGAGTGACGTTCTTTGCCGTTTCAAAGAAGAAACAGAGTCCGTTTCTGATAAAACTGCAGATACTGCCGCATCAATAGAGACCACTTCACAAGCTGCCAGTGTTTTCAAACATGCAGTCAATTCCCGCTGTCGTCACGCCTGCAGCTCCCGTCTCTTTCTTCTGATTGGGTCATCCAGCTTTTAGCCGAGTGAAGTCGTTGAGGACTGGAGCTTGGCAAGATGGATCTGTGTGATTTCACAGTGACCTATTGAAGTGTAGACTGACTAGTATGCTGATTTATCATTTATTCATTTATTTGATTTGTAATCTTATGTTTGTATATGTGAAACATGTTAATCGTTCATGCAAGTTTATCAACCAGGACAACAGTATAAGAAAGTTATGATCCTGACTTGTCTGTTTACAGAATGTATCCTGTTCTCCTTGCATGATCTGTGTTGATGAAATAATAAATAAAGAGAGATAATTAAAAAAAAATCCCAGCGTGCTTTGTGCTGAACTGAAGTGTCACTTTATGTTTAGCTGATGTAGCTGGTGTAATAAAAATGTTGGTTTGTGCTTGGGGAAAATGTTATGTTGAACAGTTTGTCACCTGCAGGATCCACTGGAGGTTTTTCTTTTTGAAATGAGCGTCCTATCCTCCACTTTACTCAACATACAACACTACATTACCATCTAAACAGCTCTCATAGCGATGTGCTCTGTCACACCCAAGTGTTTGCTTTTAATTCTGTTGTGTTAATGTTACATTATTTGTGTTATTAAGGCCATGTGTGTTTGTGCTGTTCTACACCCTTGTTACAGTACATCTCACCTCCCCTGTAAACATCCTGGAGCGGGCGGGGAGGCAGTGCTGACAGCCCATTAGCTCTGTTTTCAGAGGCAGTATCAGAGGCGTCATATTAAGGGGGGGCACATCTGGATCCGCCTGACTTAAAAGCTGTAATCAGGCAGATCCGTCTTACAAAGTTTTAGGCTGAAATAATTCAGTTCATTCTGCAGAGGCACTGGCCGGTCAAACTGATCTTTGAGGAGGAATGGTGGGAGCTACGAGCACGATAACAGCCAGAAGTGTCTGCAGGCCTATGTTTTTATCATTTATCTTGATCCTCATGGTCTCATTTTAAGTAACTGGGTTCATGTATTGTCTAGGTCTTGGTCGGGCCACTCGGTATGGTTTGACTGATGTAGCAGACCTTTGATTCGTGGGGCTGGCAGCACTGGGGACTGCACCAGCTTGCCAGGGCTTGCGCCTTGGATGTGGGCTGATGCATGTTGGTGTGGTCTCTGGTGTTTCTTGCCCTTTAGGCTGGGGGCCCCTTGTGTTTTTTGGACCATATTGGCTGCCTGGGCCTGAACTGCTGAGCCACTTTTTGTTTGGTCCTATGCTTCCTCACCTTCCTTGAAAATTTTCCCTCCCATGAAAACAGTTGGTCTAAGGGACACCAGAAGCTTATGCTCTTTTCTACGTAGGTTCCTTGGGTGCTTTGGGTTATTCTGCTGTTTGTCCATGTATGTGAGAGTGCTTTGGTTTAAATCATGCTCTGTGAGCTACAGTAGTTCCTTTTGTGCTTCAGCTCTTGTGTTTTGTCTTCTGTATGTTCCTGTCTGTCGAAGCACATTGTTAAAACTATGTTTTATTAGTTCTAAACAAATAGAGCTGCCGTTATTACATGCTCAGCAGTGGAGAGAAGTGCTTTGAGTGTGTACGTCTGCCTTTATGTGTATGACAAATGTAGTCTCTCGATGTGTTGATGTGTAGATGCAGAAGATGAAGAAGCTTCGCCGACACAGACTTGTTTGCATATAAAGGAAGTTTATTTCAAATCAAGCAAGTGTCTGAATCAGGCACTCCGGAAAGCCTGAGAGGCCCAAGCCAAAATGAACCTCCTGAACATTTAAAGGTACATGTATTTATACCAGACTCCTTGGTTGAGCTATACACAGACATGCATGTAGCGTGGATTCTCATTGGACCAGAGCATCTGTAAATAAATAACCCATGAACTAAAGGCGAACCCCCATGATAGCCTCACGTGAAGGACCTTTAACCTCTAACATAGGGTTTTTCACTCTAACAACAGGAGTTCAGTCTTTCAAAAAAACAAGAATGTGAAGAATGTTTATGTGAAGCCTCCTGGGCATTGTATCCTGCCATCTGTATCCTGAGTAAGACCAGGTCACCTTCAGTCCACTCATGTCCTCACCCTCACGAACACTTATTTATTTAAAACATTCACATCAGATACTTCACAAACACACACCGTTACACTCTATCACACTATAGGTGCATCACACTGAACTGACACAGATTTAACATCCTCACAAAATTAATGTGAGCATCGTGAGATGTAATGATGATGAGAAATAACACTAAACCCTAGTTACACAAGATATGCATGACCCCCTGCTATTGCTGCACTTTTAGGTTACTGAGACGGAAAATTTTGCGACAGAGAGGCCCTGATATTCTAATAATCTCATGTAATACCAGAACCATCCCACAAATATATTACTGCTGCTCTCCAATACAGGTATCAATATATTCAGACTTTATCAACCCAACTGATCATTAAAATTAAAACCAAGAAAAAAAAAATTGAGAAAGAGAGGCACCTAATCAGAGTTTTTAGCTGGTTTATGCTCTGCTGTCCTCTTTTTCCTGCTCCTCACTATGGCTGACACCAATCTGTCCTTCAAGCCCAAAAAGGACCTGGCCTGGCCTTTGTGGATGTTTGATGCTAAATAGTAAACTAATGCCCATGCTGTGTCCATGGTGCTGATAAGACTGGTATAATATCACAGTGTTAAGAACTTTTACACACCCTATGACTTACTGTCTTGTGCTAATAACTATAGCATTCAACAGTGACATCAGAGTACACAACTGTTTTCTAAAGCTGCTGTTACAATCATGTAAACAATATCCCATAGTACCTGGTACAGTCACAGGATGCAATTATCATAAGGCTGTTTAAATGAAGTGAACGGCCTGATTTGTTGAGAATAATGAGTGAGAACTCACACAGTTAAAGAGAGACACACCAACATGTTTTCATATCTTGCCTCACTCCTGAGTCCATGACAAGCAGATAGACACCATTCTTTCGACCGCATGTGCAGTCACAAGGAAGGGACGGGCAGAGTTCGCCCACCACTAACTAGTGTAAGCAAGCTTTATAAATAAGGCCCCTGATGTGATCCAGCTTGAGATCTCTGACTGGGACCAACATTAATAAAACATACTTTATACAAAATGCAATCATTTAGAAACGACTTTTTGCTGCCATTTCACTGCAAGTATTCTTTAAAGCTAGCTTTTAGCTTTAAAGAAAAAAACATGAACTTTGTTGTTTCCTTATTGATGATATAAAGTGCCATGAAAAAGTACTTGCCCCCTACCTGATTTCTTACTTTTTTGCATATTTGTCACACTTAAAAGTTTCGGATCATCACACAGATTTTAACATTAGACAAAGATAACCTGAGTAAATACAAAATGCAGTTTTTAAATGATGATTTTTTTTATTAAAGGAAAAAAGCTCTCCAAACCTACATGACCCTATGAGAAAAAGTAATTGCCCTCTGAACCTAATAACTGGTTGTGTCACCCTTGGCAGCATTAACTACAATCAAGCGTTTGCGCTAACTGGTGATAAGTCTTTCACATTGCTGTGGGGGAATTTTGGCCCTCTCTTCTGCACAGAATTGTTTTAACTCAGACACATTGGAGGGTTTTCGAGCATGAACTGCCCATTTAAGGTCCCACTACAGCATCTTAATTGGATTTAAGTTCAGACTTTGACTCGGCCACTCCAAAACCTTAATTTTATTTTTTTTTAAGCCATTCAGAGGTGGACTTGCTAGTGTGTTTCGGGTCGTTGTCCTGTTGCATAACCCAAGTGATCTTGAGCTTGAGGTCACTAAATGATGACCGAATGTTCTCCTTCAGGATTTTCTGGTAGACAGCAGAATTCATGGTTTCATCAATCACAACCAGTTGTCCAGGTCCTGAAGCAGCAAAGCAGCCCCAGACCATCACACTACCACCACCATGTTTGACTGTTGCCATGATGTTGATTTTGTATAATGCTGCGTCGTTTTTCACCAGATGTAACGGGACGCACACCTTCCAAAATGTTCAACTTTTGTCTCGTCTTGTCAGCCAGTGAGGCCTGCAGTTCTTTAGATGTTGTTCTGGGTTCTTTTGCGACCTCCTGGATGAGTCGTCGTTGTGCTGTTGGTGTAATTTTGGTAGGTCGACCACTCCTGGGAAGGTTCGCCACTGTTCCCAGTTTTCTCCATTTGTGGATAATGGCTCTGACCGTGGTTCACTGGAGTCCTAAAGCCTTAGAAATGGCTTTGTAACCTTTTCTAGACTGATAGATTTTAATCATAATTTTTATTCTCATTTGTTCTTGAATTTCTTTGGATCGTGGCATAATGTGTTTCTTTTCAAAATCTTGCAGCCTACTTCACTTTGTTAGAATCAGAAGAATCAGAATAAGATGGGTTCTATTTAAGTGATTTCTTGTGATTTAACAAGGGGGGGCAATTACTTTTTCCACATAGGGTCATAAAGGTTTGGAGAGCTGTTGTCTCTTAATAAATAAAATCATCATTTAAAAACTGCATTTTGTATTTACTCAGGTTATCTTTGTCTAATTTTAAAATTTGTGTGATGATCTGAAACATTCAAGTGTGACAAATATGCAAAAAAGTAAGTTTCAGTTTTTAACAGTCCCCTTCATGTACCAGCCATGTATGGCTTAATTTTCTCTAAAGGTGGTTTAATTTGTGTTTTACAGTTGAATGTTCTGAATGGCACTGTGTGATTGTTCTTTGTGAGCCCAATCAAAGAAGAATTTCTGTCACCAGACAGTAAAGACAATAAAGTATATCTATCATCTATCTATCTATGTATATATATGTATATATATATGTGTGTGTGTATATATGTATATATATATATAATATATTTATATATGTTTATATATATTTATATATGTGTGTGTATATATATGTTTATATATATGTATATTTATATATATTTATATATATATATAAACTAAGAATGAACAAATTAGATTTGAGGGTTGGAGAGTAAGGTTATTGGGCCTCATACAAATCCCTTTCTGCTGAATTTGATATTTCAAAATGCTTTAAAGGAATTTTTTAACTCTGCACAAATGTCTTCTCAGACTCAGGGTTGAGCTCAATCCATTTGGCACAAATTAAGTCTTTGTTCCTAATACTCATCCCTTTTGTTCAGATTTCTGCAACTCCAGGCATCGTATGCTCCACTTAGCAGGTGTTGTTCCAGTTTAAACCCTGTTAAATTTAGATGGAAATAGTGATTTTTGCAGTCTTCATATATCCTGATATTGACCAGTGCAATCTTAAATTCTTTCATATTTTCAAACATAGTTTTTGATAGTTACCTTTTTTTTCTTGTGTATTTTTTTTTAAGTTACACACCATAAATCTAAATTCCCTGCAATCCCAAAAGGGGTAAGCAGTGTAGAAAATGAATCAATCAATCAATCAATCTATATTCAAGAATAGAGCTGCGTCTCAAAACTTCTTTGTGCTCTTTATCTGTTACATTACACTTAGTATGTTGACAAATTAGGCACTTCCTGTTTCCTATTTTCTCATGACTTGAGCAGTTTAGTTTAATCCTGGCTGCTTTGATTTGTAATGTAGACTTTGACAGTCATTCATTTAAAGCTAGGGTTGGTAATTTGATTTAGATACACTTTTTGTTATACTGGTTAAAATGATCGTTATGTCCTGATGGCAATTAATGCATGATGTGTTCTTAAAAGAGAGTGAAAAATAGCCGCTGTCTGCAGCAGGAGTAAAACAGGGAAAACACCAACCAATCACAGCGATTCAGACTGAATTTATTAAACGAATCAAATCCTGTACTACCGTTCTGCCCACCTTCTGCGCATACATTTTGCCGGCGTGCACTGACCCTGATTCAAGGCGCATAGCCAAGAGGGATCCAAGTAGGCTGGAGAATGCATACCTTTCAGGTTTTGGCTTTGAAAATAAGGGGAGCTCGCTGCAAGCCGTCCCACAACCCCAACCAAGCTCCTGTATCCCTTACATTTTAAGACAGGCACACAAGAAATCTAAAATAAACACTTTGTTTTTCTTGGTTTGTTGCCGCTGTGGGCTCTAATCTTGCGACAACCGCCACCCAGGCTACTGCAGGTGGCAGTTCTCGCGAGGCTTTTTCCTTCGTCTTCGGTTTTACGGTGGTTGGCATCCATCATTTTGGTGCATTATTGCCCTGTTCGGCTAATGACGGAGCTCAGTTTGGAGAGGCAGAAGAATGTTGTCCCAGCCAAAACGGGAGACTTGACAGCTATGTGGAGAATGGCAGAGACACTACCTATATCCCGATTACCGCTCGTCCTGCTAAACAGAGGAAGGGAAGAAAGATGGAGGCAGGGAAGGCCAAAACAAAAAAGAATTTGGACAAAGCCAGGGCAAAAACGAGAGTCAACATCGGGTTGTGGGTACTAAATAACTTGCCATGTTTGTTTGTTTGTTTGTTTTTTAAATTTACTATAATAATGTTTTGGTGTTTTCTTACCGCTGAGTGAGACATGACTTGGTGTAGTGCAAAACAAACAGGATGTGTTGAGGACCAGTTTTGAGTTGAATCAGTCATACGGTCGTGAATCAGCGGCGCTCGTGCTAGGCGGAGTCCTGAGGAGATGCTACATTCAAATTCATACTAGTTTTCCTAGCTTCAATGTATTTATAGATGTGAATATCGGGGCCTCTAGTGGTAAAGATTGGACCATGCAGCACTGATACAAGAAGAACCAATAAGCCTCTTTACACCCTCGGTTAATGTTAGGACGGATTTTTCCCTCTGATCTCATGAAAATCAACCTTCAACAGCAGCGATAATTCTGGTTTAATGATTACTACTAAACAGTCAAAGAAAAGACAATTGGAAATTAAGAGAAGGGACAAGATCATAAATGCTCCATAAATGCTTCTTCTCCTCAATTGTTTTTCTTCGTCAATAGAACAAAACAGTTTAATGTTTTTTAACTGCATGGACACAGATAGTACCTACATCTCTTATCAGTCTGGTGAACTCCTTCCTTTTGTTTGATTGTTAGTTGATCGTGTTCTCCAGCAGACATATACATTTATACTGCCTGCTCTCTAAAGTGTTTATGTTCTGTAGTGTCATGATGAGTATAAGAGATTGAGTGGGATGTCATGATTTTTTAAACTCAAGATTCTGGTTGAATATAAAGACCTTTAACATCTGACGTCATATGTCTGTCCTGCTCCTGAATGGACAGCAGAAGAGATGCTGCCCAGCATGTCACTCACTTCGCATCTTTGCTAAGTAAACAGTAAACTTTAACTTATATACTGTATTTAACCATGAGTATGGCACAATTTGTCTTGTTTTCCTCATTTAACTTCTATTTTAAACTGGTCTAAGGCAACTCAGAGACCTCACATAGAAATGCTTTTCACTGAGTGTATGATGTACAAATAAAGTGCCTGATGTTTTAACATATTTAAAAATGAGACTCACAGACAGTTTCTTCATGCTTTTTAATCAGCGTAAAGCAAGAAAAGATCATTAAATCTGCAGAATATTATGATGGGTCAAAGACATGCCTGCCTATGTCCGTGTTTTCCACAGATGAATCATGATCCTCTTCATGCTGAAGCACTGCTGCAGAGGGATGGGAGGTCTTCTTCAAGCTCCAAGTTCTCCTATTCTGTAAAAGAAAAAAAAGTGATTATATAACTCAAAAACTCTCCATCCCATGGATTGATTCTGCAGTAACAGAGCTACACTGAGTAGTGCCCTCAGTAAACTTCCTCTCTGACAGATAAAGTAGTTATGCTTTGGATGGCAAAGGTCAAAGGTCAGCATGTAAGTGTCTTGTGTTGGAAGTGTTGATTGATTGCTAGTGAAAGAGATATCTCAGGATTTTTTTAGGGACTTTTTGTCAAAATTTACACAAACCTCCACTCTGACCTGAGGATGAAATGTTTAGATTTTGGATATTATTGAAGAAGGGTCAAGGTCATTGTGTCTAATGTTGATCTATTGTTAAAGTAAAATCTCTAGGACATTTTTCTTATTTTTCATAGATTTGCAAAGATTTCCACTCTGACGAAAGGTGTTAAGGTAGCTTGGCTGTGTGTTCACTCTTTTTTTCAGTGTATTTTGGGTATTTGCAGCCTTTATTAGACCTTATTACCTCCGCCAAAGATGTTATGTCTTCGCGAGGGTCTGTCTGTGTGTTTGTTTGTCTGTTGGTTTGTCTGCTAGCAAGACAACGCAAAAAGTACTGGATGGATTCACATGAAAATTTACCAGAGGTGTGGTTTGGTCCAAGGAAGAACCCATTACATTTTGGTGGTGATCCGCATATTTGTCTGGATGCCAACAATTCCAAAAAATTGCATAAAATCCCATCAGTTGGGCCTTATTTTAAAAAAATCATATCTCTGACATCACTTAATTGATTCACTTCAAAATGTACAGGATAATATATATAATATAACTCTATCATCACAGTCAATTTAATCTGGATCTGATCCAGATTCATGTCACAAAAAAAACATTAAAGTTTATAATGGCAAATCCCATTCATTTCTCCTAAGCTGCTCTGGGGTTCTGCCCCCTTTACGTCAGTATGGGAATTGTAGTTTATTTGCAAACTCACGTCAATGTTTTTCAAGCCTATGTCACTACATTACCCAGCTTCCCCTGCAATGCCAGTGGAGGAGTTCTGCACATGGACAGACATGAGCGGAGACTCGGCTGTTATATCGGAGCGCCTGGTGGTCCAGAATTGTATCTTGGCGCAGGTCTGCGCTCTCCAAGTGCTTTTCTTGTTAGGATTGTGAAAGTGGGTTGAGAGAAAGTAGGGGCAGAAACTCAAGAAATGGGTTTCAGGTGGGAATCGACCGGCTGAAGCATTTATGGGAGGAGCCTGGTTGCTACCCACACATTTAGCTGTGTTTCTCCTTACAGGAATAAACTTATAAATCCTTATGAGCTGTACCTCTTTAAAGGTGATTAATCAGGCCTTCAAACAATATGAAACACAATTTCAATGGGTTTTATTAAAGGAAACCTACCGAAATAACATTTCACCTCCTCTTTCACTGTTCAGAGATTGTTTTCCTCATTAAGCACTCAGATGTAATTATGCCAATAATTTCCATTTCATAGCAGCAAGGCAGAGTTTATGTGTTTCATAGGTCAGGGTTTGCATGTTTGGTGGTTCTCATACAAAAACTTACTTGAGGGTCCTACTTTTGTTAGAGACAGCCCTGGAAATGGTCCTAAAATTATCACAATTTTTTCCAATCTACACATAAAAAGAAATGATCGCACAAGAAAGAGCAAGAAGTTCAGCAGAGGGAATTCGCTCCGAGAAAGAAGAACATCCAACATGTTTGAGCTTTAACATCGTGTAAATTTGAGTTACTGAACTTCCTCATGTATCAGTCAAAGGTGTGAGAGGTGTTTGATGGGAAGTTACTTTCTAAAGTAATCTGTTAGGGTTCTGTGTTGCACATTTAGAAAATACAAATTCCTCTGGCTTTGAAAACTGTAAAAAACATTCCACTAAATAAAGGACAATAAATGATAGTCTTCTATTGTCTGTGTGAGAAATTCTACATGATCAAACTTAAATGTGGAGCACGAAAATATAAGTGTAGCAAATGGGTGATAAAACAACATGACAGATTAAACAAATCAGCAGGACTTGACAGAATGAACACCAAACTTCAGAGGTCGAGAATGATGGTTCTGAGGAGCTGTCTGCAATACTTTCTTGAGCTTCTTGAGAATCACGAGCTGTGGAGCATTATACACTGTAGTGAGCAGCCAGGAGATAAAACTGGCTTTAAAAGAAATTGATGGAGCCAAGCTAGCTCTCTAACCTAACACTCTACTGGCTGTGTTCATATTTAAAGGGGATAGTTTAGGTTTTTTGAAGTGGGTTGCTTGTGGTCCATGGCACTAGTAAATATAATCGCCATTAAAGCATCCAGCCAGCTTTGTCCCTGAGAAGAGGTAGCAGGCCCTGATGCTATTCGATATTTATATTGCAACCAGTGGTGCCACTGGAGGCCTCATAAATAACCCCCTTTTAGGTCAAAACTACACAAAAAACAGCATTGGCTTGATGGACACTACAATAAGATTCTTAACAGCATGTCACTTTTCCTGAACAAAGCCTCTGTGTTAAGAACTTTGGTTTGTTGGGACGTTGGGGTTATGTATCCTTCTGCCATCGGCTGGTCAGGTCATCAGAACAAACAACAAACTCTGACTTCACAGAAAGAGACCCAAAAATGAGAGAATTTGAACAAATCAGCAGGACTTCACAGACATACACATTCATTATAAACATATATATACATATATATATATATATGTATAATGAATTCCCGGTCCTTCATCATTGAATATTTTTGTTCTGTGATTCATTTTGCCAAAAAAAAAAAAAAATTCAACATCATGAAGTAATAAAAAACAAACTCACATGGAGAAGGATGTGGAACTGTATGAAGGAATAAACAGAGAGGAGATTTATTGCTGAAAACCTTTATTTAAAGATTTTTTAAATTCAATTTATTAAGATAGAAATCACCCCCATGTCCATTTTATTAAATGTGAGGCTACAGCCAGCAGCTGTTAGCCGAAGTCAAAATGATTAAAATAGGGATTCTGAACAGATCTGTGTTAAAAAGTTGAAGTTCATTTGTAGCAGAGGGCAGATCTAGAACACCAACCTTCAAAGGTCAAGAATGATGGTTCTGCGGAGCTGTCTGCAATACTTTCTTGAGCTTCTTGAGAATCACGAGCTGTGGAGCATTATACACTGTAGTGAGCAGCCAGGAGATAAAACTGGCTTTAAAAGAAATTGATGGAGCCAAGCTAGATTTCAAATCCATCAGTCTACTGTCTGTATTCATATTTAAACCCAAACATGAGAGTGGTTTACATCTGCACAGATCAACATCAAACAAACAAGAATTATGGGTAATTCTCAAAGTGGTGCACTGTTGTGCACTTCAGGACACAAACTAAATATCACCAATGCTACTGCTGAACAAGTTCCTTCAAACAAATGACAAGCTTGTTTAGTTTAGTTGTGGTTAGTTTATTGACCAGTGACCTTGAATTGACATTAAGTTTTTCCGAATCAACACAAATCAAGATAATCATATAAACTCACCACTATAATTGTCGCCATAGGAATCATCGTTTGCTGTATGGACGGACAGACACAGAGGCAATCAGCAACAAGACAGCTGTTATTTGGATAAATATTTGGACCAGCCTGGTACATTTGTGACCACAAATCTGAATATATATATATACATATATATATATATATATATATATATGTACACACACACACACACACACATGTATATATATATATATATATATAAAATGAATTCCTGGTCCTTCATCATTGATCATTTTTGTTCTGTGATTCATTTTGTAAACAAAAAAAAAATTCAACATCATGAAGTAATAAAAAACAAACTCACATGGAGGACGTGGAACTGTATGAAGGAATGAACAGAGAGGACATTAATAGCTGAAAACCTGTATTTTAAAGATTTTTTAAATTCAGTTTATTAAGATAGAAATCACCCCGTGTCCATTTTATCAAATGTGAGGCTACAGCCAGCAGCTGTTAGCTGAAGTCAAAATGAAAAAAATAAAGTCCAGCACATCAGTGTTTGATGAAGACTCTTCTCCAAATACGGAGGAGGGATTCTGAACAGATCTGTGTTCAAAAGTTGAAGCTCATTTGTAGCAGAGGGCAGATTTAGAACTCTTTGGATGGAGCCAAGCCAGCTTACATATCCATCAGTCTACTGTCTGAATTCATATTTAAACCCAAACATGAGAGTGGTTTACATCTGCACAGATCAACATCAAACAAACAAGAATTATGGGTAATTCTCTGGTGCACTGTTGTGCACTTCAGGACACAAACTAAATATCACCAATGCTACTGCTGAACAAGTTCCTTCAAACAAATGACAAGCTTGTTTAGTTTAGTTGTGGTTAGTTTATTGACCAGTGACCTTGAATTGACATTAAGTTTTGCCGAATCATCACAAATCAAGATAATCATATAAACTCGCCTCAATAATTGTCCCAATAGGAATCATCGTTTGCTGTATGGACAGACAGACACAGAGGCAATAAGCAACAAGACAGCTGTTAGTTGGATAAGTATTTGGACCAGCTTGGCACATTTGTGTCCACAAATCTGAAGAACTTAAGAAGATGAACATAAACATGTTGTCTAAAGCGGGGTACACACATAAAGGTCATCGGGCTGTTTTGTCCCGACTTTCCCACTTCCCGACCTAGGACGGCAAATGCCCCATTATCCTATGTCTTATAAGTTTGTCCTATAAGATTATCCTGTGGTCTGATGTGTGTTAAGAGTGAATTTGGCCTGATAATCGGCTTTGAAACGGGTCAGGGCCAACAATCGTAAATATTAAACTTGTTCAATATGTACGACATAAAATCTTCATGTGTGTGGGGAAAGTCAACGACTCCCGAGTCATGACTCCATAAATAGTGACGTGGAACAGAATGTAGGCAATCAAGAAGCGAGCTGACGAAGGAACAAGGAAGCAGTCATAAATAAAAACAAGCACTGCCGAGGGGGGGTATTCCACGAAGCTGGCTAAAAAAGGCTGGGCTATCGCCGGTAAGCGTGGCTTGAATAAGCGGCCACTTTAATCTCAGCTGCAACTCGTTCCACTAACGAGGCTCAGCTGTTTTCAGAGACGCTGATTCTATCCAGGCCGATCCAACCTGCGGCTAAGCGCGAGGCCGGGGTAGTTAAAAAGCCCCGACGTGTCGGTTGTCGAAATGACGAGATCATGTCAAAATCAAGAGCGGAGACGTTTTTCCTCAGCGGAGCAAAAAGTCCTCATGGAGTTGCTTGAGGACTACACGGGGAAAATCACAAAAAAGGGCAGCACGGCTGCAATTAATAGAGCCAGACACGCTGCTTGGCAAAGCATTGCCGACCATTTAAATGCGTAAATAATTGGGGTTTTTTTATTTTTCAAAAAAGCACTTAGCCTACACACACACACGTCTGAATATTTAGATTTTCAGAGGGCATGTTTTTGAACACTGATTAGGGATATCCCGCAACTGCAATGATTGTCTATTTAATTTGTAATGATGTTTTAGTGGGACATTTTATATATATATATATATATATATATATATATACATATATATATACATATATGCATGGATGAAACAGCATAGTTTGTTTTATAGTTTTTGTGTAATGTGATGGTGGTATTCACTATTTTACATGTACAGTGCCTATCATAAGTATTCACCCCCTTGGATGTTTTACCCTTTTAGTGCTTTCATAAATCAATCATGGTCAATAAAATTTGGCTTTTTTAACACAAAAATTTATTGGACAAAACTCTTTAATGTCAAAGTGAAAAACGGATTTCTACAAAGAAATGTCAATGAAATAAAAATATATAAAGAAATATCATTGTTTGCATAATTATTCACCCCCTTCAAGTCAGTATTTTGTAGATGCACCTTTGGATGCAATCACAGCAGTGAGTCTGTGTGGATAAGTCTCAATCAGTCTTGTACATCTGCCCACAGCAATTTTGCTCCATTCTTCTTTGCAAAACTGCTCAAGCTCTGTCAGGTTGTGCGGGTATCGGGGATATCGGAACAGCCCTTTTCAAGTCCAGCCACAAATTCTCTATAGGATTGAGGTCTGGGCTTTGACTCGGCCACTCCAGAACATTTACCTGGTTCTTTTTTAACCATTCCTGTGTAGCTTTTGCAGTATGCTTTGGATCATTGTCTTGCTGGAAAGTAAATCTTCTCCCAAGCCGTAGTTCTCTTGCAGACTGAATAAGATTGTCCCCCAGGATTTCGGTGTATTTTGCAGCATTCATTCTGCCCTCTGCTTTTTGGCAAACTCTAGTCAGATCTAATATGAATTTTCTTCAACAGTGGCTTTCTCATTGCCACTCTCCCATAAAGCTTTGACCGGTGAAGAACCCGGGCAGCAGTTCCTATATGCACAGTCTCTCCCGTCTCAGCAGCTGAAGCTTGTAACTCCCTCAGAGTAGTCGTAGGGGTCTTGGTTGCTTCTCTCACCAGTCTCCTACTTGCAGGGTCACTCAGTTTACGAGGGCGGCCTGATCTAGGCAGATTCACACAAGTGCCATATTCCTTCCATTTCTTGATAATTAATTTCACTGAACTCAGGGGGATGTTCAATGCCTTGGAAATTTTTTTGTATCCATCCCCTGAATTGTACTTCTCAATAACCCTTTCCCTGAGTTGCTTGGAGTGTTCTTCTGTCTTCATGGTAGCCAGGAATACTGATCCAACAGTCTGGACCCTTCAGACACAGGTGTTTTATACCTCAATCACTTGAAACACACCCACACCACTCAGGTGATCTTCATTTCACTAATTGTGAGACTATTGGCAACAATTTGATGGACCTCTATTGAATTAGACCATTTAATTAAAAAGGGGGTGAATAATTATGCAAACAATGATATTTCTTTATATATTTTTATTTCATTGACATTACTTTGTAGAAATCTGTTTTCACTTTGTCATTAAAGAGTTTTTTCCAATAAATATTTGTGTTAAAAAAGCCAAATTTTATTGACCATGATTGATTTATGAAAGCACTAAAAGGGTAAAACATCCAAGGGGGTGAATACTTATGATAGGCACTGTAGGCCTAATTCATGTTCTTGATTTGACAAATATGTATCCATAATGGATGAATATAGCAGCAACACACCTAAAACCAAAGTAGGCAAACTTAGAAAACATGGGCTACTTCATGTGGTGATGTTTCATCAAACACTGAATAAAACAGTAGAAAAAACATGGATAGAGGAGATGTCATTATTTTTTATTAGGGATGATAGTGCTACAGTGCCCTACATTTAAATAAGGGAGAGGACACAAATGAGCGTGTACACAAATAAAGTAGTTATTTCATCATTTGGCATCACCTTTAGATTATCATCACGATCAGAATGGACCGCTGGTAAAAGGAAGGTATATTTATGGAAAATTGTGGCTGTTGTCACCTTCTATTTTTTTTACAAGACAATTTGTGCCTTTATTCTGTAATGTGTTGACTGCACTTTGAGGGTGACAGACGAAAGAAAGTCAGACATTTTCAAATAGTTACCGCAGGTGGGGTCGAACCCGTGGCGCAGTGAAAAGCACAGCTTACTGCAACTCATTGCCAAGCACTCTGACCACTCATCCACATACTTTCTTGAACACTAGCCAAATAGTGCAGTATCTGAAATGTCTTGATTCACGGTTATTCTGGTTTTGTTTGGAAAAAGGTTTCAATTTATGTTTCCAGACAACAATATCATTCATTACAGATTGAGATTAATTTAACATGACATGCAGTTCACAAGGCGTCTATCGGAAGCCCTTCAGACCTTCTGTGAGACGCAGCTAAGATAAGCTTGACTGTAAGCCTACCCGGGACCAGGCTTGTTGCTCTTGCTGATTTACCATGGTTACCAAGCCACACTAGCCCTAAGCCTCGTTAGTGGAGCCAAACTCTCAGTAAAGTTAGCTGAGCTAACCAAAATAAGCCAGACTTTGAGCTAAGCCAGCTTCGTGGAATACCCCCCTGAAACATAAACATGAAGTTTGGTGGACCGAAGAAACGGAGGACCAGCTCACATGTTCATGATTTTTTCCAGTCTTTTCTTTGATTTAGTTCCCGTTTTTCAGTCAAAAATAGTCCAAAGACCACCATCGTTCCCTCTTCCCGTATGTCCTCTCCCATGTTGCGTGTTGTGTTTTCCGGTTGTTGCCATAGACAACGTTGATGGTTGTTGCTATGCTCTTCTTCTTCATTTTTGTTAGATCACGTTTGATCACGCGAGATTTCTTGGGGGACTAGATCCTAGATCGGTGGGTCAGAATGTTATGTGTGTGTGGTGTGATGTGTTGAGATTATTGGAGCACACCACACACAGTACGATCAAAACTGTTCAATGCCTAATTTTTTTTTATCATAATGTGTGGGGTCTCTAACAGATAAAAAATCTCTTCAGATTTAGAAAATCCTTATGTGTGTACCCCACTTTAGTTGGAAATGTTGCCTCCATAGCTGTAAAAAGTAATGATCCATTAATTGATCCATTCAAAGACAGAGTAACAATACAAGAATAACACAAAGTAAGACTTGTGAGGCCTCAGAAAGTTCTGGCATGCAGTGCATGTGTCTTTCTTGCCTCACTGAGGGCTAAAGGTACCAAACCTCAGTTGGAGCTCTGTCTGAATAAAAAAAACACTCCAACACTCAGGCATGTGTGATAACAAATGGAGAAAAAGTGGAAAATGGATAAACCTCAAATATCTTTTGAAATTTTAAGGGACTGTTTGTCAAGTTACCAGAGAGCTGTTAAGAAGTCTTAATCTACCCTTCTAACTTGATCAGTTCCAATTATAGAGGTGGGGGATAAATCAGTACACCATATTCTTGCCATATTTGGTTTGACGATATTAAATCAATTCACAGTTGCAATATGTCATTATTTTTCGATGTATTAAATTGCAACATTTAATGAGGATTTCTGTTCAGGCAAAACTAAATAAATTACTCTTAAAGTCCACACGGTGGTGCTGTTGAGCCAGGTCAGACGGTCATGTACAGGAGAGCTAGAGAGGGGGGGTTTACATTTATTTTGACATAAATAAAAATCTTGTTCCTCAAGGTCTGTTATCTAGGGTAGCAACTGATTTTCAGAGTTTTTCTAAAAGAAAAGGCTCAAAATATCAGAAAGTGTCTGTTTTCAGTAAGGCTTCCAGGGAGTCATGTAACATGACAACAACTCTAATGAATTTACAGTAGTAGGTTTCTGAGAGTCTCAGTGCTTGTTTCATGTTATATTTACACCATCTTAACATTTTACACTCCATTTGACTTGTTGTTAAGTTGGGTCAATATTCTGTTCATGTCTGTTTCATAAATCAGTTTTAAGTCAATTTTTCACCAACATGAAAAAGAAAACACACTGCTTCAGTGGTGTACTGAACTTCCTCCTGTCATAACACCCTGGGTGTCACACTGCTAAAGCAAAGTCAAGCTGGATGACAAACACATACTGTTTCCTATAAACTCTTCACAATAAAAGTCATCACGTCTTGGCAACTTAACCAGACTGAACACAACAGTCTGAACTCAGGAGCCCAATATGGAGGCGCTCAGCTCATCATTAACTCAGCTGTAAGAGCTTAAACTCACAGAGAGCCTCATTGACAGTGATAAAATCATTCTCCTCTAGTCTGATGAACTTCACACAGGGACTTCATACACATCTGCCTCTGCTCACATAGGCTCATGGGGTTAATACTGTGGGCTTGAGGGAGAACGGGGTTAAAGCATTATAATATGTGATTGTGAATACTAAAAGAAAAACACAGACTTTGGGAGCAGCCTGTCTGTGGTGACTCTGTGCCTTAGTTCAACATGACTTTAAAACAGCTGAGGTCACTGTCGCTCAGTGACGTCACGTCCGCTTGTGAGATTCATGTTCGAACATTTATAACATATCACAACATGGTTAGTTTTATTCTAACACCACGAGTTGGCTGACTGGGAAACTTCACAGCTGGGTAGCTCAGAGGCACAATGCAATCTGGAGTGGTTGAATATGACTCGGTTGAGTTTATTCTGATAATAATGTTAAATTTGATGTGAATTTGATTTGATATTCTCTCTAGTTTCAAGAAGTTTCTTGGGCACACAAAATTGTGGATCTGGGTTTTACACCCTACTTACAACATGACCTCTTATCTAAAATGGAGAAGTCAGTCCACCAGACAAATAAAAGGCAGAATCACTTCTTTTAAGATTTAATAAATTAAAACAAAGGATTCGATAAAAGTAAAACCAACCTCTAGTTGGACGTGGAATTGGAACTCGACCTCGAGCTGGAACTGGAAGTGAAGCTTGACTTCGATGTGCTGTTAAAAGTAGATAACATTTAAAACCAAGATATTGATCCAATCCATGACACAGTGTTGTTTAGTTGCGTAAAATGATGTTAAGAGGAATAAGTAATTTTCAGAATTATCAACAGTGCTTGCAGGTCTTTATGTGAAATAGGAGACTACAGACAACCACTGCTGGTTGACTTCAGCTCCAAATGAGGGGGAGCAATTACTTAGTTGAATGGTGAAAGGTAATGTCGAATCTGTTTACAATGTTTATCAAAAGAAAAGTGCTGCAGTTCATTAGGGATGCACCATATTACCAGTAAAACATTGGGACTGACAGATTTTGGCCTAGAACGTTGAATATCGGTATTGGTCAATATTGAATTTTTGCTGACATTTTTATTTAAAGACTCTCTGCTCTTGATGGAAAATATCAGTATTGGCAACAATGCATTTGGAAATATCTTCAAAAATCCAATATTGTGCATTCTTACAGCTCACTCATCACCCTGATAACTTCTTGACTTCTGTAACTGTAGCAGAGAGACTGTGGCTGTAGAGACTGTAATCCTCACAGCCTCTCAAAAGTAGGTCAACTCCTCCCACTAGATTGGCAGAGCCTATTTAAGCCACCTAGTGCAGGAGAGAGGCCTCTTTCTCTTGTCTATGCCTGGTGACTGCTACATGCTCAGAGCTGAGGTAGGTAGGTAGGTAATGTGGCCTGTAGATCATTTTAACCTTTTTAGCTTGAGTTGAAAACTTTTTTAATCAGTAGCTGACTTGTCTGTTTAGTTTCCTGCCTGCTCCAATTCCACTGTGTTATCTTGGTGTCCATTCAACTGAGGTTGGTTTACTTTAAATAATGTTGTTTGAACACTTTCATAACACTACCTTTGTTAACATGTGTATCTGGTTTTTAGAGTGATGTCAACTGGGACCAGACACCAGGGTAACATGTACCGGTGCAGACATGGTCAGCTGCTGTTTTGTCTTTAGGTTTAATTTTGTCTTTAAGTCTGATTTTGTTGTTAGGCTTGTCTAGTTTGCTTTGTTAGCTTTTATTGAATATTTATAAATTAAAGACAAGTTTTATCTGAACCAACTAGTTATTTTATATAGGCTTAACCTTTTCTTTTCTTGTCCCTTTCAGTGCAATGATCGCTGGCTAGCGGTGGAGGCTAGGCACTCTGGGTGGTTCCCTGCACCTTTGGTTTGTGATAGTGATAGGTGCACTGGAACACAATAGTTTGCACCTGTTTGCTGTGAATTCACGTTTGGTGGGTAAGTGCACTCCCGGGACACTTCCCTTTGCTGGACTGCCTCCCTCTTGCTAGCTTCCACTCACTCCCCCTTTCCCTTTTTGTTTTTTTGTAGTTTTAAATTATTTCACCTGGAAGTGGTGTATGGATTGGGGAAAAAAACAGTTCTGTAATAAACTCTTTATATATATTTCTTGCATAAAAATTGACTTGAAATTCATTGTCTCACTAATTCCTCTTTCTCTCTCTGCAGACACTTCCAGTGAGATTAATAAGTTTAAGATTTAATTTTTATTTTTAAATAAAATTTGAATTGTTTTGGAACCACGTCTCTGCCTCGAAATTCATTGAACCTGTGCTTGCCTTGTTATAGTTATATTCTGGTAAACTCCTGTTAAAGCCCCCTAATACCACCTTGCCACATAACCTATTTTCTTCATCATGTGACTCGTTGAATATTTCAGAGGAAGTAGCTGTGCAGCCACAATATGCTTAATAACCTGATCAAAAACAGGCTTTTCATTATGTACCCCTCTGAGTGCATACATTAAATATGTTAATTTATTGTGCAGAACTTAAGTCAATCAAACATTTGATACTCTGCTCTTGAAAACCATGTTAATGTTTAATTCAGTTTTAGTTATAGTAGTTTGCCTAAAATATCTTAGTTTTAGTCATAATTTAGTCATCTAAATCATCTTAATTTTAGTCTAGTTTTAATTGATGAAATTTCACAACATTTTAGTCAACGAAATCTACTGTAAGTTTGGTCGACTAAAACATGAAGTGTAAAATGTAAGGCTTTTTTTTTTTGTTTGTTTCCTTGAATTTCTGAAGTCATGTTCTACACTTGGATAAAGTGAAACATCTAATAAGCCTTTATTGAATGCTGGTAAAGTTTGAATGTATAAATGAACAGAAACAAATTGAACTTTTTTGTGAAATGCAGTCCCCTTTATTTAGGCTACCTGTCAGAGCATCTCAGTTACAATACCAGAATTGACAGCAGTGAACCTGCTCTAAATGAATATATCACTTCATAAAGAGTAGCTCTGATTGGATCACTCCCAACTTATCCCACCACCATAAAGCTAAAGCAGCTGTGACTGGATGTCCCTCTTAACTCATTCAACCTTTCCAGACAACCAATGTAGCTGTGACTGGATATATTCCTAAATTGTCTCTACTTTCTACATGACCAGATTAGATCTGATTGGATTAAGTCTCTGTCAAACATTTAAGTCTAGTTTTTATTTGTTGACAAAAATGTCAGTTAATTTAGTTTTAGTTCTTGTCCATGTGCACTTGTTTTTATTAGTTACTGTCTAGTTTTCATCAGGGGAAAAAAGGTTGACGAAAACTATGACGAAGACAATTAGGCAACACAAAATTAACACTGCTTGACTATTTTTTTCAACAAGTTGATTCTTACCATTAGCTGGTGTCAGCACCAACATGACACCAAAAACCAGAGCCACAGTCAGCAGGTTCATGGTGAAGACGCTTCAGGTGTGAAGACGCTTCAGGTGTGAAGACAATAATGGAAGTCCTAAAGATGCAGAGAAAAACATGTTATTTCATATGAGCAGAAGGATGGCTCAAAGTGGTCCTTTCAGTAAAAAGAGGATGATCATAAAAATGAAATCAAACCTGCAGAAGAAGAATCTCCTCAGCCGTTTGGTGTGGAGCTGCTGCACAAAGCAAAGAGCAGCCCTTAAATACACTTCAGTTTTCACACGTCAGTGAGGGCACATCTGTAACACACCCACCACATATTCATCTTTGAAGTTCCAGATAAATGTGAATTATTCCAGATAGAAAGGTGCAATATCATTACACTGTGATCAAATCTTGTGATACTGTTGAACCAAGAGCATCCTGTGTAATTATTTAAATTAACCACTGGTTTTTCTTCAGCCCAATCCAAACAGAAATGGCTTTATAAGCCAACATTTTCCTAAAGGTTATGAAAATTAAACTCACTTCTTTCAGACTTAATACAGGACACATTACATGCAGTGACTTTTATATCCGTGATTAGAAAGACTGATGATGTTACAGAAATGCATGTTTAAAATATCAACTACTGACCTGAGACCAGTGTCCAAAAGGAGCTGTCAGTGGACACACAAGCCAAGATTCATTGAGGTGTTAGAATCATCCCTCAGAGATTTCAGTTCACGTTGACGTGGTAGCATCTCACAGTTGCTGCAGATTTATTGGCTGCACATCCATAATACATGTGTCACATTTCACTTCCCAACGGAGCTCTGCTAGATTGAGATCTGGTGATCTCCCAAAGGAGCCCTCTAAACTTCCCTCTAAATTATACACAGTTTTTGATACAAGGTCTAAAAAATGGTGAACTTCCTGTTGGTTTGACAGTATGAATTCAAGAGGCCTTTTGTAGGTCATTGTTTGGTACATATGCCCACCAAATTTTAAAGTCCTGGGTTCACCTGCTGCAAGGGCTGTTTTTTTAATGTTTAGGGGGCACTGTTGAAATCTTTTAGCAGGTCAACATGTTTAACCCTTAAGTAACTTCTTATTTATCATCTAGGCCCGTGTGTTGTGAAATTCATGGCAGTGAAAGTGTCCAGCCCTTCAAAATTTCTGGTAAAGAACTTTCTATGGGAAGTTAAGCTAGGTCATTTTTGAAATATTCCAAATGGGAAACTTTTCATGGGAATTTTGAGAATTTATGAAAATTAACTGGAAACTGAATGTAATTTAAACAAACTGTATCATATCCAAACATGAACGAAAACATTTGGTTTTGTCATGGGCAGACGTCCATGCAAAATAATACAATTTAAACACATGACATTTCAACAGATGTATCTGTAAGAAGATTTTTATCAGGTTTCAATTACTTATCGAAGAATCAGTTTTAGCTTCACCTTATGTCCACAGGCTCAAATGTGTGGCTTCAATAGTCCAGGGTTCTAGAAATCATCTGTGCACGTGATAGAGGAGCACAGTGAATGTAGGGGACATGGCCTCAATATCTGCAGTGAGCAGTGTGCTATGTGTGTTTGACTGAAGAATAACAGAGATATTCTCAAGTTAAACTGCATAAAATCAGGTTGTTTTACTCAAGATTATGCTAAAATGTATTTTCCTGAGTATATTTAAAATCCCTGTTAAGGGCCGCCCTTAAAATTTGTGAATTCCAGATTTGTTCCTATTTATTCCCATAAATTCAGCTTTATTCCCATGGAAAGTTTTGACCTTTGAAAGTTCCTGGAATTTTGCAACCCTACCAATGGCAGACATGGAATCAAGCAAATCCAGTCAGTGCCAAGCGACTTTGAATTTCTGTATTGATCATGGGAGATTCTGCAAGATCATTGAATATATGGGCTAAAAATGATGTTTGCATCATGGATGTGCTGCTGGAAAATCTGCATGAACTGTATGATGCTGTCAGTTTGGATAAAATTCTCTGAGGAATCATCACAGCACCTCATTGGATCGATTCCTACAGGGGTAAAGGCACTTTAGGCTAAAGTGGGGCAGATCTGATACTTGTTTAGCTTTGCAACAGTTTTTCTTGTTCCACTTGGTTTAGTTTGCTTTCACACCCCACCAGCCAAATCCAAGCCACCATTCACTTATTTTTGGTTATCTTGCCTTGTTTGGTCTTTGTCTGGTTCAGATTCAGTTTATTGGTGGACCAGAGTTTGTGTGAGCTTTCACAGCAGACCAGAAAAACTAAACTAATCACCAAAAAGCAAACCAGAGTTCTTCTGGTCTGGACCTAATGTGTTAAGTGTGAAAGCACCCAAAGTCTGCATTAATTCTAGATAACCAGTTTAAGTATTTGTGTATTTCCAAGCTTATGATGCCTTTAAACCTTAAGTTGCCTCTCAGTGGCCTTTGGCTCCCCTGTCAGCCAGTGCAAAGTTTGATTGTTCTAATGCTTTGAGTCTGCTATCAAGGACTAACCACTAGATAAATAAGGGAGAGTTTTGTTGAAGTGACTCCAGGAACCACATTACCTCTGACATCCGTGTTGGCCAGTATCTGTTTTTGTTGGATGAGTAAAGTGGACCACATGGTTATGATGAATAAATAACTTAACAGGTGCTGTGTGAAAGACATCAAAATACCAGAGTAAGGTTCATTTTTATCTGTTTTTATTCAACAAAGTGAAGTTTTGTTGTGTTTAATATTTTACACATAAACTGAAATACTGTGGTTCAAACTGTTTTGTAATAAACTGGAATAGCAGATCAGCAATTAAATAAGACAGCAAAAATACATCATGTATCATAACATGAGATACTTGTTGATTTTTGCCCTCCATAACACCACTGCTGAGATGTCATTGCAGCCCATGTTGTTTTGGTAGTGGCCTTCATCTTGTTTTAACTGAACACTGTCTGTCGTCCTTCTGACGACACTTCACAGGTTCTCTGTGGGGTTATTCAGACCAATCAAACTAAGAGAAACCAAAGCCACCAGACAAGTCATTAATACTTACTAGACAGTGACAGGTCCTGTTGAAAAAGAAAATCAGCATTTCAATATCAAAGCATGCCTTCTTCAGCTTCATGCATAATAGCCTCTCAAACACTTTGGTTACACCACAGTTTTCTGAGAAAATTCTCACCTTGGCAGTGTTATTCCAAAATGTGTTTTCAGTCCTCATTTGTGTGTGTGCAAAAGGCCAGAATTAACAGAGAAAGCTACAGCTGCAAAAATACCAGCCTGCCCGTTTAATAACTGAATTTATTTGAGCTTTTCAACAGCTTGTATGGAGATAATTAATTATTACTGTGAAAACTGTGTGCGTATGGGAAAATATGGGGCTTCTCATCCACACAAGAGCCGATGACATCAGAAAGTGAAAAGGTACAAACTTTGATCATCGGCCCTGTGGCTGGAATGAATCAGGCATTCGGGAGTTGCCCCAAATCTCCGGATGGCCACCCCATATATATGCTGTGAATATGTCTAGTTCCATTTAACATTGATCTGAGGAGAGGACAAAACAGCCAGACTGTTGCTTCAACTACCATTTCTGATTTCTATATAGTTGTAAATGTGCTAAAAACATAATATATAGATTTATACAAAGGGAACTCCTTAAAGGGATAGTTCAGTATTTTTGAAGTGGGGTTGTATTAGCTCCATATGACCACTAAGTACCTTAGATGCAGTAGAACGTTCTCTCCTCTCCCTCAGTAAGCCACAGTCTGTAAGAGTCTGTTAGGAGGGTATAGCTGCAAACAGGGAAGTATTAGTATATAAATTGTATATAGATACGTAGATATGAACACACAATCTGTCAGGTAACGAGAGTTGCAGGCATTTGCTGTATATGATATTGCCGCATGCCTTTGTAACAGAGAGGAATACGGTGAAAGCTATGAGTTCTCCATGATACACATCAGTTTCTGCATCCAGGGAAGCAACACAAAAACACCATCTCTGAAATATGTGTCAAATAATCTGCTATCAATGAGGCTACAACCGGCGCATGAAGCCGCTAGCTTGTTATGTTTACAACAGCTGACAGGGAGGCGGAGTGATTCAGCGGCTCGCGAGGAATACGTGACGTAAGTCGGTTAGTTCCAGATAAACTTCATATTTCTGGAAAGTTAATGCACTTAAAAACATGCATAGGTAGGGTACTTCTTAACTGTGGTATTATTTTTTGATGAGAGTTCTTTTAGGCGGCGAAAATACCCTCTGTTCTTGGTACAATACTTCCCTGTTTGTGGCTATATCTGCGTAACAGACTCTTACAGACTGTGGCTTACTGAGGGAGAGGAGAGAACGTTCTACTGCGGCTAAGGTACTTAGTGGTCATATGGAGCTCATACAACCCCACTTCAAAAATACTGAACTATCCCTTTAAAGTCCTTTCAGCAATCACAAGAGGAGTTTTCATCTCCCTAGCACACACTTTTATCGCTACCTACAGATTAGAAGCTATGTGTATTCAACCTCATATTATAAAAATGAGCCAAAACTCACCAACTTTGATTCAATTATAATGAAAGCAGAAACACTTAATAAGAAAATAATGACTTATCTGTATGACCAACTACTAATGAACGAAAAGCCTATGCTGAATACTAAACATAGCTGGGAAAAAGATTTTGGTGTTCAGCTCAATGGCCAGATCTGGAGCAGAGTGTTAAACAGTTCCAAAAAAAATAGTAGATCAGATAAATCACATGAAACACTATTTAAGCTAGAAAATGAAACTACAAGTAACTCTAGAAATTAGAAGCACATATGACAAAACCTGCCCCGCAACATGTCATAAATGTAATATAACAAGAAGGCACATACTATTACTTAACATTCATTATGTCTATGTAGATAATATGCTTATACTTTTTTTTAAACAGACAGGTAAGGTTTTTAAGCTCATACCTTTACATGTTTCGACGGAGCTCTTCCGCCTTCATCAGAAGTGTCTGATGGTAGTGTGGCGTGTCCTTTTCAGCTGATCTTACAGAGGCGTGATCAACCTGTCAGATCTGACAGGTCGACAGAAGAGCTCCGTCGAAACATGTAAAGGTATCAAGTCAAGTCAAGTCAAACTTTATTTATAGAGCACCTTCATAAGGACAGCAGTCGATCAAAGTGCTGTACGAGAAAGGTATGACTATAAAAACCTTACTTGTCTGTTAAAAAGAAAGTATAAGCATATTACTTAACATGGTCATGTCCAGTCATTACAACCTCCTGGTACGCAGCAAGCCTTTTAATTCTGCACGTTTAGCTTGATGAACATTGAACACTGTCAATCTGGTATGATAAATTGTTGTTATTCCTTCCATATGAGAGAATATCACATGCGCTACGAGGAACATTGGATACATTTGTAAAGAAACAGTCTCCCCTCATAACCTGACATTCCAGACAGACAGTTCCATATATCCGACATGGAAATATTTCATTAGTCCATCTGGGAAATAGGCTAGAAAATGTTTCAGAGGGCAGAACCTTCAAAAAAAACTGCGGCTGGTGATTGAACGATCGTTCTGCTGCTCACACTCATCAGAGATCAATCATATTAAGTCCTTCTCATATTTTTCACGACCAGAGAAGCCAGGCGGTAGATCAAACTCTTACCCAAACCGGTCAGGAGAAGAGCAAAAACATTGTATCTCGTAAGAAAAGCTTTGAGTGACGTTCTTTGCCGTTTCAAAGAAGAAACAGAGTCAGTTTCTGATAAAACTGCAGATATTGCCGCATCAATAAAGACCGCTTCACGAGCTGCCAGTGTTTTCAAACATGCAGTCAATTCCCGCTGTCGTCACGCCTGCATGCCTTTCTTCTGATTGGGTCATCCAGCTTTTAGCCGAGTGAGTTTGTTGAGGATTGGAGCTTGGCAAGATGGATCTGTGTGATTTCAGACAATGAATCAGGCAGGTCCATCTTCTCTGCAAGGTTACTCCCTTCATTGACTATTTTGGTCATGAATGGTCCACAGTGACCTGTTGAAGTGTAGACTGACTAGTATGCTGATTTATCATTTATTCATTTATTTGACTTGTAATATTCTGTAATCATTATTATGGTTTTTTTCACTTTTTTTTGTAATTCATTTACTACACATTTCTCCCGTTTGTGTGTGTGTGTGTTGTGTGTATGTATGTGTGTTTTTGTCACTTATAGTGAAACATGTTAATTGTTCATGCAAGTTTATCAACCAGGACAACAGTATAAGAAAGTTATGATCCTGACTTGTCTGTTTACAGAATGTATCCTGTTCTCCTTGCATGATCTGTGTTGATGAAATAATAAATAAAGAGAGATAATTGAAAAAATTCCCAGCGTGCTTTGTGCTGAACTGAAGTGTCACTTTATGTTTAGCTGATGTAGCTGGTGTAATAAAAATGTTGGTTTGTGCTTGGGGAAAATGTTATGTTGAACAGTTTGCCACCTGCAGGATCCACTGGAGGTTTTTCTTTTTGAAATGAGCGTCCTATCCTCCACTTTACTCAACATACAACACTAAATTACCATCTAAACAGCTCTCACAGCGATGTGCTCTGTCACACCCAAGTGTTTGCTTTTAATTCTGTTGTGTTAATGTTACATTATTTGTGTTATTAAGGCCATGTGTGTTTGTGCTGTTCTACACCCTTGTTACAGTACATCTCACCTCCCCTGTAAACATCCTGGAGCGGGCGGGGAGGCAGTGCTGACAGCCCATTAGCTCTGTTTTCAGAGGCAGTATCAGAGGCGTCATATTAAGGGGGGGCACATCTGGATCCGCCTGACTTAAAAGCTGTAATCAGGCAGATCAGTCTTACAAAGTTTTAGGCTGAAATAATTCAGCTCATTCTGCAGAGTCACTGGCCGGTCAAACTGATCTTTGAGGAGGAATGGTGGGAGCTACGAGCACGATAACAGCCAGAAGTGTCTGTAGGCCTATGTTTTTATCATTTATCTTGATCCTCATGGTCTCATTTTATGTAACTGGGTTCAAGTATTGTCTAGGTCCTGGTCGGGCCACTCGGTATGGTTTGACTGATGTAGCAGACCTTTGATCGTGGGGCAGGTGGCACTGGGGGCTGCACCAGCTTGCCAGGGCTTGCACCTTGGATGTGGGCTGATGCATGTTGGTGTGGTTTCTGGTGTTTCTTGCCCTTTAGGCTGGGGGCCCCTTGTGTTTTTTGGACTATGTCGGGTGCCTGGGCCTGAACTGCTGAGCCACTTTTTCTTTGGTCTTAGGCTTCTTCACCTTCCTTGAAATTTTTCCCTCCCATGAAAACAGTTAGTCAAAGGGACACCAGAAGTGCTTATGCTCTTTTCTACGTAGGTTCCTTGGGTGCTTTGGGTTATTCTGCTGTTTGTCCATGTATGTGAGAGTGCTTTGGTTTAAATCATGCTCTGTGAGCTACAGTAGTTCCTTTTGTGCTTCAGCTCTTGTGTTTTGTCTTCTGTATGTTCCTGTCTGTCAAAGCACATTGTTAAACCTATGTTTTATTAGTTCCAAACAAATAGAGCTGCCGTTATTGTATGCTCTGCAGTTGAGAGAAGTGCTTTGAGTGTGTATGTCTGCCTTTATGTGTATGACAAACACACACCGTTACACTCTATCACACTATAGGTGTATCACACTGAACTGACACAGATTTAACATCCTCAGAAAATTAATGTGAACATCTTGAGATGTAATGATGATGAGAAACAACACTAAACCCTAGTTACACAAGATATGTATGACCTTCTGCTATTGCTGCAGTTTTAGGTTACTGAGACGGAAAATTTTGCAACAGAGAGGCCCTGATATCCTATTAATCTCATGTAATACCAGAACGATTCCACACATACATTACTGCAGCTCTCCAATACAGCTATCAATATACTCAGACTTTATCAACCCAACTGATCATTAAAATTAAAACCAAGATAAAAAATTGAGAAAGAGAGGCACCTAATCAGAGTTTTTAGCTGGTGTATGCTCTGCTGTCCTCTTTTTCCTGCTCCTCACTATGGCTGACACCAATCTGTCCTTCAAGCCCAAAAAGGACCTGGCCTGGCCTTTGTGGATGTTCGATGCTAAATAGTAAACTAATGCCCATGCTGTGTCCATGGTGCTGATAAGACTGGTATAATATCACAGTGTTAAGGACTTTTACACACCCTATGACTTACTGTCTTGTGCTAATAACTATAGCATTCAACAGTGACATCAGAGTACACAACTGTTTTCTAAAGTTGCTGTTACAATCATGTAAACAATATCCCATAGTACCTGGTACAGTCACAGGATGCAAGTATCATAAGGCTGTTTAAATGAAGTGAATAGCCTGATTTGTTAAGAATAATGAGTGAGAACTCACACAGTTAAAGAGAGATACACCAACATGTTTTCATGTCTTGCCTCACTCCTGAGTCCATCACAAGCAGATAGACACCATTCTTTCGACCACATGTGCAGTCACAAGGAAGAGACGGGCAGAGCTCGCCCACCGCTAAGTAGTGTAAGCAAGCTTTATAAATAAGGCCCCTGATGTCCTCCAGCTTGAGATCTCTGACTGGGACCAACATTAATAAAACATGGCTGGAATACTTTATACAAAATGCAGTCATTTAGAAACGACTTTTTGCTGCCATTTCACTGCAAGTATTCTTTAAAGCTAGCTTTTTTGAGCTAGCTTTAAAGAAAAAAACATGAACTTTGTTGTTTCCTTACTGATGATGTAAAGTGCCATGAAAAAGTATTTGCCCCCTACCTGATTTCTTACTTTTTTGCATATTTGTCACACTTAAAAGTTTCAGATCATTACACAGATTTTAACATTAGACAAAGATAACCTGAATAAATACAACATGCAGTTTTTAAATGGTGATTTTATTTATTAAAGAAAAAAAGCTCTCGCAACCTACATGACCCTGTGTGAAAAAGTAATTGCCCCCTGAACCTAATAACTGGTTGTGTCACCCTTGGCAGCATTAACTGCAATCAAGTGTTTGCGATAACTGGTGATGAGTCTTTCACATTGCTGTGGGGGAATTTTGGCCCTCTCTTCTGCACAGAATTGTTTTAACTCAGACACACTGGAGGGTTTTCGAGCATGAACTGCCCGTTTAAGGTCCCACTACAGCATCTCAGTTGGATTTAAGTCCAGACTTTGACTCGGCCACTCCAAAACCTTAATTTTATTTTATTTAAGCCATTCAGAGGTGGACTTGCTAGTGTGTTTCGGGTCGTTGTCCTGTTGCACAACCCAAGTGATCTTGAGCTTGAGGTCACTAAATGATGACCGAATGTTCTCCTTCAGGATTTTCTGGTAGACGGCAGAATTCATGGTTTCATCAATCACAGCCAGTTGTCCAGGTCCTGAAGCAGCATAGCAGCCCCAGACCATCACACTCCCACCACCATGTTTGACTGTTGCCATGATGTTGTTTTTATCAAATGCTGCGTCGTTTTTCACCAGATGTAACGGGACGCACACCTTCCAAAATGTTCAACTTTTGTCTTGTCTTGCCAGCCAGTGAGGCCTGCAGTTCTTTAGATGTTGTTCTGGGTTCTTTTGCGACCTCCTGGATGAGTCGTCGTTGTGCTCTTGGTGTAATTTTATAGCCGTAAGTCAAAGACCCACTCGGTACCCCACCATGCAGTTCACGTTTCCAACAGGTTTTCTCCCCTTGGTGACGGCGACGTGCCCGCCAGGGAACAAACTCTGATAATTGGTGACTCCATAGTCAGAAACGTGGAGATAGCGAAGTCAGCGGGCATAGTTAGGTGCATCCCAGGGGCCAGAGCGGGCGACATTAAGTCAAATTTGAAGCTGCTGGCAAGAAGTAAACATAAGTTTGATAGGATAGTCCTCCATGTCGGCACGAATGACTCCCGACGTCGCCAGTCGGAAGTGACCAAAGTCAACATCGAATCAGTGTGTGCATTTGCCAAAACAATGTTGGACTCTGTAATTTTCTCTGGCCCCTTACCAAATCTGACCAGTGATGACATGTATAGCCGCATGTCATCATTCAACCGCTGGATTGAGGTGGTGTCCAGCAAACGATGTGGGCTTCATTGATAATTGGACATCCTTCTGGGGAAAACCTGGTCTGATAGGAAGAGATGGCATCGATCCTACTTTGGCTGGTGCATCTCTCCTATCTAAAAACATGGCAGAGTCATACTTATGACCTCTCAGAGATGAGACCATGTTGCAGAGCTGCAGTCCTCCACGCTCCTCTGCGCTTGCTTTAGGACAGTTATCCACCCATTACTGTTATGACAGTTGTGTTCATCACTAGGATAACTACTATGACAGTTGTAGTAGTGATGAATATTATTCTATAGAGACTGTGTCTGTCCCCCGACCCAAACGCCACATAGATGTTAGCACAAAAACAAATAAAAAAGGTGTCAATCATAGAAATCTGGTTAAAATCAACACCTCAAATGTAGAAGCTTCAAAACATCAGATAATTAGATGTGGTCTCTTAAATATTAGATCACTGAGATCCAAATCTTTACTAGTGAATGAGCTTATATCAGAAATTCACATTGATTCACTCTGTCTAACAGAAACGTGGCTGTGCCAGGAGGAATTTGTCAGTTTAAATGAATCCACTCCTCCCAGTCACTCAAATACTCATATGTCCCGCGACACAGGCCGTGGTGGTGGTGTAGCAGCTATTTATCATTCTTGTCTCCAAATCAATCCAAGACCAAAAGCTAATTACTCTTCTTTTGAAAGCCTTGTTCTAAATTTATCTCATACTGACTCAAAAACCTGCCAGCCTGTCCTATTTGTGATAATTTACCGTCCTCCAGGCCCTTATTCTGAATTCTTATCAGAATTTTCTGAGTTCGTATCAAACTTGGTCCTTAGCTCTGATAAAATACTTATTGTAGGTGATTTTAATATCCATGTTGACAAAGAAAGTGATAGCCTTAGCTCAGCTTTTATATCCTTAATAGACTCGGTTGGTTTTATTCAGGCTGTTCGTGAAGCTACTCTCATTTCAATCACACTCTTGATTTGGTTCTAGCATATGGCCTTGATGTTAATAGACTAAAAGTTTTTCCTGAAAATCCTTTATTATCCGATCACTTCTTAGTAACTTTTATTTTTTTTATTTTATTTTATTTTTTTATCATTTTCATTTTCAAAATAAAACAAGCAATACATAGAATTAACAACCACACAAAATTACACTTAACATTCGAACATGGGGTGTCTCTTCTCTGATAAATCAAAAATAAATATTTTCAAGTAGGTGTCTGTAGAATAAATGTGAACTTAAACAAAAAAGGGGCGTTAGGGAGGATGTAGAGTTTCCATTTTTCCCATAGTTCATGATTTTTTTTTCTTTGAAGCCTCAATGAAAAGGTGATTCGTTCCATTGTATATATTTCATAAATAATATTGTACCAGTCATCTAAAGTCGGAGCTTCTAACTTGAGCCATTTTTTAGTAATTGCCTTCCGGGCAGCAATGCTCAGTATTGAAAACAAGTATTTGGTTTTCTTATTTGTTGCTGACAACAAAATTCCAATAAAGAGTTGCTCCCAGTTAAAAATAATGTCTGTCCCAAATATAATTACCAGTTCCTTATGAATATCTCGCCAGAACCTATTAACTGTTGGACAAGCCCAAAACAAATGAAAATGGTTGGCTTCTTGGGAACCACAATTTCTCCAGCAGGTGGAAAAGCCTGTATGGTGAAGTTTCTGAACCGGCGTAATAAAATATCTAATGATACTTTTCCACCCAAATACTCTCCAAGTAGTTGAATTCGTAATTTTCCATTGACTCTCACAATATCTTTCCCAGTTTTCTTTTGATATTAGTAAGTTATTTTCCTTTTCCCACCTTTGTTTTATGAGTAAGGTATTTTTTGATTTGACGTTTTGAAGTGCTCTTTAAATTCTTGAAATAATTTTTTCGTCCTGAGTCTTCTTTATAGGCACTTATGAAAACTTTAAGAAGGTCATTCTCAAATGCACTTTGGGTCTTTAGAATTGAGCTGTTTATATAGTGTCTGACCTGCAAGAATCTGAAAAAATCACAACTGTTCAATCCATATTTTCTTTTCAGAGTTTGAAAACTACATAATGATTGTTGGATAAAAAATGCACAGTATGCCGACAAGCCTTGTTTCGTCCATTTACTGTAACTGATATCTTGTCTACTGGGGATAAAGTCGATGTCATGTGGACACCATCTTAGAATTTTTATCTCCTCATGCAGGTCAGTCATCTTAACAACATTTAAATAAGTTTTGAGAGATACATTAATACAATTGTTGCCAACTTCCAAAAGGTTTATAATCAGTCTTTTGTCCCCCAAGCGAGCCTGGATTAGGACTGTCCCAGAAAGACTTTCTTCAATGCTTTTCCATCTTGACTGAAAGTCAGAGTTGCACCAGCAAACCAAAGGTCTTAACTGGGCAGAGATGTAATAATGCCTCAAACAGGGAAGTGCAAGCCCACCTTTATTCCTTGGTAGTTGCAGTGTTTGGAATCTAATCCTTGGTTTTTTCCCTTTCCAGATGTATCGTGATATTAATCTATCCAGGTCATTAAATTGCCTTTCTGTGATTTCTACTGGAAGTGTTTGAAATAAGTACAATATTCTTGGTAAGATATTCATTTTAACAGATTCAACTCGAGACTCAAAACTCAAGAAGGGCAATAAATTCCACCTCCTAATGTCCTCATTTTGAATCAGTGGTCATAATTAAGATTATACAAATGTATTAAGTCCTTAGGGATGTTTACACCCAAATATTTTATGTGTTTCAGGTCCAAGGCTTGTTGGAGGCGAGAATGTATAATGGGGCTAGGTTTAAAATTAAAGCTTAGTATCTGAGTCTTTTGAATATTAACTTTATAACCTGAAACAGCACTGAAAGCATCTAGAAAGATAAAAGACTTATAATTGAGCTGTCGGGCATGACAAGTAAATTAAGACATCGTCTGCAAAGAGGAGATTTTGTGCTCTTGCTCTGACATTTTGATACCTTTTGATATCATTATTTTGATGTATTCCCTGGCTAAGAGCTTCAATAAATATGGCAAACAACAAAGGGGTTATTGGGCACCCTTGCCTGGTCCCTCTTTCCAGATCAAACAAATCTGATATTGCTCCATTCTTTTTTATTCTAGCACATGGCTTACTATACAGTGCTCTGATAGTACTAATAAAAGTCTGGTGGAACCCAAAATTTTGCAAAACCTTGTAAAGGAACTCCCAATTAACCCGATCGAAGGCTTTTTCGGCGTCAAGACTCAACATCACTACTGGGATTTTACCCTTAACAACATGTTCAATTAAATGTATTGTCCTCCGTATATTATCTTGTGTTTGTCGTTGCCTGGATGAAGCCTGTCTGATCTAAGCTAATTATATGAGGGAGTATTATTTCTAGTCTTTTAGCCAATATATAAGTAAAGATCTTGTAGTCATGATTCAAAACACTGATAGGGCGATAACTCCCGCAATCAAGTTTATCTTTCCCCTCTTTTGGAATTAGGGAGATTACAGCCTCCTTCCATGAGGAAGGGATTGTTCCCACCTTAAGAACATAATTATAGATGATTTTCATTTTAGGAACTAAAAGATCCTTCATCTCCTTATACCACTCAGCGGGAAAACCATCTGGTCCCGCTGCTTTATTTGGTTTTAAATGTGCAATTGCTTTTCTAATTTCCTCTTCTGATATCTCACGAGATAGAAGCTTGTTTTCGTCTTCTTTACTTTGGGAAGTTTTAATAATGTTAGGAAGGTTTCCATTTCTGTTTCATTAATTTTGGTTGGGAGTATACATTTTTGTAGAAACTAACAAATGTTTTATGTATGTCTTTTAAATTTATCAGGGTCCCTAATTTTATGGATATCAGCTTGTTTTTTTTAATCTGTAAGCAAGTAATTTAGCGGATTGTCCTCCTGCCTCGTAGAATCTTTGTCTATTAAAAACCAACTTTTTTTATTTCCTCTGAGTATACCTTCATTTAACTCATTTTTTTTCTTTTTAATTTCTATTTAACTCTTGAACTCAACGTTTTCTTGTGTTCACTCTCTAGAATTTTTAAATCCATCTCCAACTGTGCTACCTTTTCCTTTCTTTTCTTTTTCAAATTAGAACAGTATCCAATAATCTTTCCTCTCAGGACTGCTTTACATGCATCCCACAATATCAGTGGCGATACTTCCCCGTTATATTTTCCTCAAAATAATTTTTGATGTCCTCCCTTATCTTACCTCTCATCTGATTCAAGATTGCAGTGTTTAATCTCCAAATAGTTTTTAGCTTTTCACCATGTATCACAACATCCATAGAAATTGGACAATGGTCTGATATATCCATTGTTCCAAAATTACAGTCTGTTACCCAATAGAAGTCTTTTTCGAACACAAAAAAGTAGTCCAGTCTTGAATAAACTAAGTGTGCGTGTGAATAAAAGTAAAGTCTCTTTTGGTGGGGTTTAAATCTCTCCAGATGTCTGACAGACCTAGCTCCTGAAGCAAACATTTTAATTTCTTTGTTGTTTTCTTACCTCCTACATCATAGGGTTTGGAAGTATCTAGGGAAGGGTGAAGCCTGATATTAAAGTCGCCCCCACAAATGAGAATACCCTGTGTTTCTGAAATAATCAAGTCAAAAATTTGCTGAAAAAACCTCCATTCAGATCCTGGAGGTGCATAGATATTTAAAAATGTATCCAGAACTCCTTGGAGATAACCACGAATCAGTACAAACCTTCCTTCCAGGGTCCCATTTCTGAAAAATGCAGTTGAAAATTAACCTTTTCGTAATCAGAATAGCTACACCCCTTTTTGAAGCTTGACTGTAGGATGAAAAAAACAAACTGTATTTCCATCATTCAAGTTTTTTATGTTCCAAGTCTGTTAAATGGGTCTCCTGAAGGAAGGCTCCTTCAGCACCTTCTCTTTTTAACTTAGCCATGACTTTACCCCTCTTGATAGGTTCCCCAGACCGTTTACATTGTAAGTAATTACTTTAATTGTCTTGGTACTCTGCATTGTATATGATCCATTATATTTCCAGCCCCTTTACACCTCTGCAAAAGAAAGTAACTTACACCCCCTGTGCCACGAAGAACAGTGGCACACTTAAAGCTTAGAACAGAGAACATATTAACAAGAACGTGAGCCTCCAAGTATAAGGCAACTTTTAAAGCCTTCGTACTCTGATGTAATGAGAGTGTAAAGGGGAATTCTCTTTCTCTTAGCATTGAGAGAGGGCCCTCTCCAGCCCGTGAGCTGATACATGGTCCATAATGTCCAGCATGAGGTCTCCCAACTCCAAATCAGTCTATCTTGAACAATGCCTTGGTATTTACCACGCATCAAGATAAAAAAAAAAAAATAGTAATAAACGCCCACATGAGTGAGGAGAGATCTTAGTGATATCATATAACAAAAATCTAGCAAATGCTTAAGAAAATGAAATAGGGGTTTGTATCCCCAATTCCATAATTTATATTAAGACAACAGTACTTATCAGGTGTCCATGTGTCTGAATGCCTGGAGCCGCTCCTTAAAGCCTTGCCTGGGGTTGGATTTCGCAGTCCGGTGCCCCCTTTTGCCGCAGGGGGCACCGGTTTCCCACTTATCCCCCTCTCCACCATGTCCAGCGTTGCCTCTTCTGATGAGCCATAGCACCATAGTCCCGTCATCATAAAAAACCCTTAATCTGGCTGGAAACGGCGTCTGAAATCTTATATTTTTTTGCTTCAGCGCTGCCTTGGCCTCCGCGTACTCCCTCCGCTTCCGTAGCAGCTCCGGGCGTAATCGTGGTCTAGATTAACCCTGTTGCCTTGAAAGTCAAATCCTTTCTTCTGCCAAGCCCGTTTCAGAATGTCCTCCTTCATCCTGTAGCTCGAGACTTTGACCACCAGAGAACTTGGCGGGGCTACGTCCGGAGGTCTCTGAGCTGCCGCGCGATGCGCTCTCTCCAGAGAGAATGCTAAGGAGGCAGAGAGCTCCAAGCCTTTCCTCAGCAAATCTTCCACAAATGCTATTACCGAACTCGAGTTGTTTTCAGCTCCCTCCTTTAATCTTATATTCTTATGTTATCTCGTCGAGAGCACCCTTCAAGATCTGTCAGTTTAGCCTCTGTTTGCATCTGTAACTTTACAAGCTCTGACAACACGTCCTCCGTGGCCTGGATTTGAGTTTCTGCCGTGTTAATTCGCCCTTCGGCTTCATCCATCCTGGTATGTACTTTGGATATGTCCTCTCGTATGCCGTTACGCTGCCGACTTGAGTCTTTTCTGAAATTTCTCAGCTCCTTTAGGATTAGGCTCCATTGTTCTTCTCCCTGCCCCTCCTGATGTACGTTGTCCTCCATGCTATTAGCATTGCTAGCCTGTGGCATGCTAGCGTTGTCTTCTCCACCGTGTTCTTTACCTTGAATAGCAGCTTTCTTCCCTGCTTTAGGCATGTCACTATTGCCCAATACGTTAATCTATAATTACACTCAATGTGACGATAATTCAAGTAATTGTGGGCAGCTTTTAACCACTTAATGTTGGGAGCCTGTTGTTTTACGCTGCCGGCATGTCGCCCATTAGCTGGAAGTCCTCACTTCTTACTAACTTTTAACATCTTCTTAGAGGATTTTGTGTTTTGTAACAACATTGTGAAGAGTAGAAATCTGTCCAATGGTGCCGTGGCTAAATTTAAAGAAGCCATTCCTGCTGCCTTAAACTCAATAACTTGGCCAACTGATTCCTGTGATATTAGCTATAGCCCCTCTCAGCTGGATCAGCTTGTTGATGACTCTGCCAGTCTACTAAGATCCACTTTGGACTCAATTGCGCCTATGAGACAAAAAACTATTAAACGTCAGAGGACGGCTCCTTGGTTTACTTCTGAAACTCATGAACTTAAACAAGCATCTCGTAAATTAGAGAGAATATGGCGCTCCAATAAAAGGGAGGAGTCACGTATACTTTGGCGGGAAAGTCATAATAACTACATGACAACCTTACGACATGCTTGAGCTGCCTACTACTCCTCACTAATTGAAGAAAATAAAAACAACCCTAGGTACCTTTTCAGCTCTGTAGCCAGGCTGACCCAGAGTCAGAGCTCTATTGAGCCTGTGATTCCTCTAGCTCTCAGCTGTGAGGACTTTATGAGCTTTTTTTTAACGATAAAATTCTTAAAATTAGAGATAAAATTAGTAACTCCCTGCTTTCACCTGAACCTACCATACCATTAATTGTTGTCAGACCTGAGTTAGATCAATTTTCTACAATTAGCCTTCAGGAGCTAAATTCTCTTGTCTCCTCCTCCAAACCATCTACCTGCCTTTTAGACCCGATCCCAACTAAACTGTTCAAGGAGGTCTTTCACCTAGTTTGTCCATCCCTGCTGGAGACAATAAATATATCTCTATCAACAGGCTACATGCCACAGTCTTCTAAAGTAGCTGTAATCAAACCTCTCCTTAAAAAACCTAACTTCGATTCGGGAACATTAGCTAACTACAGGCCTATATCAAACCTTCCATTTACTTCAAAGATCCTGGAGAAAGTAGTGGCTAATCAGCTATGTGACTTCCTTCAAGACAACAGCCTTTTTGAGGACTTTCAGTCAGGATTTAGAGCTCATCACAGCACAGAGACTGCTTTAGTTAAAGTAACTAACGACCTACTCTCAGCTTCAGATGAGGGACTTCTCTCATTACTTGTTTTGTTAGATCTTAGTGCAGCTTTTGACACCATTGATCATGATGTTCTTATGCAGAGATTAGAGGTATTACTCGGGATTACAGGGACTGCCCTAAATTGGTTTAAGTCCTATTTATCTGATAGATACCAGTTTGTACACGTGAACAACAAGTCCTCTGTGTACACTAAAGTAAGTTACGGAGTTCCTCATGGCTCCGTGCTAGGTCCAATTCTCTTCTCCATTTATATGCTTCCCCTCGGTGATATCATGAGGAAATACTCCGTTAATTTTCATTGTTACGCTGATGATACTCAGCTGTATCTATCAATGAAGCAAGGTGAGACAAATCAGTTATCTAAACTAGACGTGTGTCTAAAGGACATTAGGACATGGATGGCCAAAAATTTTCTTCTTCTTAACTCAGACAAGACAGAGATCATTGTGCTGGGCCCTCGACACCTTAGAGAAACCCTTTCTAATGATTTAACTGCCCTAGATGGCATAAGCCTGACGCCAAGCGCAACTGTTAGAAATCTTGGGGTTCTATTTGATCAGGATCTATCCTTTAACTCTCACATAAAGCAAATTTCAAGAACAGCCTTTTTTCATCTTCGTAACATCGCTAAAATTAGGCCTATCCTGTCCCAGAGCGATGCCGAAAAGCTAGTCCATGCTTTTGTTACCTCTAGACTGGACTATTGTAATTCTCTTTTTTCAGGCTGTCCCAGTAAGTCGCTTAAGACGCTTCAGCTGGTTCAAAATGCTGCAGCACGTGTGCTGACTAGAACTAGGAGAAGAGACCATATTACTCCAGTATTAGCCTCTCTGCACTGGCTTCCCATTAAATATAGAATAGAATTCAAGATTCTTCTTCTCACCTATAAAGCTCTCAGTGGACAGGCACCAGTTTACCTCAAAGAGCTTGTAGTGCCGTACAGCCCCTCTAGAACATTATGCTCCCACAATGCTGGCCTGCTCGTGGTTCCATCAGTCTCTAGAAGTAGTATGGGAGGTAGAGCCTTCAGTTATCAGGCTCCTCTTCTCTGGAACCATTTACAGACACCCTCTGTATCTTTAAGGCTAGACTTAAAACATTCCTCTTTGATAAAGCTTTCAGTTAGGGACCAGCTCATAGTCCATAGTTTAGACACATAGTTAGGATGCAATTGGCTTAGACTGCCGGGCGGGATCTGGCACACTGGGCTCTATCCCTCTCTCTCTCACACTCTCTCTCCATATCTGCCTCTGCCCCTTTCTGTTTGCTCCTGTACTCGTCTCTGGCTCTTGTCTTTTAGGTGGCCTGGGATCCTCGGTGGAGACTGCCTACTGCTGTGGAGTCACGAAGCCTCAATAACTACAATTACAGACATAACACATATTTGGCCATCTCATTCCAGTTCATAATCATTATAGCTGTTAATGTAGATATTAGCATGATCTTTCTATCCATGGTTGATACATCTATAGTAACTATCTCTAGCACCACATGGACATGAGATCCCTCTTGAAAATGAGGTGTCACATCTCAAGAGGCCTACCTTTAGAAGAAGAAGAAGAAGAAGAAGCTTTATTTATATAGCACTTTTCATACATCAGAAAATGCAACCCAAAGTGCTTAACAAAATAAAACGGAATGAAATAAAAACATACAACAATATATAGACCCCCCCACCCCATACACACACATACGCCCAGACTCGCACACACGCTCACACTCACACATACAGTAAATAGACTAGTAACGTGGCCTGGCACTGAGGTGAGGAGAAGCCACCTATGGGTGGCCATCCACACTGAGAGGTACCAAAGTCCACAGCCACAGGGAGCGCCGCCAGGAAGACGTCCCTGTGGGCAGACCAGACTCCCAGTGTGGAGGGCCCCCATTAGGAAACACTGGAGCTAAAAACAAGAAGATTAAGACAGTGGAATAAAAACAGGCAATAATGATAAAATGTCTAGAAATGTGAGGGTTTAGGAAATTTTAAAAGTAATAAAATGCACAAGATTTAAAATATGTAAGAATTAAAGTAAATAAAATAAAGTAAAAAAAAAAAAAAATAGTAATAATAATAATAATAATAATGAAAAATTAAAGATTAAAGACATAAGAATAGTAAAATATGAGAAATAAGATAATAAAAGAAATCAGCTAAAAGCCAAATTAAAAAGGTGAGTCTTTAGCTTCCTTTTAAAAATATCTACAGTCTCTGCGGCCCTGAGGTTCTCTGGGAGGCTGTTCCACAGATAAGGGCCATAATGGCTGAATGCAGCCTCACCATGGGTTTTTGTTTTAACTCGTGGTATGACTAAAAGGCCAGTGCCAGAGGACCTCAGGGTCCGCGAGGGTTGATATGATAAAAGCAGTTCAGATAGATAAGATGGTCCAAGACCATTAAGACATTTATAAACTAATAAAAGAACCTTAAAATCGATCCTGAAGCGGACAGGGAGCCAATGCAGCGATTTTAAAACTGGTGTAATGTGCTCCCGCCCTCTGGTCCTTGTCAGCACGCGTGCGGCTGAGTTTTGTAATATCTGTAGATTATTAATACTCTTTTTGGGAAGACCAGAGAGCAGGGCATTACAGTAATCTAAACGACAGGAAATAAAAGCATGCATCAGCACCTCTGTGCTGGCCTGAGAGAGAAATGGGCGGACTTTGGCTATATTCTTGAGATGGTAAAAACCTATCTTTGTAATATTTTTTATGTGTGGAACAAAAGTAAGCTCGGATTCAAAAATAACGCCCAGGTTCTTAACATATTGTGAGGGTTTAAAATCTTGTATTTTTGGTAAAAGTTTCTCTCTCTGGCCTTCAGGACCAATGACTAAAACCTCTGTTTTGTCCTGGTTGAGCTGTAGGAAATTATCTGCCATCCATGACTTGATATCTAAAATACAGTTAAAAAGGGCATCAATAGGCCCTGTGTCATCAGGAGACACGGCAATGTACAGCTGTGTATCATCAGCATAGCTATGGAAGCTGATGCCGTGCCTCCTGAGACATCCCCCAAGGGAAGCATGTAAAGATTAAAAAGAATTGGACCTAAAATTGACCCTTGAGGCACCCCACACCTAATTTCATGAGTTCTGGAGGAACATGTATCCATACTTACAAAGAAACATCGATCTGTGAGATAAGAATGAAACCAGTTAAGAACAGTACCAGAAAGGCCCACCAGGTTTCTCAGTCTATTCAATAAAATGTGGTGATCTACTGTATCAAAAGCAGCACTTAGATCCAGTAGTACCAAGACTGTAAGTTTTTGTGAGTCGGCGTTACACCTGAAGTCATTTAAAATCTTTAAAAGAGCTGTCTCGGTACTGTGGTTCATTCTAAAACCAGATTGATATTTCTCTAAAATATTGTTTGTATTTAAAAAATGGTTTAATTGGTTAAAAACCAGTTTTTCTAAAATCTTACTTAAAAATGGTAAGTTGGATACAGGTCGGTAGTTATTAAAATTGTTGAGGTCTAAATTGCTCTTCTTCAGAAGGGGCCTCACCACCGCCGTTTTAAAGGAGGCAGGGAAAACGCCTGTCTGAAGAGAGCAATTCACTATTTTTAAAATCTGTTCCTCAAAGAATCCATAAAACGACTTTAAAAGTGATGTGGGAATTGGATCTAAAAGGCAGGTTGTGGGCTTTACTTGGGAGAAAACTCGACCAAGTGTCCTTGCATCAACCAGGGCAAAACTCCCCAGTGTTTCCTCGGATAAAAGCGGCTGTCCAGATGTGTTAATAATTACATTTTGATGTGTTAAAAGACTGGACCTAATGTCATCGATTTTACTTCCGAAGTGGTTTGCAAAGTCCTCGCAGAGGGTGTCTGTTGGTGCCTCTGAGGGTTTTTTAAAATTGGTATTGGTTAAAAGATCAAAGGTGGAGAAAAGAAATTTGGAATTGTTTTTATTATCTGCGATGAGCTTTGAGAAGTGAGAGATTCTTGCCTGTTTGATGGTTTTATTGTAGGATCTGAGTTGTTCACGTAATATTTCATAATGAACTGTAAGTTTACTTTTTCTCCATCTTCTCTCCGCACTCCTGCATTTTCCTTTTGATTTTTTGATTTCATCACTTTTCCATGGGGGTTTAGGTTTACCTTTTATGGTTTTTGTTAAAAGTGGAGCCACAGAGTCCAATGTAGATTTCAATTTACTGTTAAAATTATCAACAATAAAATCACAAGGTGCGGGTAAAATTTCAGCAGGAGTGATCTGTAAAATCTCGATAAAATTTGCAACCACTTCGGAAGTGAGGTAGCGTTTCCTCACCGTTCTCACCGGGGCCTTTTGGTGATTAAAACTGGTGACATCAAAAAACACACAGTAGTGGTCAGACACAGCCAGGTCAACAACAGAGGACACACCAGTGGACAGGCCATAGCTAATGACCAAGTCCAGGGTGTGTCCTCTGTTGTGAGTTGGCTGTGTTACATGTTGGTTAAAATCCATACAGTTTAAAAGGTTTAAAAATTCTCTCGACAATGGGTCGGAGATGTTATCAATGTGCAGATTAAAATCACCAGTTATTAAAATTCTGTTATAGGTGGCGTGTATGATTGATAAGAGCTCTGAAAATTCACTGATAAAAGAAGTGGAGTGGTGGGGTGGTCTGTAAACAGTGATGCAAAGGATAGAAGGACTGCTAAAAACAAAGGCATGAAGCTCAAATGATGAGTAGCTGTTAAAAAACACTTCCTTTGAGTCTAACGTAATTTTAGAGATCGAAGCAGTTCCGCCTCCTCTTTTACCACCCCTGGTAGAAAATAAAAAATTAAAATCTGGTGGGCAAGCCTCGGTGAGAACAACTGGTGCATCTGTGCCAAGCCATGTTTCTGTTAAAAGAATGCAATCTAACTTACTGTCTAAAATCAGATCATTCATAATAAAAGATTTGTTTGCAAGGGAGCGAACATTTAAAAGGGCCAAGTTGATGGTGACAGGTGGTCTACGGACTGTACAGGTGGATTGTTGATGTTTAGGGATAGGTGTGAGGTTACTGAAGTTCACAGAGTGAACATTGTGAAATTTGCTTTGCAAGCGCTGCGTGATGATGACAGGAATTGGTGGGTTGTAGGTGAAAGCAGAAGGTCCAAGTCCAGTATTGTGTGTGTTATGATCAGAGGTGGAACTAAAAACATAGGAACTGGGACCGGGGGGACATCAATCGGTAACGGACGGGTCAGTCTGTGTGGATTTGGGGTGGTGGGAGGAGAGTGTGGTGAAGTGCGCGTGTTGCACACCGTATGCCAGGTTGGCGGACAGCACGCGGTTGCCGGCCCTGTTGAGATGGAGGCCATCACTTCCGAAAAGATGTCTCCTCTCCCAGAACACATCAAAATTGTCAATGAAGCCGACGTTGTGGGTGCTGCAGGCAGAGGAGAGCCAGGTATTAAGGCTGAGCAGCCTGCTGAAACGCCCAATGCCCCTGCCGCAGGTGGGGGTGGGGCCGGAGATAAAAACACACAGCTGGGACTCTGAGAGTCTGTTAAAAAGCTGGGTAAAGTCATGCTTTAATATCTCGGACTGTTGTCTGGAAGTGTCGTTGGTGCCCACGTGAACGATGACACGGCTTACCTGGGGGTGAGAAACCAGAATGCTTGGGATTTTCTCCGTTATATCTGTAACGGAGGCGCCGGGAAAGGACAGGGTGAGCGCCCCCCTCAGACAGACATTCCGGAGGATCGAGTCCCCGATGATGAGAGTTGTAGCCCGTTGTCCAGGGGGGATGGCCGGTTCGGTGAGCTCATCGTCCCTGTTAGCGGCCCGCTGGTGATGCGTATCCCGGTGAGGAGGACGTCGGGAATGCCACCGCACGGCGTCCCTGAGAAGCCGCCTCCGCTGGGTTGAGGAGCCGAGGGACGAGGGCGAGGGCGAGCGGCCCGATGATAGGCGTCCGTCCGATCATGCGCAGGCAGCCGTGAGTGGAGGGAAGGCTACGGTGTCAGACAGCGAGGGCATTACACCCTTCGGAGGGGAGGCACCGGGATCGGCAGGGGCAGTTCCCCGCTTCGGCACCCCGACCGGCTCCACAGCCATGGATAGCGCTGAGTATTTGTTGGTGAGAGGAACGGTGAAGGAGGAGGGAGCCCCGCTCAAAGCGCCGCCAGGAGCCCTCTTCCGATGGTGGACAACAACTTCGGTCCAGGGAGACCTGTTGCTCGGAGTAGAGCAGGAGGGCCGCTGACAGGTGGAGGAGGAAGGCTCCCAGAGGACGGTGTCCCCCAGTGTAGCAGCAGCGCCATGCTGTTGTAGCTCACCGGTCTGCGAGCTCTCCAGCCAGCCGGACAACGTCGGGAGCCGAGCTTTGAAGGTGGCCAGCAGTGAGTCCTTCCTCCGCAGCTCATCGGATAGCCGTCCAATGTCCTCCAGAAGGTCAGCAATCTTTTTATGAGCTTTAGTTAGCTGCTTCCCTACCTCTGCAGGTAAGGTAGTGTCCATAGTGACGGCGTCCATGGTTGCCATGTAGCACTGACGCTAGAAGCGTAGAATCTAGTTGTCCGGCTCCGGCTTCAGGTGAGCAGACGACGCGCATGAGATGGTGTTGCATTTGAAGGAAGCCAAGGAGGCTGAATTTTGTCCGAACTGGTGTTCTACAAACCCAAAGAGGCAGCCGGTAAGATGCTGGACTCTCACACTTTAAAGGACTGTTGGTGGTATTGGGTGTTATGTTGCTGCGCTGCGGCTGCGGAAACATAACACCTAATTTAATATATCTATACTTACAAATATGGTAGGGATGCACTTGTGGTCTGGCACCCATGAGTTCGTCACTACCATAAATTCTTATTTTCAGTAAGACTTTTATTGATTATACTATTATAAAATTATCACTACAACCACACAGACATGAGGACCCTCCTCTAATAAATTTGTTTGCAACAGAAACAAATTTGACGACGACAGGTCTATGATTGGTCCTTTGATCTGTCATTAGTTTTAGTTCTTACTTTAGTCCACTTGTCTCCACTTATCTCCCTCCCTTTGCCCACACACCCAACACAGCATCGTGTGGATTTGATGTTCATCATGAGACTGGGGTCCACATTCAAGATTTCCTGCTGCGTAACAGAAGGTTTTTTCTTGCCGCCATGATGGAGGGATTCATGATTGGCTATATGGATTCATGTTGGGTGTTGGATGTATATATTTGTATATATATGTATATGTGTATTTTTATATGTATATATGTATCTATGTATATATGTGTATCCATAATATGAAGAGCTTTGTGCTCTATTGTAAAGTGTCTTGAGATAACACTTGTTATGAATTGGCGCTATACAAATAAAGATTGATTGAAGATTGATTGAGGTCGACCACTCCTGGGACAGTTCGCCACTGTTCCCAGTTTTCTCTATTTGTGGATAATGGCTCTGACCGTGGTTCACTGGAGTCCTAAAGCCTTAGAAATGGCTTTGTAACCCTTTCTAGACTGATAGATTTCAATCATAATTGTTTTTCTCATTTGTTCTTGAATTTCTTTGGATTGTGGCATAATGTGTTTCTTTTCGAGATCTTGCAGCCTACTTCACTTTGTTAGACAGGTTCTATTTAAGTGATTTGTTAATTCAACAGGTCTGGCAGTGATCAGGTCTGCGTGTGGTCAGTGAAATTGAACTCAGCTTTCAAAAAAATGTGGTTAATCACAGTTAACTCATGATTTAACAAGGGGGGGGCAATTACTTTTTCACATAGGGTCATAAAAGTTTGGAGAGCTGTTGTTTCTTAATAAATAAAATCATCATTTAAAAACTGCATTTTGTATTTACTCAGGTTATCTTTGTCTAATGTTAAAATGTGTGTGATGATCTGAAACATTTAAGTGTGACAAATATGCAAAAAACAAGAAATCAGGAATGGGGCAAATACTTTTTCATGGCACTGTATATGAATGTATGTATTTCTCGCAACAGTTTATCCCTTTTGCCACCTCTGCAAAGATATTGTACTCCTTTTTATCCGTTTCAGTTTTTAACAGTCCCCTTTATGTACCAGCCATGTATGGCTTAATTTTCTCTAAAGGTGTTTTTATTTGTGTTTTACAGTTGAATGTTCTGAATGGCACTGTGTGATTGTTCTTTGTGAGCCCAATCAAAGAAGAATTTCTGTCACCAGACAGTAAAGACAATAAAGTATATCTATCTATCTATCTATCTATCTATCTATCTATCTATATATATATATGTATATATACATATATATATATATACAAATATGTCTATATATACATATATGTGTGTGCGTGGGTTTGTGTGTATATATTGTTTATATATGTATATGTATATATATACATATGTGTGTGTGTATATATATGTACATATACATACATACATATAAATTTATATATATGTATGTATGTATGTATATATATATATATATATATATGTATGTATGTGTGTATATATATATATATATATATATATATATATATATATATATATATATATATATATATATATGAAAACTCTTCTCTCACCCACCCTTTCTCCCCGGTGGGGTGGGTGGCTGTTCATCCTCTTCAGCTCGGGTCCTCTACCAGAGGCCTGGGAGCTTGAGGGTCCTGCGCAGTATCTTAGCTGTTCCTAGGACTGCACTCTTCTGGAGTGAGATGTCTGATGTTTCTCCAGGGATCTGTTGGAGCCACTTCTCCAGGGTGGGGGTCACTGCCCCGAGTGCCCCGATGACCACAGGCACTACTGTTGCCTTCACCTTCCAGGCTTTCTCTAGCTCTTCTTTGAGCCCTTGGTATTTCTCTAGTTTCTCGTGTTCCTTTTTCCTGATGTTGCTATCACTTGGGATGGCTACATCAATCACAACGGCTGTCCTCTGCTGCTTATCCACGATTACAATGTCCGGTTGGTTGGCCATTACCATTTTGTCGGTCTGTATCTGGAAGTCCCACAGGATCTTTGCTCGGCCATTCTCAATCACCTTCGGAGGTGCTTCCCATTTTGACCTTGGGGGCTCCAGTCCATATTCTGCACAGATGTTCCTGTACACTATACCGGCTACTTGGTTATGGCGTTCCATGTATGCTTTTCCTGCCAGCATCTTACACCCTGCTGTTAGGTGCTGCACTGTTTCAGGGCTCTCTTTGCACAGCTTGCACCTGGGATCTTGCCTGGTGTGGTAGATCCGGGCCTCTATTGCTCTGGTGCTCAAGGCCTGTTCCTGTGCAGCCATGATTAGTGCCTCTGTGCTGTCCTTCAGTCCAGCCCTCTCTAGCCATTGGTAGGATTTGTTCATATCAGCCACTTCAGCTATCTGTCGGTGGTACATCCCATGAAGGGGTTTCTCCTCCCATGATGGTTCCTCTAGTTCCTCCTTCCCTGTCAGTTTCCACTGTCTGAGACACTCACTGAGCGCTTGATCTCTTGGGGCCATCTTCCTGACGTAGTCATGGAGCTTGGATGTTTCATCTTGGATAGTGGCTCTGATGCTCACTAACCCTCTGCCTCCTTCTTTGCGCTTAGTGTATAGCCTCTGGATACTGGACTTGGGATGAAACCCCCCCGTGCATGGTGAGCAGTTTCCGAGTTCTAACGTCTGTGGCCTGAATTTCCTCCTTTGGCCAGCTTATTATTCCAGCTGGGTATCTGATCACTGGCAGGGCATAGCTGTTAATTGCCCGAACCTTGTTTCTGCCATTGAGCTGACTCTTTAGGACTTGCCTTACTCGCTTCAGGTACTTGGTCGTTGCTGCTTTCCTAGTGGCCTCTTCGTGGTTGCCATTTGCCTGTGGTATGCCAAGGTATTTGTAGCTCTCTTCCACATCTGCTATTCTGCCTTCTGGGAGTGTAATGCCTTCTGTATGGACTACCTTCCCTCTTTTTGTCACCATTCGGCCACACTTCTCCAGTCCGAACGACATTCCGATGTCACTGCTGTAGATCCTGGTGGTGTGGATCAGTGAGTCGATGTCTCGCTCACTCTTAGCGTACAGCTTGATGTCATCCATGTAGAGGAGGTGACTGATGGTGGTCCCATTTCGGAGTCTGTATCCGTAGCCAGTGTTGTTGATTATTTGGCTGAGGGGGTTCAGTCCTATGCAGAACAGCAGTGGGGACTTGTGCAATTGGCTCAAAGTTGGCCTCAAGGGTGGTGTTCCATTGACTCATTGAGTTTGCAATGAAGGTTCTTAGAGTCTTGTTGACCTTGTACAGCTTCAGGCATTCCAGGATCCACGTATGTGGCATCGAGTCATAGGCTTTCTTGTAATCAATCCAGGCAGTGCACAGGTTGGTCTGTCTGGTTCTGCAGTCTCGGGCGACTGTTCTGTCAACCAGTAGCTGGTGTTTTGCTCCTCTGGTATTTTTACCAATGCCTTTCTGTGTCTCTGTCATGTATTGATCCATGTGCCCACTTATCTTAGCCGCAATGATGCCTGACAGGAGTTTCCATGTTGTGGAGAGGCAGGTGATTGGCCAATAGTTGGATGGGACTGTTCCCTTCTGGGGGTCTTTCTGGATCAGGACTGTACGGCCCTTGGTCAGCCATTCAGGATGGGTCCCATCTCTCAGCAGTTGGTTCATTTGTACTGCCAGGCGCTCATGGAGTGAGATCAGCCTCTTTAGCCAGTATGTATGGATCATATCCAGGCCTGGTGCTGTCCAGTTCTTCATACCTGAGACTTTTTCTTGGATATCTGCTACTGTGATGGTCACGGCATCTTGTTCAGGAAGATTGGTGTGGTCTGCTCTTAGATTGATTAGCCACTGTGCATCGTTGTTATGTGATGCTTCTTTCTCCCATATGCCTTTCCAGTATTGTTCAGTCTCCAGCCTTGGTGGGTTAGCTCGTGAGTTATTCCCTTGCCACTGAGAGTACACTTTAGCTGGTTCAGTGGAGAACAGCTGGTTTATTCGCCTGGCCTCAGTCTTTCTTGTGTACCTCTTCAGTCGGGTGGCCAAGGCTTGGAGTCTTTGTTTGGCAGTTTCCAAGGCCTCAGATATGGGCATCTGCCTGTACCTCTTGGGTACGTCCTTCCTGGTTGCACCATTCTGGAGCTCTGACAATTGGCTGACCTCTCTCCGTGTCGCTTTGATTTTAGTCTCTAACCTTCTCCTCCATGGTGGGCACTGCCCTTTGTTCTTGTTACCCATCTTGTGTCCAAGCATCTCGAGGATCACTGTTGCTGTACTGTATATCAGCTCATTGGTCTCAGTGATGTTTGCAGTGGGAATTGTTTCTATCACTGCATTTACATTGGCTAGGATTTCTGGAGGTACTTCACTAGTCTTCGCTAATCGGTGTCGGGGTTGACAGGCGCTCATCTTGGCCATGATCTTATCTCTCAGGTCAGTCAACTCTTCGCTCAACTCTGGGGCTTGGTACCCAGTTTCTGGGGGGGAGTCAGTGTTAACTCCCCCATATAACTTTAACTTCCAGCGCTGAACGAACGGCAGCCTCTTACAGCAGCTCCGCGAACTCTACGGAGTTTTTCTTTTCTTACTATGTCTATTGTACGTCCTTTTTCTTCTTTTTACTTTCTGCCGATGTGTGAAACCTCGGTGCACCTGAGACACCGAGCACGGATCATCTGCTACTTTAAACACTTTTTTTCGGCAACTTTTCCTCGCGTCTGTGGGTCCGTGAGCGGAAATGGCTCCCATTGTTTACAGTAGGGATCAGCTGTTGGCCCTGCGTAACACAGCTGTGCGACCGGAGGAGCGACCTGATATCCCCCGAGAGTTACGGAGGAGGATGCGGGGATGCCGTGCTGGGACTAGACGCCGTGAAAGCAGGAGAGCTTATAGACCGACTCTCCCGTCCATCATCATGGGGAACGTAAGATCTCTCCCCAATAAGATGGATGAGCTGGCGGCGTTGACCCGGTATCAGCAGGAGTTCCGGCGGTGCAGCATGCTGCTGTTTACGGAGACATGGCTGAGCACAACGCACACAGACGCGACCGTAAAGCTGGATGGATTCTCCCTCATACGGGCAGACAGGACAAAGAGGAGCGGTAAGAGAAAAGGAGGGGGGCTGGCGGTGTTTGTGAACGATAGATGGTGTAACTCCAGGCACATCACTGTCAAAGAGCAGCACTGCTGTCCAGACATTGAGCTGTTGGCTGTTAGTTTGAGGCCGTACTATCTGCCGCGGGAATTTTCACACGCCATTGTGGTGACTGTGTATATTCCTCCCTCTGCTAACGCCGATGCAGCCTGTGACGTCATCAACACCGCGATCCACAGGCTGCAGACTCAGAGCCCCCAGGCCCTCTTACTGATCTCTGGGGACTTCAACCATGCCTCTCTGTCCTCCACTCTGCCTAAATTCATCCAGTATGTCACATGTGCCACCAGAGAAAATAAAACACTGGACTTATTCTATGCCAACACCAAGGAGGCATATAACTCATCACCTCTCCCCCCTCTGGGAAAAGCTGATCACAACCTGGTTCATCTCCTGCCTGTTTACAAGCCCCTGTTTAACAGGCAACCAGCTGTGTCCCGCACGGTGAAGAAGTGGTCTGACGAGGCTGAAGAGGCTCTGAGGGACTGCTTTGAAACTACAGTGTGGGAAATATTCAGTGACTCTCATGAGGAGGACATCGACAGTTTAACAGACACCATCACGGACTATATAAACTTCTGTGTGGAGAATACCGTACCCACCAGGACAGTATGGTATTTCTCTAACAACAAACCCTGGATCACTCCTGACATTAAGGCTCTTCTAAAGGAGAAGAAGAGGGCCTTTAGGTCAGGAAACAGAGAGGAGCTAAAGACTGTCCAGAAGGAGCTGAGGAGGAAAATCAGGGAGGAGAAGGACAGATACAGGAAGAAGATGGAGGAACAGCTGCAGGAGAGAAACACCAAGGGAGTCTGGGAAGGCCTAAAAACCATCTCGGGCCACCAGGGGTCCAACTCCCAGACAGCCGGGGACCAGAGGTGGGCAGATGAACTGAACACCTACTTCTGTAGGTTTGAGGAAGTGTCTGCCCCTCCCTCAGCTGTGACAGCCCTGCAGCAGCCCCCGTCCATCGCTCTCCCAGCACTCTGCCCAAGTCCTCCCCCCACCCCCCTCACCTCCCCCGCTACAGTACCCAGCTCACCACCACCAGCACTCTGCCCAAGTCCTCCCCCCACCCCCCTCACCTCCCCCGCTACAGTAGCCAGCTCACCACCACCAGCACTCTGCCCAAGTCCCTCCCCCCACCTCCCCCGCTACAGTACCCAGCTCACCACCACCAGCTCCCCCCCAACCCCCCCTCACCTCCCCCTCCCCCCCTTACAGTACCCAGGAGACCATCACCAGCCCCCCCCCCAGCCCCCCCTCACCTCTCCCCCTACAGTACCCAGCTCACCACCACCAGCTCCCCCCCAGCCCCCCCTCACCACCCCCCCCTCCAGCATCCAGCCCCACACCCCAGGACACACAGCCCCCCTGCTCCACCCTGTCCCTCACACCTCTCCAGGTGAGGAATCAGCTCAGGAGGATAAAGACCAGGAAGGCTGCAGGACCAGACGGCCTCAGTCCCAGACTGCTCAGGTCCTGCTCAGACCAGCTGAGTGGGATTGTTGGACACCTGTTCAACCTGAGCCTGAAACTGGGAAGGGTACCACGCCTTTGGAAGACATCCTGCGTGGTACCAGTGCCAAAGACCCCCCATCCCAAGGACCCTAGCTGCTACAGACCGGTGGCCCTCACATCCCACCTCATGAAGGCCCTGGAGCGGCTGGTCCTTGCCAACCTGCGCCCCCTGGTGAGCTCGTCCATGGACCCACTGCAGTTTGCGTACCAGACTGGAATCGGAGTGGACGACGCCATCATTTTCCTCCTCCATCGAGCTCTGTCCCACCTGGAGTCGCCTGGGAGCTCTGTTCGGGTCCTTTTCCTGGACCTCAGCAGTGCTTTCAACACCATCAGGCCGGCCATCCTGAGGGACAAGCTGGAGCTCTCTGGTGTGGACCAACACCTCACATGCTGGATTGTGGACTACCTCACCAACCGCCCACAGTATGTGAGGACCCGGGACTGTGTGTCAGAGACTGCCCTCTGTAGTATAGGGGCCCCCCAGGGAACGGTGCTGGCGCCGTTCCTCTTCACCCTCTATACTGCAGACTTTTCCCACCTGTCACCCACCTGCCACCTCCAGAAATTCTCTGATGACTCTGCCATCGTCGGCCTCATCACAGATGGGGACGACCAGTCGTATAGAGAACTCATCCAGGACTTTGTGGACTGGTGCCAGCAGAACCACCTGCACATCAACTCTGATAAGACCAAGGAGTTGGTTGTGGACTTCCGCAGGCGCCCCCACTCCCCCCCATCACCAGTGAACATTCAGGGAAGGGACATTGAGATGGTGACATCTTATAAGTACCTGGGTGTTCATCTTAACAATAAACTGGACTGGACTCATAATACTACCGCACTTTACAAAAGAGGACAGAGCAGACTCTATCTGCTGAGGAGACTGAGGTCTTTTGGGGTGCAGGGGGCACTCCTGAAGACCTTCTATGACTCTGTTGTGGCCTCGGCAGTCTTCTATGGAGTGGTCTGCTGGGGCAGCAGCATCACAGCAGCTGACAGGAAGAGACTGGATAAACTGATAAAGAAGGCCAGCTCAGTCCTGGGATGCCCTCTGGAACTGGTGGAGGAGGTGGTGGAGAGGAGGACTACAACCAAGCTGTCCTCTATGATGGACAAAGACTCCCACCCCCTCCAACACACACTCACTGCACTAAGGAGCTCCGTGAGTGACAGGATGCTCCACCCGAAGTGTGTGACGGAGAGGTATCGCAGGTCCTTCCTTCCTGCAGCTGTCAGACTTTATAACAAAAACCTCTCCAGTGTGCAATAAACCACATTTATATTTATATGTGATAATGTTTCTCTGCAAAATACCAGACATGTACATAGCCACCATATTTATATTATAATATCACAAATCTCATCCTGTAAAATATCAACATGTACATAACCATCTGTCAAACAACAAACATGTACATCAGGACTGTAAATATGCCACTGACTGTATAGTATATACTTTTTTTACATTTTTCAAAAAAATGTTATTTCTATTTTTGCATTACTGTACTTGATCTGTAATTACCTTATCTTTCAGTACTTCTCTTGTATCCTGCAGCTGCTGTATATTTTGGAATTTCCCCCTGTGGGACTAATAAAGGATATCTTATCTTATCTTATCTTATATATATATATATATATATATATATATATATATATATATATATATATATATATATATATATATATACATACATATACATATATATACATATATATGTGTGTGTATATATATATATATATATATATATATATAGATTTGAGGGTTGGAGAGTGAGGTTATTGGGCCTCATACAAATTCCTTTCTGCTGAATAAGATATTTCAAAATGCTTTAAAGGATTTTTTGAACCCTGCACAAATGTCTTCTCAGACTCAGGGTTGAGCTCAATCCATTTGGCACAAATTAAGTCTTTGTTCCTAATACTCATCCCTTTTGTTCAGATTCCTGCAACTCCAGGCATCGTATGCTCCACTTAGCAGGTGTTGTTCCAGTTCAAACCCTGTTAAATTTAGATGGAAATAGTGATTTTTGCAGTCTTCATATATCCAGATATTGACCAGTGCAATCTTAAATTCTTTCATATTTTCAAACTTAATAATAATAAATAATAATAAACTTTTAATAATTTTTAATAGTTACCTTTCTTTTCTTATGTAATTTTTTTTAAGTTACACACCATAAATCTAAGTTCCCTGCAACCCTGAAAGGGATAAGCGGTATAGAAAATGAACGAATGACTCAATCAATCTAAATTCAAGAATAGAGCTGTCTCAAAACTTTTTTGTACTCTTTATCTGTTACATCCCACTTAGTTTTGGAGGATATTTGGGGCTAGGCGGAGTCCTGAGGAGATGCTTCATACTAGTTTTCCTAGCTTTAATGTATTTATAGATGTGAATATGGGGGCCTCTAGTAGTAAAGATTGGACCATGCAGCACTGATACAAGAAGAACCAGTAAGCCTCTTTACACCCTCGGTTAATGTTAGGATGGATTTTTCCTTCTGATCTCATAAAAATCAACCTTCAACAGCAGTGATAAGTCTGATTTAATGATTACTACTAAACAGTCAAAGAAAAGACAATTGGAAATTAAGAGAAGGGACAAGATCATAAATGCTCCATTAATGCTTCTTCTCCTTGTCAGTTGTTTTTCTTCGTCAATAGAACAAAACAGTTTAATGTTTTTTAACTGCATGGACATGGATAGTACTTACAACTCTTGTCAGTCTGGTGAACTCCTTCCTTTGTGTGAATTGTTAGTTGATCGTGTTCTCCAGCAGACATCAACATTTACACTGCCTGCTCTCTAAAGTGTTTATGTTCTGTAGTGTTGTGATGAGTATAAGAGATTGAGTGGGATGTCATGATTTTTTAAACTCAAGATTCTGGTTGAATATAAAGACCTTTAACATCTGACGTCACATATCTGTCCTGCTTCTGAATGGACAGCAGAAGAGATGCTGCCCAGCATGTCACTCACTTCACATCTGTGCTAAGTAAACAGTGAACTTTAACTTACATACTGTATTTAACCATGAGTATGGCACATTTTGTCTTGTTTTCCTCATTTAACTTCTATTTTAAGCTGGTCTAAGGCAACTCAGAGACCTCACACAGAAATGCTTTTCACTGAGTGTATGATGTGCCCATAAAGTGCCTGATGTTTTAACATATTTAAAAATGAGACTCACAGACAGTTTCTTAATGCTTTTTAATGAGTGAAATGCAAGAAAAGATCATTCATTCTGCAGAATATTATGATGAGACAAAGACATGCCTGCCTATGTCCATGTTTTCCACAGATGAATCATGATCCTCTTGCTGAAGCACTGCTGCAGAGGGATGGGAGGTCTTCAAGCTCCAAAATCTCCTATTCTGTAAGAGAAATAAAAGTCATTTTATAACTCAAAAACTCTCCATCCCATGGATTGGTTCTGCAGTAACAGAGCTACACTGAGTAGTGCTCTCAGTAAACTTCCTCTCTGACAGATAAAGTAGTTATGCTTTGGATGGCAAAGGTCAAAGGTCAGCATGCAAGTGTCTTGTGTTGGAAGTGTTGATTGATTGCTTGTGAAAGAGATATCTCAGGAATTTTTGAGGGACTTTTTGTCAAAATTTACACAAACCTCCACTCTGACCTGAGGATGAAAAGTTTAGATTTTGGTTATTATTGAAGAAGGGTCAAGGTCATTGTGTCTAATGTTGATCTATTGTAAATATAAAATCTCAAGGACATTTTTCTTATTTTTCAAAGATCTGCAAAGATTTCCACTCTGACGAAAGGTGTTAAGGTAGCTTGGCTGTGTGTTCACTCTTTTTTTCAGTGTATTTTGGGTATTTGCAGCCTTTATTAGACTTAATTACCTCCGCCAAAGATGTTATATTTTCGCCAGGGTCTGTCTGTGTGTTTGTTTGTTTGTCTGTTGGTTTGTCTGTTAGCAAGATAACACAAAAACTACTGGATGGATTTACATGAATTTTTTTACCAGAGGTGTGGTTTGGTCCAAGGAAGAACCCATTACATTTTGGTGGTGATCCGCATATTTGTCTGGATACAAAAAAATTCCAAAAAATTGCAAAATATCCCATCAGTTGGCCCTTATTTTAAAAAAATCGTGTCTCTGACTTCACTTAATTGATTCACTTCAAAATTTAGAGGATAATATATATAATATAACTCTATCATCACAGTCAATTTAATCTGGATCTGATCCAGATTCATGTCACAAAAGACATTAAAGTTTATAATGGCAAATCCCACTCATTTTTCCTCAACTGCTCTGGGGTTCTGCCCCCTTTACGTCAGTATGGGAATTGTAGTTTATTTGCAAACTTGAAAAACTCAACGTTTTCAAGCCTATGTCACTACATTACCCAGCTTCCCCTGCAATGCCAGTGGAGGAGTTCTGCACATGGACAGACATGAGCGGAGACTCGGCTGTTATATCGGAGCGCGTGGTGGTCCAGAATTGTATCTTGGCGCAGGTCTGCGCTCTCCAAGTGCTTTTCTAGTTAGGCTTGTGAAAGTGGGTTGAGAGAAAGTAGGGGCAGAAACTCAACAAATGGGTTTCAGGCGGGAATCGACCGGCTGAAGCATTTATGGGAGGAGCCTGGTTGCTACCCACACATTTAGCTGTGTTTCTCCTTACAGGAATAAACTTATAAATCCTTATGAGCTGTACCTCTTTAAAGGTGATTAACCAGGCTTTCAAACAATATGAAACACAGTTTCAATGGGTTTTATTAAAGGAAAAAAAATCTGCAGAAATAACATTTCACTTACTGTTTCACTGTTCAGAGATTGTTTTCCTCATTAAGCACTCGGCTGCAATTCTGCCAATAATTTCCATTTCATAGCAGCAAGGCAGATTTTATGTGTTTCATAGGTCAGGGTTTGCATGTTTGGTGGTTCTCATACAAAAATTTACTTGAGGGTCCTACTTTTGCTCGAGACAGCCCTGGAAATGGTCCTAAAATTATCACAATTTTTGCCAATCTACACTTAAAAAGAAATGATCGCACAAGAAAGAGCAAGAAGTTCAGCAGAGGGAATTCGTTCCAAGAAAGAAGAACATCCAACATGTTTGAGCTTTAACATTGTGTAAATTTGAGTTACTGAACTTCCTCATGTATCAGTCAAAGGTGTTAGTGGTGTTTGATGGGAAGTTACTTTTAAAAGTAATCTGTTAGGGTTCTGTGTTGCACATTTAGAAAATACAAATTCCTCTGGCTTTGAAAACTGTAAAAAACATTCCACTCAATAAAGGACAATAAATGATAGTCTTCTATTGTCCGTGTGAGAAATTCTACATGATCAAACTTAAATGTAGAGCATCAAAATATAAGTGTAGCAAATAAAACAACGTGACAGATTAAACAAATCAGCAGGACTTGACAGAATGAACGCCAAACTTTAGAGGTTGAGAGTGATGGTTCTGAGGAGCTGTCTGCAATACTTTCTTGAGCTTCTTGAGAATCACGAGCTGTATAGAGCGTTATACACAGGAGTGAGTTTGCGACCATAATCATGTCACCCACTGAAGTTGCGTCACGTATCCATAAATGCCTCATTTTGGTCACTGTCGCTCAGTGACGTCACGTCCGCTTGAGTTTCACTGCAATCATCTCATATCATATAATGAGATGTATTAGCTGACATTATTCCAACTGTATCCTTTTCACTCACCTACCAACCACAAATCACTGCAGCTGATGGCCCTGCAGCAGCATCGTCTGTGAGTTCTCTGTGGTCCCGTCTAGGCAAAGCTAATGTACTCACTAGCTAACGTTTCCCACAGAGACATGGATTGTCACTCTGTGAACTGGAAAAAAAACAGCCTGTCACGGGTACTGTCACAGACCCACACAGCTCTGATTGGCTGGTGACCTCAGCCACATGCGCTATCACCTGAAGAGTTCAAACATTTCAACTTTGGCGACTGAACGACAAGCGATGCGGTCGCCCAGAGCAAATCTGTCGCGTTGCGGGAGGGTTAACCCCACTCCAATGCAGCAGTATGTTGACTTTACATATACAGTGGTCGCTGAGGTCGCAAAGTCACGTTCGGTGTGTAGGCGGATTAAGTGCTACATTTATACGAGACTATTTTCATAGGCAACTGAACATTTCTGACATCTTTTCAGGCTCCTTGTCTGATTTTTTATTCGTAATTTTGCTGTCATTAATTTTTTTGAAATCATCACCAGTCAAGAGAATCATTTAATTGTACATCCGAAAAAGTCATTAACAAGATCAGTGATGGCTGTATGAGCAGCTTAAAGCCAGTCAACTCCATATAAAATGACTTAGGGAAATGGTAAATGGACTTGAGCTTGTATGGTGCTTTTCTAGTCTTTGTCTACTCAAAGCTGCTTTACACCGCAGGCCACACTTACCCATTCACACTCATTCACTCTCACATTCACTCACTGATGGTTTGAGTTTCTATGTCCGTTGTTCATCAGTATCAACTAACACATTCACGCCCTTTCATGCACATTTACACGCCACTCAAAGCAGTGGGAGCAACTTGGAGTTAAGTGTCTGACCCAAGGACACATCGCCAAGTGTCGCTCGAAGCTGGGCTCGAACCTGCAACCAATTGCTGATCAAGCTCACTATCACTGACGCAGGCCTGAGATCAAGGCTAAGTTAGCCTTTAGCTAGCCTAACAGCTCAGACTCAATTTGTAAATTGTAAGCACAAGGTCATAATAAACACGAGAAAGGACTCGGAGAGCGCAAACCTCCGCCAAGGTAGGTTTTTGTGGAGTTATATGCACAAATGCCAAAAATGGTCCTATCTCCCAATGTAAAGGAATCCTTTAAAAAGATTCTGGATCCAGACTGTGATCCGGATCACCCCCAAAATTTAATCTGTTCTTCCATATCCCATTTCTGACAATTCCTGAAAATTTCATCCAAATCCGTTCAGAACTTTTCAAGTTATTTTGAACACAGACAAACAAACAGACAGACAGATAAACGCCGGCAAAAACATAATCTCCTGGCGGAGGTAATAAGTCAAAGGAATCATGTGAGATTCATGTTCGAACATTTATAACATATCACAACATGGTTAGTTTTATTCTAACACCACGAGTTGGCTGGCTGGGAAACTTCACAGCTGGATAGTGTCAGAGGCACAATGCAATCTGGAGTGGTTGAATATGACTCAGTTGAGTAAATTCTGATAATAATGTTAAATTTGATAGGAATTTGATTTGATATTCTCTCTAGTTTAAAGAAGGGGGTTCTTGGGCACACAAAATTGTGGATCTGGGTTTTACACCCTACTTACAACATGACCTCTTATCTACAATGGAGAAGTCAGTCCACCAGACAAATAAAGGGCAGAATCACTTCTTTTAAGATTTCATAAAGTAAAACATAAAGGATTTGATATAAGTAAAACCAACCTCCAGATGGACGGTGATCTGGAACTCCACCTGGAACTGCAACTCGAAGTCGAGCTACATGACCTGTAAAAAGTAGATAACATTTAAAACCAAAATGTTGATCCATTCCATGACACAGTGTTGTTTAATTGTGTAAAATTGATGTTAAGAGGAATAAGTAATTTTCAGAATTATCAACAGTGCTTGCAGGTCTTTATGTGAAATAGGAGACTACAGACAACAACTGCTGGTTGACTTCAGCTCCAAATGAGGGGGAGCAATTACTTAGTTGAATGGTGAAAGGTAATGTGGAATCTGTTTACAATGTTTATCAAAAGAAAAGTGCTGCAGTTCATTAAGGATGCACCATATTACCAGTAAAACATTGGGACTGACAGATATTGGCCTAGAATGTTGAATATCGGTATTGGTCAATATTGAGTTTTTGCTGATATTTATATTTAAAGACTCTCTGCTCTAGATGGAAAATATGGGTATTGGCAACAATGCATTTGGAAATATCTTCAAAAATCCAATATTGTGCATTCCTACAGTTCACTCATCACCCTGATAACTCCTTGACTTATGTAACTGTAGCAGAGAGACTGTGGCTGTAGAGACTGTAATCCTCACAGCCTCTCAAAAGTAGGTCAACTCCTCCCACTAGATTGGCAGAGCCTATTTAAGCCACCTATGGCCCTTTTCCATTAGCCCTACTCTACTCGGCTCGGCTTTCCCTGACTCTACCCGGCTCTACTCTACTCACTTTGGGCTGCTTTTCCACCAGCCCGGTCCCCTGCCCAGCGGGGGCGGGGTCGCCGTGAAACAACTGGGCGACACTGCGTTCATGTCATTTTGAGCGCAACACAACAACCAAAACAAAGGAGGACTTGGAGGCAATAGTATACTTGCCGCTCGGTCTGTGGCTTTTTGTTACAAAGAGGAAAGCAGAAGAAGGCTGCAGGCGGCGAGAAGAAATACCCTTGAGAAGTACAGGAGAGTTTTGGAAGCTATACAACAGTTTGAAGCCGAGGACGAGAGCAAAGAAAAGACGTATGAGGGTAAGCTAACAGAAGCTACCGCTAGCTTGTTAGCTAGCTTGTAATGATAAAGCCCCGTGTTTAACATTGTGATGGCAGCAAATTATTGCCATTAAGTAACAAAGTGTATGTACTGCAGTCCTGTTTTGGGCATCGCGCTCAAGACCCATTGGTGACGACATTCTCTGACCAATCAGTAGCCGGCAGTCGGTCGACGTCACCTTTTAGTGTCGACTCAGCTCGCTTAGAACCAGAGCAGAGTAGGTACTAAAACTGGTTTGTTTTAGGAGGAACTGTGCCGGTGGAAATGCAACGCAAACCGGGTAGAGCCGAGTAGAGTAGAGTAGAGTAGGGCCAAGGCGGGCTGGTGGAAAAGGGCCACTAGTGCAGGAGAGAGGCCTCTTTCTCTTGCCTGTGCCTGGTGACTGCTACATGCTCAGAGCTGAGGTAGGTAATGTGGCCTGTAGATCATTTTAACCTTTTTAGCTTGAGTTCAAACCTTTTTTAATCAGTAGCTGACTTGTCTGTTTAGTTTCCTGCCTGCTCCAATTCCACTGTGTTATCTTGGTGTCCATTCAACTGAGGTTGGTTAACTTTAAAAAATGTTGTTTGAACACTTTCATAACACTACCTTTGTTAACATGTGTACCGGTGCAGACATGGTCAGCTGCTGTTTTGTCTTTAGATTTAATTTTGTCTTTAAGTCTGATTTTGTTATTAGGCTTGTCTAGTTTGCCTTGCTAGCTTTTATTGAATATTTATAAATTAAAGACAACTTTTATCTGAACCAACTAGTTATTTTATATAGGCTTAACCTTTTCTTTTCTTGTCCCTTTCAGTGCAGTGGTCGCTGGCTAGCGGTGGAGGCTAGGCACTCTGGGTGGTTCCCTGCACCTTTGGTTTGTGATAGTGATAGGTGCACTGGAACACAATAGTTTGCACCTGTTTGCTGTGAATTCACGTTTGGTGGGTAAGTGCACTCCCGGGACACTTCCCTTTGCTGGACTGCCTCCCTCTTGCTAGCTTCCACTCACTCCCCCTTTCCCTTTTTGTTTTTTTGTAGTTTTAAGTTATTTCACCTGGAAGTGGTGTATGGATTGTGGGAAACAGTTCTGTAATAAACTCTTGATATATTTCTTGCATAAAAATTGACTTGAAATTCATTGTCTATTACTAATTCCTCTTTTTCTCTCTGCAGACACTTCCAGTGAGATTAATAAGTTTAAGATTTAATTTTTATTTTTAAATAAAATTTGAATTGTTTTGGAACCACGTCTCTGCCTCGAAATTCATTGAACCTGTGCTTGCCTTGTTATGGTTATATTCTGGTAAACTCCTTGAGAGAAAGTCCCTAGGTGGTGTCTGGCTTACATTTGTGTAACTCTGTTAAAGCCCCCTAATACCACCTTGCCACATAACCTATTTTCTTCATCATGTGGCTCGTTGAATATTTCAGAGGAAGTAGCTGTGCAGCCACAATATGCTTAATAACCTGATCAAAAACAGGCCTTTCATTATGTACCTGACAGAATCTGTGGCCCAAAGAACTCAACTGCTGACGAGTTTCAAGGTTCCAAAAAAAACAAGTCTTTATTACTAACCAGAGTTCGGTACACGGGTAGGCAGTCAGACCCGGCAGAGGTATCAAAATCAGCAGGCAAACAGACAAAGTCGAAAACTAACAGATCATACACTAGAGCAAGAATTGACAAGAGAACGCTGGACTGTGACATAAAATGCTACAATCTGGCAACAGGACAAGGGAAGACACGGGGGTTAAATACATGAGGTGATTGGGGTAGATGGGAAACAGCCGGGGAAGCACAATCAGGGAGCAGGTGTGACAAGGCCAGACAGGAAGCAAAACCTACGGAAACAAGGAGAGACAGATGAATTTTCAAAATAAAACAGGAAATACAAAACAAAACACAACACAAGGACAAAACGAAGAACTTAACTTAAACAAGGGCAGGATCATGACAGTACCCCCCCCCCCCCCCCCCCCCCCCCTCAAGGGCCGGCTCCTGAAGGCCCAGGAACATCAGGATGAGAGGCATGGAAGTCAGAGATGAGGGAGGGGTCCATGATGAAACTAGAGGGAACCCACAACCTCTCCTCCGGACTGTACCCCTCCCAGTCCATGAGGTACTGGAAACCCCGACCCCGACGACGAGCAGCCAGGAGCTTCTTGACTGAAAAGACAGGGCCCCCATTGACGATCCGGGCGGGCGGAGGGGGTCTGGCCGGAGGGACCAGACGACTCTCCTTGGCAGGCTTGACTTGGCTGACATGGAAGGCTGGGTGGATCCTCATGGTCCTGGGGAGCTTAAGCTGTACAGTCACGGGATTTATTATTTTAGAAATAGGGAAAGGACCAACAAACCTGGGAGCGAGCTTACGGGACTCCACACGCAGAGGCAGGTGACGAGTGGACAGCCAAACTTTTTGGCCGTGTCTGTAGTCTGGAGCGGGGGTCCTTTTACGATCTGCTGCCGCTTTGTATGCCGCAGATTGCTTCAGCAGCTGATTTCTAGCCCGCTCCCATGCTCTTTTGCATCTCCTGACCATGGCTAGTGCAGAGGGGACGGAGGAGTCCTTGTCTATGGAGGGGAACAAAGAGGGCTGGTAGCCCAGGACTACATGACATGGGGACATACCTGTGGAGGCCGAGGGAAGGGTGTTGTGAGCAAGTTCCACCCAGATGAGCTTTGAGGCCCACGTCTCCGGGTCCTGTGAAGCCAAGCAACGGAGACCAGTCTCCACCTCTTGATTGAGTCTTTCAGCTTGTCCATTAGTCTGTGGGTGAAAACCTGATGAAAGGCTCACTGTGGCCCCCAACAGGCCACAAAACTCCCTCCAGAATCCAGAGATGAACTGTGGGCCCCTGTCAGAAACCACATCCTCGGGAAAACCATGAATCCTGAACACCTCCCGTAACATGACCTCGGCCGTCTCCTTGGGCGAGGGTAACTTGGGTAGAGCTATAAAATGTACCATTTTAGAAAAACGGTCTACCACGGTGAGTACTGTGGTATTACCTTTTGAGGGGGGTAATCCCGTAACGAAGTCCATGGAGATGTGTGACCAGGGCCTTTTAGGAACAGGTAGGGGGTGCAGGAGTCCTGAGGGTTTCTGGTGAGAGAGCTTATTGGCAGCACAAACCCTGCATGCAGAAACATAGTCCGTGACATCAGCCTTCATCTTAGGCCACCAAAACCGTTGTTCAATTACAAACATGGTGCGAGTAACCCCAGGATGGCAAGCAGTCTTGTGAGTATGAGCCCAATCAATCACTTGACCCCTGAGCTCAGGTATAACAAACAGTCTGTTCGCTGGACATTCGGGTGGTACTTGGATGGTACTAAGGCCCTGTTTAACCTTACTTTCAATGTCCCAGGTAAGCACTGACACAAAACATGAAGCTGGCAGAATAGTTTTAGGTTCTGGATTGTGATTTTCAGACTCGAAGTTCCTAGACAGACTATCCGGTTTCACATTTTTGGACCCTGGTCGAAATGACATGACAAAATTAAAACGGCTGAAAAATAAGGACCACCTAGCTTGTCTCGCATTCAGTCTCTTAGCACTCCTGAGGTACTCCAGATTCTTATGATCTGTCCATACCTGAAAAGGTTGAGCAGTTCCCTCCAACCAGTGCCTCCATTCTTCCAGACTATCTTTACTGCTAATAGTTCTCTATCGCCAATATCGTAATTTCGTTCTGCTGATGAGAGTTTCTTGGAGAGAAAGGCACAAGGATGCAATATATTGTCTTTAGGGCTGATTTGGGAGAGAACTGCTCCAACCCCTATATCAGATGCATCAACCTCGACTATGAATTGCCTATGAGGTTCAGGAAGACAGAGAATAGGTGCAGTGACAAATTTGTTCTTGAGTTTAGCAAAGGCTTCTTGACACTCAGGAGACCAGCTGAACCGTCTGAGGGGAGAAGTGAGATTATGCTAGGGAGCAGCAATGGAACTGTAACCACAAATAAATTTGCGATAAAAATTCGCAAACCCAAGGAACCTCTGAACATCTTTGCGGCATTTGGGTACGGGCCAATTAGCAACTGCCTGAATTTTTTCAGGGTCCATTCTGATCTCTCCTTCTGATAATACGAACCCCAAGAAAGGAACAGAAGGTTTGTGGAAGTCACACTTCTCCGCCTTGACGTACAGCTGGTGGTCCAGCAGCCTTTGCAGTACAGCCCAGACATGGTTCTGATGAGTCTTTTTTCATCTGGAGAGAAGATCAAAATATCATCCAAATACACAAATACAAACTGATTGAGCATGTCCCTGAGAACATCACTAACAAAGTTTTGAAACACAGCAGGTGCGTTAGTTAGTCCAAAAGGCATGACTAAATATTCGTAATGGCCAGTAGGGGTGTTAAAAGCAGTCTGCCACTCATCCCCTTCTCGAATTCGGACCAGATGATAAGCATTTCTTAGATCAAGTTTAGTAAAAATCTTGGCCCCTTCGAGTAATTCGAAGGCAGTGGAGCTAAGGGGGAGTGGGTACCTGTTCTTGATGGTAATCTCGTTTATACCTCTATAATCGATACAAGGCCTGAGTGTCTTATCTTTCTTCTCGACGAAGAAGAAGCCCGCCCCCGCAGGGGAAGATGAGGGCCTGATGATGCCCGCCGCCAACGACTCCTCCACGTACTTCTCCATGGCCTTATGTTTTGGAGCAGAGAGAGAAAAAAGCCTTCCCCGGGGAGGGGTGGTACCAGGTAACAGGTCAATGGCACAATCATAGTCCCTGTGTGGTGGTAATGAGGTAGCCTTAGTTTTGCTGAACACTTCCGCTAAGTCATGGTAGCAAGAGGGAACACTAGTGAGGTCAATGGGTCTACTTTCACTCTCATTCCTAACCTGTTTAGAAGTCTTAAAACAACGTGATAAACAGTCAGCTCCCCAAGAATTAACTTGTCCTGTGGACCAATCAAGTTGGGGGTTATGTTGCTCAAGCCAAGGGTGCCCTAGAATCACCTGATGAGTCATAGAGTCAAAAACATGAAAGCTGAGTCTTTCCTGATGGTGATCAGGGAAGAAAACTTCTATGGGTTGTGTCCACTGAGTAATTCTGCCCAGAAGTGTTCCATCTACAGGGTTAACCTCAAGGGGACGGGGTAAATGGAACAGCTTCAGCCTGAGTTTCCTAGCAAAAGAGGATTTAATTAAATTGGCATCAGAGCCTGAATCAATGAACACAGAGGTGTGAGCTGAATCATTCTGTGAACATAATTTTATTATTGGTTGAAACTGTGCTGGATTGTTAATAATTACTGTTTGACTCACCCTAGTGGCTCGTAGCTCAGGTCTGCTGGCACCCTTGACGTGGCAACAACTGACTGTATGTCCCAGCAGTCCACAGTAAAAACACCTCCCATCCCTAAGCCGCCGGAGACGTTCCTCTGGGGTGAGCCTGGTGCGTCCCAGCTGCATGGGTTCCTCCGTGGGTTGAGACGGAGGAGAGAGAAGAGCTGCTGCAGGGCGCTGACGGACGGCTGATCCGAGGTGTAGTCCTCCCAGCGGCGGCGAGGTGAAGTGCAGACAGCAGGACGCCCCCTCTCTTTTTCCCTCTCCTGGAGGCACTTATCCACCTTTATTGCCAGAGCGATGAGTGAATCGAAGTCTTCTGGGAGGTCGAGAGGGATCAGAAGGTCTTTTATCGACGACGAGAGTCCTTGAAAAAATGCGTCTGAAAGAGCGGACGCATTCCACCCACTGTCTGCAGAAAGAGTCTTGAATTCAATGGCGTAATCAGCCACGCGCCGGCCCCGCTGTCGCAGCCCGATGAGAGAGCGAGCCGCCTCCCTGCCCGGCGCTGTGTGCTGGAACACATGAGTTAGAGCCTGAGTGAAAGCCGGAAGAGTGGCACACACGATGGATTGACGACTCCACTCGGCTGTAGCCCACGCCTCCGCTCGTCCTGTCAGGTGGGATGTTATGTAGGCCACCTTAGCCCGATCATTGGGGAAGGCGGCTGCCTGGAGCTCGAAGTGGAGTTCGCATTGCGTGAGGAAGGGACGGATATCACCAGAGTCGCCTGAAAACTTTTCTGGTCTGGAAAGCTGCAGGCATGACGTGGCAGACTGTGGAAGAGGTGGAGCGTCGGTGGGAACCTCAGGGGAAAATGTCGGAACGGGATCAAGCTTGGGCGCTGCAGGAACCTCCCTCTGCAAGAGGTGAGTGAGAGACATCATCTGGGTATTCAGGTTAGCGATCATTGTTTCTTGACGGTCCGCCAACTCTTTAAAATGGGCATGAAGCAGCGCCAGCTGCTCCTCCTGATGGGCCAGACGCTGACCCTGGGCTCAAAGATTATGACGTACAGGATCCTCGTCAGCTGAGTTCATCGTTCTTCTGGCCAGATTGTACTGACAGAATCTGTGGCCCAAAGAACTCAACTGCTGACGAGTTTCAAGGTTCCAAAAAAAACAAGTCTTTATTACTAACCAGGGTTCAGTACACGGGTAGGCAGTCAGACCCGGCAGAGGTATCAAAATCGGCAGGCAAACAGACAAAGTCGAAAACTAACAGATCATACACTAGAGCAAGAATTGACAAGAGAACGCTGGACTGTGACATGAAACGCTACAATCTGGCAACAGGACAAGGGAAGACACGGGGGTTAAATACATGAGGTGATTGGGGTAGATGGAAACAGCCGGGGAAGCACAATCAGGGAGCAGGTGTGACAAGGCCAGACAGGAAGCAAAACCTACGGAAACAAGGAGAGACAGATGAATTTTCAAAATAAAACAGGAAATACAAAACAAAACACAACACAAGGACAAAACGAAGAACTTAACTTAAACAAGGGCAGGATCATGACAGTACCCTTCTGAGTGCATACATTAAATATGTTTATTGTGCAGAACTATATATGTGTGTGTGTATATATATATATACACATACATGGATGAAACAGCATAGTTTGTTTTATAGTTTTTGTGTAATGTGATGGTGGTATTCACTATTTTACATGTAGGCCTAATTCATGTTCTTGATTTGACAAATATAAATCCATAATGGATGAATACAGCAGCAACATAGGTAACACCTAAAACCAAAGTAGGCAAACTTAGAAAACATTGGCTACTTCATGTGGTGATGTTTCATCAAACACTGAATAAAACAGTAGAAAAAAACATGTATAGAGGAGATGTGATTATTTTTTTATTAGGGATGATAGTGCTACAGTGCCCTACATTTAAATAAGGGAGAGGACACAGATGAGCGTGTACACAAATAAAGTAGTTATTTCATCATTTGGCATCACCTTTAGATTATCATGATCAGAATGGACCGCTGGTAAAAGGAAGGTATATTTTATGGAAAATTGTGGCTGTTGTCACCTATTTTTTCACAAGACAATTTGTGCCTTTATTCTGTTATGTGTTGACTGCACTTTGAGGGTGACAGAAGAAAGAAAATCAGACATTTTCAAATAGTTACCGCAGGTGGGGTCGAACCCGTACCGCAGTGAAAAGCACTGCTTACTGCAAGTCATTGCCAAGCACTCCGACCACTCATCCACATACTTTCTTGAACACTAGCTGAATAGTGCAGTATCTGAAATGTCTTGATTGACGGTTATTCTGGTTTTGTTTGAAAAAGGTTTCAATTTATGCTTCCAGACAAGAATATCATTCATTACAGATAGAGATTAATTTAATGTGAGACATGCAGTTCACAAGGCCTCTATCGGAAGCCCTTCAGACCTTCTGTGAGACGCAGCTAAGATAAGCTTGACCGTAAGCCCGCCCGGGACCAGGCTTGTCGCTCTTGCTGATTTACCATGGTTACCAAGCCACACTAGCCCTAAGCCTCGTTAGTGGAGCCAAACTCTCACTAAAGTTAGCTGAGCTAACCAAAATAGGCCAGGCTTTGAGCTAAGCCAGCTTTGGTGGACCGAAGAAACGGAGGACCAGCTCACATGTTCACGCTGTCTCCGGGATTTTTCCCACAGTCTTTTCTTTTATTTAGTTCCCGTTTTTCTGTCAAAAATAGTCCAAAGACCACCATCGTTCCCTCTTCCCGTATGTCCTCTCCCATGTTGCGTGTTGTGTTTTCTGGTTGTTGCCATAGACAACGTTGATGGTTGTTGCTGTGCTCTTCTTCTTCGTTTTTGTTAGATCACGTTTGATCACGCAAGATTTCTTGGAGGACTAGATCCTAGATTGGTGGGTCAGAATGTTATGTGTGTGTGGTGTGATGTGTTGAGATTATCGGAGCACACCACACACAGTACGATCAAAACTGTTCAATGCCTGATTTTTTTTTATCATAATGTGTGGGGTCTCTAACAGATAAAAAATCTCTTCAGATTTAGAAAATCCTTATGTGTGTACCCCCCTTTAGTTGGACATGTTGCCTCCATAGCTGTAAAAAGTAATGATCAAGTAATTGATCCATTCAAAGACAGAGTAACAATACAAGAATAACACAAAGTAAGACTTGTGAGGCCTCAGAAAGTTCTGGCATGCAGTGCATGTGTCTTTCTTGTCTCACTGAGGGCTAAAGGTACCAAACCTCAGTTGGAGCTCTGTCTGAATAAAAAAAACACTCCAACACTCAGGCATGTGTGATGACAAATGGAGAAAAAGTGGAAAATGGATAAGCCTCAAATATCTTTTGAAATTTTAAGGGACTGTTTGTCAAGTTACCAGAGAAGTCTTAATCTACCCTTCTAACTTGATCTGTTCCAATTATAGAGGTGGGGGAAAAATCAGTACACTATATTCTTGTCATATTTGGTTTGACGATATTAAATCAATTCACAGTTGCAATATGTCATTATTTTTCGATGTATTAAATTGCAACATTTAATGAGGATTTCTGTTCAGGCAAAACTAACTAAATTACTCTTGAAGCCCACACAGTGGTGCTGTTGAGCCAGGTCAGACGGTCATGTACAGGAGAGCTAGAGAGGGGGGGTTTACATTTATTTTGACATAAATAAAAATCTTGTTCCTCAAGGTCTGTTATCTAGGGTAACAACTGATTTTCAGAGTTCTTCTAAAAGAAAAGGCTCAAAATATCAGAAAGTGTCTGTTTTCAGTAAGGCTTCCAGGGAGTCATGTAACATGACAACAACTCTAATGAATTTACAGTAGTAGGTTTCTGAGAGTCTCAGTGCTTGTTTCATGTTATATTTACACCATCTTAACATTTTACACTCCATTTGACTTGTTGTTAAGTTGGGTCAATATTCTGTTCATGCCTGTTTCATAAATCAGTTTTAAGTCAATTTTTCACAACATGAAAAAGAAAACACACTGCTTCAGTGGCGTACTGAACTTCCTCCTGTCATAACACCCTGGGTGTCACACTGCTAAAGCAAAGTCAAGCTGGATGACGAACACATACTGTTTCCTATAAACTCTTCACAATAAAAGTCATCACGTCTTGGCAACTTAACCAGACTGAACATAACAGTCTGAAATCAGGAGCACAATATGGAGGCTCTTAGCTCATCATTAACTCAGCGGTAAGATCTTAAACTCATGGAGAGCCTCATTGACAGTGATAAAAACATTCTCCTCTGGTCTGATGAGCTTCACACAGGGACTTCACACACATCTGCCTCTGCTCACATAGGCTCATGGGGTAAATACTGTGGGCTTGAGGGAGAGCGGGGTTAAAGCATTATAATATGTGATTGTGAATACTAAAAGAAAAAGACAGACTTTGGGAGCAGCCTGTCTGTGGTGACTCTGTGCCTTAGTTCAACATGACTTTAAAACAGTTGAGGTAAAGGCGTGGCCATTTTCAGCATGAACATATCTTCAGAGATCACTAGCTTACACTTCTCATTAGCTGACCCCTGCTCTGATCTCTCTTGGTTCACATCACACTAAAGCTGCGTTCACACCAAACGTGACTTTGCGACCATAATCGTGTCACCCACTGAAGTTGTGTCACGTATCCATAAATGCCTCATTTTGGTCACTGTCGCTCAGTGACGTCACGTCCGCTTGAGTTTCACGGCAATCATCTCATATCATATAATGAGATGTATTAGCTGACATTATTCCAACTGTATCCTTTTCACTCACCTACCAACCACAAATCACTGCAGCTGATGGCCCTGCAGCAGCATCGTCTGTGAGTTCTCTGTGGTCCCGTCTAGGCAAAGCTAATGTACTCACTAGCTAACGTTTCCCACAGGGACATGGATTGTCACTCTGTGAACTGGAAAAAAAACAGCCTGTCACGGGTACCGTCACAGACCCACACAGCTCTGATTGGCTGGTGACCTCAGCCACAAGCGCTATCACCTGAAGAGTTCAAACATTTCAACTTTGGCGACCGAACGAGAAGCGATGCGGTCGCCCAGAGCACATCTATCGCGTTGCGGGAGAGTTAACCCCGCTCCAGCGCAGCGGTATGTTGACTTTACATATACAGTGGTCGCTGAGGTCGCAAAGTCACGTTCGGTGTGTAGGCGGATTAAGTGCTATATTTATACGAGACTATTTTCATGGGCAACTGAACATTTGTGACATCTTTTCAGGCTCCTTGTCTGATTTTTTTATTCGTAATTTTGTTGTCATTAATTTTTCTGAATCATCACCAGTCAAGAGAATCATTTAATTGTACATCCAAAAAAGTCATTAACAAAATCAGTGATGGCTGTATGAGCAGCTTAAAGCCAGTCAACTCCATATAAAATGACTTAGGGAAATGGTAAATGGACTTGAGCTTATATGGTGCTTTTCTAGTCTTTGTCTACTCAAAGCTGCTTTACACCGCAGGCCACACTTACCCATTCACACTCATTCACTCTATCATTCACTCACTGATAGTTTGAGTTTCTATGTCCGTTGTTCATCAGTATCAACTAACACATTCATGCCCTTTCATGCGCATTTACATGCCACTCAAAGCAGTGGGAGCAACTTGGGGTTAAGTGTCTGACCCAAGGACACATTGCCAAGTGTCGCCCGAAGCTGGGCTCGAACCTGCAACCTCCCAATTGCTGATCAAGCTCACTATCACTGACGCAGGCCTGAGCTCAAAACTTAGTTAGCCTTTAGCTAGCCTAACAGCTCAGACTCAATTTGTAAATTGTAAGCACAAGGTCATAATAAACACTAGAAAGCACTCGGAGAGCGCAAACCCCCGCCAAGGTAGGTTTTCTGGAGTTATATGCACAAATGCCAAAAATGGTCCTATCTCCCAATGTAAAAGAATCCTTAAAAAATTTTCCGGATCCAGACTGTGATCCGGATCACCCCCAAAATTTAATCAGTTCTTCCATATCCCATTTCTGACAATTCCTGAAAATTTCATCCAAATCCGTTCAGAACTTTTCAAGTTATTTTGAACACAGACAAACAAACAGACAAACAGACAGACAGACAGATAAACGCCGGCAAAAACATAATCTCCTGGCGGAGGTAATAAGTCAAAGGAATCATGTGAGATTCATGTTCGAACATTTATAACATATCACAACATGGTTAGTTTTATTCTAACACCACGAGTTGGCTGGCTGGGAAACTTCACAGCTGGATAGTGTCAGAGGCACAATGCAATCTGGAGTGGTTGAATATGACTCAGTTGAGTAAATTCTGATAATAATGTTAAATTTGATAGGAATTTGATTTGATATTCTCTCTGAATGATTTTAGGTGTAACTTGGACTTACACAAGCTTACAGTCCTTGTGCTACTGGATCTGAGCGCTGCTTTTGATACAGTAGATCACACAATTCTTTTAAATAGACTAAGACACCTAGTAGGCCTCTCTGGTACTGCCTTTCACTGGTTCAGTTCTTATCTAACAGATCGAAAATTTCTTGTAAGTTTAGACACATGCTCATCAAGGATCCATAAAATTAAATGTGGTGTTCCCCAAGGCTAAATTTTAGGCCCCGTACTTTTTAACTTGTACATGCTTCCATTGGGAGACGTCATCAGGAGTAAGCATAACGTTTCACAGTTATGCTGATGATACACAGCTGTACATATCCATGTCTCCTGATGACACAGGGCCGAGTGATGCCCTTTTTAATTGTATTTTAGACATTAAGTCCTGGATGGCAGAAAACTTTCTACAGCTCAACCAGGACAAGACTGAGGTTTTAATTATTGATCCTAAGGCTCAGGGAGAGAAACTTTTATCAAAACTACAAACCCTGTCTTTAATTCCATCCAATCAGGTGAAGAATCTGGGCGTCATTTTTGACTCTGAGCTTAATTTTATTCTTCATATTAAAAACATAACGAAAACAGGATTTTATCACTTGAAGAACATAGCCAGAGTCCGCCCCTTTCTCTCCCGGGCTAACACAGAGACGCTAATGCATGCTTTTATCTCTAGTTGTATTGACTATTGTAACGCCATGCTTTCTGGTCTTCCAAAAAGAAACATCTCAAGTTTACAGCTGTTACAGAACTCAGCAGCATGTGTGCTGATGAAGACCAGAAGGCGGGCACATATTACACCGGTTTAAAATCACTGCATTGGCTCCCTGTGTGTTTTAGGATTGATTTTAAGGTCCTTTTAATGGTTTTTAAATGTCTTAGGGGTCTTGGACCTTCTTATCTTTCAGAATTGCTTTTACCATATGAACCCTCACGGACCCTGAGGTCCTCTGGCACTGGCCTCTTAATGATTCCCAAAGCTAGAACACGGACTTACGGTGAGGCATCTTTCCAGCACTATGCCCCCCGTCTGTGGAACAGCCTGCCAGAGGACCTGAGGGCCGCAGAGAATGTTCATATTTTTAAAAGCAGGCTCAAGACCCACCTATTTAATTTGGCTTTTAACTAATGTCCTATTTTATCTATATTCTTATTTAATTTTATTTATTTATATATCCTAACCCTCTTTTTACTTACTTACTTTTTATGATATTTTAGCCATTTGTTAGTTTTTTATGTTGTATTTTATTCTATATTTTATTTCATTTCATATTTTATTTAACTTTCCTTATTTATTTCGTTTTATGACTTTTAGATTTGTAGTTTTATGTTTTTATTCCGTATCTCCAGTGTTTCCTCAGTGGGGGCTGCAGATGGTTGTGGCTGGGATGTCTCTGTCTCATGGTGGGCATCGTCTTGGCCAAGTGTGGAGTCTGCAGCACTGCTTTGCTGTGGTGGGCCCCTCACTGGCCCTGTAGCGGTGCACGCCTGGATGGATGCATCCTGGCCCTGGGCTGTGGGTGGCGCCCGGTGCAGTCGGCCTCCTGGCGTTTCCTGACCTGGCAACTCTGTACTCAGCCACAAGCTTATAACACACCTTTAAGATCATTTTATCTGTGTGCCTGTGTGTGCCTGTGTGTGCTTGTGTGTCGGTGTGTATGTGTGTGTGGTGTGTGGTGTATGTGGATGTGTGTGTATGTGCTGGGGTTGGAGATCGGGTGGGGCGGTGGGGGGGGGGGGGCTATTTTTAACATGTATAGCACTTTGTGCTGCATTTATAATGTATGAAAAGTGCTTTATAAATAAAGTTTGATTTGATTTGATTTGATTTGATTAGTTTAAAGAAGGGGGTTTCTTGGGCACACAAAATTGTGGATCTGGGTTTTACACCCTACTTACAACATGACCTCTTATCTGCAATGGAGAAGTCAGTCCACCAGACAAATAAAGGGCAGAATCACTTCTTTTAAGATTTTATAAAGTAAAACATAAAGGATTCAATAAAAGTAAAACCAACCTCCAGATGGACGGTGATCTGGAACTCCACCTCGAAGTGGAACTCGAAGTCGAGGTACATGACCTGTAAAAAGTAGATAACATTTAAAACCAAAATATTGATCCAATCCATGACACAGTGTTGTTTAGTTGCGTAAAATGATGTTAAGAGGAATAAGTAATTTTCAGAATTATCAACAGTGCTTGCAGGTCTGTATGTGAAATAGGAGACTACAGACAACAACTGCTGGTTGACTTCAGCTCCAAATGAGGGGGAGCAATTACTTAGTTGAATGGCAATGTGGAATCTGTTTACAATGTTTATCAAAAGAAAAGTGCTGCAGGTCATTAGGGATGCACCATATTACCAGTAAAACATTGGGACTGACAGATATTGGCCTAGAACGTTGAATATCGGTATTGGTCAATATTGAGTTTTTGCCGATATTTATATTTAAAGCCTCTCTGCTCTAGATGGAAAATATGGGTATTGGCAACAATGCATTTGGAAATATCTTCAAAAATCCGATATTGTGCATTCCTACAGTTCACTCATCACCCTGATAACTCCTTGACTTCTGTAACTGTAGCAGAGAGACTGTGGCTGCAGAGACTGTAATCCTCACAGCCTCTCAAAAGTAGGTCAACTCCTCCCACTAGATTGGCAGAGCCTATTTAAGCCACCTAGTGCAGGAGAGAGGCCTCTTTCTCTTGTCTGTGCCTGGTGACTGCTACATGCTCAGCGCTGAGGTAGGTAATGTGGCCTGTAGATCATTTTAACCTTTTTAGCTCGAGTTGAAACCTTTTTTAATCAGTAGCTGACTTGTCTGTTTAGTTTCCTGCCTGCTCCAATTCCACTGTGTTATCTTGGTGTCCATTCAACTGAGGTTGGTTAACTTTAAATAATGTTGTTTGAACACTTTCGTAACACTACCTTTGTTAACATGTGTATCTGGTTTTTAGAGTGATGTCAACTGGGCCCAGAAACCAGGGTAACATGTACCGGTGCAGACATGGTCAGCTGCTGTTTTGTCTTTAGGTTTAATTTTGTCTTTAAGTCTGATTTTGTTGTTAGGCTTGTCTAGTTTGCTTTTATTGAATATTTATAAATTGAAGACAACTTTTATCTGAACCAACTAGTTATTTTATATAGGCTTAACCTTTTCTTTTCTTGTCCCTTTCAGTGCCGTGGTTGCTGGCTAGCGGTGGAGGCTAGGCACTCTGGGTGGTTCCCTGCACCTTTGGTTTGTGATAGTGATAGGTGCACTGGAACACAATAGTTTGCACCTGTTTGCTGTGAATTCACGTTTGGTGGGTAAGTGCACTCCCGGGACACTTCCCTTTGCTGGACTGCCTCCCTCTTGCTAGCTTCCACTCACTCCCCCTTTCCCTTTTTGTTTTTTTGTAGTTTTACATTATTTCACCTGGAAGTGGTGTATGGATTGGGGAAAAAAACAGTTCTGTAAAACTCTTGATATATATTTCTTGCATAAAAATTGACTTGAAATTCATTGTCTCACTAATTCCTCTTTCTCTCTCTGCAGACACTTCCAGTGAGATTAATAAGTTTAAGATTTAATTTTTATTTTTAAATAAAATTTGAATTGTTTTGGAACCACGTCTCTGCCTCGAAATTCAATGAACCTGTGCTTGCCTTGTTATGGTTATATTCTGGGAAACTCCTTGGGTGAAAGTCCCTAGGTGGTGTCTGGCTTACATTTGTGTAACTCTGTTAAAGCCCCCTAATACCACCTCTCCACAAAACCTATTTTCTTCATCATGTGGCTTGTTGAATATTTCAGAGGAAGCAGCCGTGCAGCCACAATATGCTTAATAACCTGATCAAAAACAGGCCTTTCATTATGTACCCCTCTGAGTGCATACATTAAATATGTTTATTGTGCAGAATTTAAGTCAATCAAACATTTGATACTCTCCTCTTGAAAACGGTGTTAATGTTTAATGTAGTTTTAGTTATAGTCTTTTACCTAAAATATCATAGTTTTAGTCATCTAAATCGTCTTAATTTTCTAGTTTTAACTGATGAAATTACACAACATTTTAGTCGACGAAATCTACTGTAAATTTAGTCGACTAAAACATGAAGTGTAACATGTAAGTTTGTGTTTGTTTTTTTTTTTGTTTGTTTTTTTTTCCTTGAATTTCTGAAGTCATGTTCTTCACTTGGATAAAGTGAAACATCTACTAACCCTTTACTGAATGCTAGTAGAGTTTGAATGTATAAATGAACAGAAACAAATTGAACTTTTTTGTGAAATGCAGTCCCCTTTATTTAGGCTACCTGTCAGAGCATCTCAGTTACAATACCGGAATTGACAACAGTGAACCTGCTCTAAATGAATATATCACTTCATAAAGAGTAGCTCTGATTGGATCACTCCCAACTTATCCCACCACCATGAAGCTAAGGCAGTTGTGACTGAATGTCCCTCTTAACTCATCCAACCTTTCCAGACAACCAATGTAGCTGTGACTGGATATATTCCTAAATTGTCTCTACTTTCTACATGACCAAATTAGGTCTGATTGGATTAAGTCTCTGCCAAACATTTAAGTCTAGTTTTTATTTGTTGACAAAAATGTCAGTTAACTTAGTTTTAGTTCTTGTCCATGTGCACTTGTTTTTATTAGTTACTGTCTAGTTTTCATCAGGGGAAAAAAGGTTGAAGAAAACTATGACGAAGACAATTAGGCAACACAAAATTAACACTGCTTGACTAATTTTTTCAACAAGTTGATTCTTACCATTAGCTGGTGTCAGCACCAACATGACACCAAAAACCAGAGCCACAGTCTGCAGGTTCATGGTGAAGACGCTTGAGGTGTGAAGAAAATAATGGAAGTCCTAAAGATGCAGAGAAAAACATGTTATTTCATATGAGCAGAAGGATGGCTCAAAGTGGTCCTGTCGGTAAAAAACGAGGATAATCATAAAAATGAAATCAAACCTGCAGAAGAAGAATCTCCTCAGCCGTTTGGTTTGGAGCTGCTGCACAAAGCAAAGAGCAGCCCTTAAATACACTTCAGTTTTCACACGTCAGTGAGGGCACATCTGTAACACACCCACCACATATTCATCTTTGAAGTTCCAGATAAATGTGAATTATTCCAGATAGAAAGGTGCAACATAATTACACTGTGATCAAATCGTGTGATACTGTTGAACCAAGAGCATCCTGTGTAATCATTTAAATTAACCACTGGTTTTTCTTCAGCCCAATCCAAACAGAAATGGTTTTATAAGCCAACATTTTCCTAAAGGTTATGAAAATTAAACTCACTTCCTTCAGACTTGATACAGGACACATTACATGCAGTGACTTTTATATCTGTGATTACAAAGACTGATGATGTTACAGAAATGCATGTTTAAAATATCAACTACTGACCTGAGACCAGTGTCCAAAAGGAGCTGTCAGTGGACACACAAGCCAAGATTCAGTGAGGTGCTAGAATCATTCCTCAGAGATTTCAGTTCACGTTGACTTGGTAGCATCTCACAGTTGCTGCAGATTTATTGGCTGCACATCCATAATACATGTGTCCCATTTCACTTCCCAATGGAGCTCTGTTGGATTGAGATCTGGTGATCTCCCAAAGGAGCCCTCTAAACTTCCCTCTAAATCATACACAGTTTTTGATACAAGGTATAAAAATGGTGAACTTCCTGTTGGTTTGACAGTATGCATTCAAGAGGCCTTTTGTAGGTCATTGTTTGGTACATATGCCCACCAAATTTTAAAGTCCTGGGTTCACCTGCTGCAAGGGCTGTTTTTTTAATGTTTAGGGGGCACTGTTGAAATCTTTTAACAGGTCAACATGTTTAACCCTTAAGTAACTTCTCCTTTAACAACTAGGCCCCTGTGTAGTGAAATTCATGGCAGTAAATGTGTCCAGCCCTTCAAAATTTCTGGTAAAGAACTTTCTATGGGAAGTTAAGCTAGGTCATTTTGGAAATATTCCAAGTGGGAAACTTTTCATGGGAATTTTGAGAATTTATGAAAATTAACTGGAAACTGAATGTAATTTAAACAAACTGTATCATATCCAAACATGAACAAAAACATTTGGTTTTGTCATGGGCAGACGTCCATGCAAAATAATACAATTTAAACACATAACATTTCAACAGATGTATCTGTAAGAAGATTTTTATCAGGTTTCAATTACTTATCGAAGAATCAGTTTTAGCTTCACTTTATGTCCACAGGCTCAGATGTGTGGCTTCAATAGTCCAGGGCTCTGGAAATCATCTGTGCACGTGATAGAGGAGCACAGTGCATGTAGGGGACATGGCCTCAATACCCCTGCAGTGAGCAGTGTGCTATGTGTGTTTGACTGAAGAATAGCAGAGATATTCTCAAGTGAAACTGCATAAAATCTGGTTGTTTTAGTCAAGATTATGCTAAAATGTATTTTCCTGAGTATATTTAAAATCCCTGTTAAGGGCCACCCTTAATATTTGTAAATTCCAGATTTGTTCCCATTTATTCCCATAAATTCATCGTTATTCCCATGGAAAGTTTTGACCTTTGAAAATTCCTGGAATTTTGCAACCCTACCAATGGCAGATATGGAATCAAGCAAATCCAGTCAGTGCCAAGCGACTTTGAATTTCTATGGTGATCAAGGGAGATCCTGCAAGATCATTGAATATATGGGCTAAAAATGATGTTTGCATCATGGATGTGCTGCTGGAAAATCTGCATGAACTGTATGATGCTGTCAGTTTGGATCAAATTCTCTGAGGTATCATCACAGCACCTCATTGGATCGATTCCTGCAAGAGTAAAGGCACTTTGGGCTAAAGTGGGGCAGATCTGATACTTGTTTAGCTTTGCAACAGTTTTTCATGTTTCACTTGGTTTAGTTTGCTTTCACACCCCACCAGCCAAATCCAAGCCACCATTCACTTATTTTTGGTTATCTTACCTTGTTATGCCTTTGTTTGGTTCAGATTCAGTTTATTGGTGGACCAGAGTTTGTGTGAGCTTTCACAGCAGACCAGAAAAACTAAACTAATCACCAAAAAGCAAACCAGAGTTCTTCTGGTCTGGACCTAATGTGTTAAGTGTGAAAGCACCCAAAGTCTGCATTAATTCTAGGTAACCAGTTTAAGTATTTGTGTATTTCCAAGCTTATGATGCCTTAAACCTTAAGTTGCCTCTCAGTGGCCTTTGGCTCCCCTGTCAGCCAGTGCAAACTTTGATTGTTCTAATGCTTTGAGTCTGCCATCAAGGACTAATCACTAGATAGATAAGGGACAGTTCTGTTGAAATGACTCCAGGAACCACATTACCTCTGACATCCGTGTTGGCCAGTATCTGTTTTTGTTGGATGAGTAAAGTGGACCACATGGTTATGATGAATAAATAACTTAACAGGTGCTGTTTGAAAGACATCAAAATACCAGAGTAAAGTTCATTTTTATCTGTTTTTATTCAACAAAGTGAAGTTTTGTTGTGTTTAATATTTTACACATAAACTGAAATACTGTGGTTCAAACTGTTTTGTAATAAACTGGAATAGCAGATCAGTAATTAAATAAGACAGCAAAAATACATCATGTATCATAACACGAGATACTTGTTGATTTTTGCCCTCCATAACACCACTGCTGAGATGTCATTGCAGCCCATGTTGTTTTGGTAGTGGCTTTCATCTTTTTTAACTGAACACTGTCTGTCGTCCTTCTGACGACACTTCACAGGTTCTCTGTGGGGTTGTTCAAACCAATCAAACTAAGAGAAACCAAAGCCACCAGACAAGTCATTAATACTTACTAGACAGTGCCAGGTCCTTTGATATTGAAATCAGCATTTCAATGTCAAAGCATGCCTTCTTCAGCTTCATGCATAATAGCCTCCCAAACACTTTGGTTACACCACAGTTTTCTGAGAAAATTCTCACCTTGGCAGTGTTATTCCAAAATGTGTTTTCAGTCCCCTTCATTTGTGTGTGTGCAAAAGGCCAGAATTAACAGAGAAAGCTACAGCTGCAAAAATACCAGCCTGCCCGTTTAATAACTGAATTTATTTGAGCTTTTCAACAGCTTGTATGGAGATAATTAATTATTACTGTGAAAACTGTGTGCGTATGGGAAAATATGGGGCTTCTCATCCACACAAGAGCCGGTGACATCAGAAAGTGAAAAGGTACAAACTTTGATCATCGGCCCTGTGGCTGGAATGAATCAGGCATTCGGGAGTTGCCCCAAATCTCCGGATGGCCACCCCATATATGTGCTGTGAATATGTCTAGTTCCATTTAACATTGATCTGAGGAGAGGACAAAACAGCCGGACTGTTGCTTCAACTACCATTTCTGATTTCTATATAGTTGTAAATGTGCTAAAAACATAATATATAGATTTATACAAAGGGAACTCCTTAAAGGGATAGTTCAGTATTTTTGAAGTGGGGTTGTATGAGCTCCATATGACCACTAAGTACCTTAGATGCAGTAGAACGTTCTCTCCTCTCCCTCAGTAAGCCACAGTCTGTAAGAGTCTGTTAGGAAGATAGAGCCGCAAACAGGGAAGTATTGTACCAAGAACAGAGGGTATTTTCGCCGCCTACAAGAACTCCCATCAAAAAATAATACCACAGTTTAGGAGAACGCCACCTATGCGCGTTTTTAAGTGCACTAACTTTTCAGAATTATAAAGTTTATCTGGAACTAACCAACTCACGTCACGTATTCCTCCGCGCAGCACTTCCGCGAGCCACTGAATCACTCCGCCTCCCTGTCAGCTGTTGTAAACATAACAGGCTAGCGACTTCATGCGCCGGTTGTAGCCTCGTGTAACTCTTATCAGTCATTGTAATTCTTTTGTTCTGACTCTTAGCGATGTGAGAAAGAGACAACGTACGAAATTAAAAACGAGTGATTATGACAGCCACAATGAAGTTCCATTCACCTTGGAGCCAAAAGGATACCAGTCTGAACCGGAGTTCAAAGAAGAAGAGCTGCTGCAGATGGAGACCGAACAGGCCGAAAGAAACAGAGAAACATCGGTGGAAACTGGAGGTCAAGAAAGAGTTGGAAATACACAGTGGTGCGAGTGTATGAACTGGGACTCAATGCCCACGGACCCGGAGTGCTGCTGCTGCTACGAGTGGACCGTGGTTACAGACCGACTTCAGGATCTGTCTGAGTCAGAGGATACCGGTGACTCTCACACCGTCTGCATAACTCGTCATACAGATTTTCCTGCTCTTCTGAATCCCGGAGAATTGTAGACATTCTTCAATTTCCCGAAGATAAACTAGAAAAAACGTCCCAAACCCGAAGAACCTAATGACAGTTTATCCTCAAAGTAAGTAATAATGATCTGTCAGAGACAAGCAAGCAGAGTAGAGGAGGCTGTTTACCGTAACATTGCAGACTACTTGTGTGTGTGTGTGTGTGTCTCTCTCTCTCAAACACATGCACATACACACACAACCATTACTGTGTATAAGCCTCTAACGTCTGCTACAACAGAATCTTAGCTGTTTCTGAGGTAATATAAATATACCATCTCCTTAATGCAAGAATATATTTAGATTTTGCCATGATTTATATAAATTGTATATAGATATATAGATATGTACACACATCTGTCAGGTATCGAGAGATGCAGGCATTTGCTGTATATGATATTGCAGCGTGCCCTTGTTACAAAGAGGAATACTGTGAAAGCTATGAGTTCTCCATGATACACATCAGTTTCTGCATCCAGGGAAGCAACACAAAAACACTATCTCTGAAATATTTGTCAAATAATCTGTTATCAATGAGGCTACAACCGGCGCATGAAGCCGCTAGCTTGTTATGTTTACAACAGCTGACAGGGAGGCGGAGTGATTCAGCGGCTCGCGAGGAATACGTGACGTGAGTCGGTTAGTTCCAGATAAACTTTATATTTCTGGAAAGTTAGTGCACTTAAAAACATGCATAGGTAGGGTACTTCTTAACTGTGGTATTATTTTCTGATGGGACTTCTTGTAGGCGGCGAAAATACCCTCTGTTCTTGGTACGATACTTCCCTGTTTGTGGCTATATCTGCGTAACAGACTCTTATGGCCCCTTTCCACCAGCCCGCCTTGGCCCTACTCTACTCTACTCTACTCGGCTCTACCTGGTTTGCGTTGCATTTCCACCGGCACAGTTCCTCCTAAAACAAACCAGTGTTAGTACCTACTCTGCTCTGGTTCTAAGCGAGCTGAGTCGACACTAAAAGGTGACGTCGACTGACTGCCGGCTACTGATTGGTCAGAGAATGTCGTCACCGATGGGTCTTGAGCGCGATGCCCAAAACAGGACTGCAGTACATACACTTTGTTACTTTATGGCAATAACTTGCTGCCATCACAATGTTAAACACGGGGCTTTATCATTACGAGCTAGCTAACAAGCTAGTGGTAGCTTCCGTTAGCTTACCCTCATACGTCTTTTCTTTGCTCTCGTCCTCGGCTTCAGACTGTTGTAAAGCTTCCAAAACTCTCCTGTACTTCTTCTTCGCCGCCTGCAGCCTTCTGCTTTCCTCTTTGTAACAAAAAGCCACAGACCAAGCGGCAAGTATACTATTGCCTCCAAGTCCTCCATTGTTTTGGTTGTTGTGTCGCGCTCAAAATGACATGAATGCAGTGTCGCTCAGCTGTTTCATGGCGACCCCGCCCCCGCTGGGCAGGGGACCGGGCTGGTGGAAAAGCAGCCCAAAGCGAGTAGAGTAGAGCCGGGTAGAGTCGGGGAAAGCCGAGCCAAGTAGAGTAGGGCTATGGAAAAGGGCCATTACAGACTGTGGCTTACTGAGGGAGAGGAGAGAACGTTCTACTGCATCTAAGGTACTTAGTGGTCATATGGAGCTCATACAACCCCACTTCAAAAATACTGAACTATCCCTTTAAAGTCCTTTCAGCAATCACAAGAGGAGTTTTCATCTCCCTAGCACACACTTTTATCGCTACCTACAGATTAGAAGCTATGTGTATTCAACCTCATATTATAAAAATAAGCCAAAACTCACCAACTTTGATTGAATTATAATGAAAGCAGAAACACTTAGTAAGAAAATTATGACTTATCTGTATGACCAACTACTAATGAACGAAAAGCCTATGATGAATACTAAACATAGCTGGGAAAAAGATTTTGGTGTTCAGCTCAATGGCCAGATCTGGAGCAGAGTGTTAAACAGTTCCAAAAAAATTAGTAGATCAGATAAATCAAATGAAACACTATTTAAGCTAGAAAATGAAACTACAAGTAACTCCAGAAATTAGAAGCACATATGACAAAACCTGCTCCGCAACATGTCATAAATGTAAAAAAACAAGAAGGCACATACTATTACTTAACATTCATTATGTCTATGTAGATAATATGCTTATACTTTCTTTTAAACAGACAGGTAAGGTTTTTAAGCTCATACCTTTACATGTTTCGACGGAGCTCTTCCGCCTTCATCAGAAGTGTCTGATGGTAGTGTGACGTGTCCTTTTCAGCTGATCTTACGGAGGCGTGATCAACCTGTCAGATCTGACAGGTCGACGGAAGAGCTCCGTCGAAACATGTAAAGGTATCAAGTCAAGTCAAGTCAAACTTTATTTCTAGAGCACCTTCATAAGGACAGCAGTCGATCAAAGTGCTGTACGAAAAAGGCATGACTATAAAAACCTTACTTGTCTGTTAAAAAGAAAGTATAAGCATATTACTTAACATGGTCATGTCCAGTTACAACCTTCTGGTACGCAGCAAGCCTTTTAATTCTGCACGTTTAGCTTGATGAACATTGAACACTGTCAGTTTGGTATGATAAATTGTTGTTATTCCTTCCATATGAGAGAATATCACATGTGCTACGAGGAACATTGGATACATCTGTAAAGAAATAGTCTCCCCTCATAACCTGACATTCCAGACAGACAGTTCCATATATCCGACATGGAAATATTTCATTAGTCCATCTGGGAAATAGGCTAGAAAATGTTTCAGAGGGCAGAACCTTCAAAAAAAACTGCGGCTGGTGATTGAACGATCGTTCTGCTGCTCACACTCATCAGAGACCAATCATATTAAGTCCTTGTCATATTTTTCACGACCAGAGAAGCCAGGCGGTAGATCAAACTCTTACCCAAACCGGTCAGGAGAAGAGCAAAAACATTGTATCCCGTAAGAAAAGCTTTGAGTGACGTTCTTTGCCGTTTCAAAGAAGAAACAGAGTCAGTTTCTGATAAAACTGCAGATATTGCCGCATCAACAGAGACCGCTTCACGAGCTGCCAGTGTTTTCAAACATGCAGTCAATTCCCGCTGTCGTCACGCCTGCAGCTCCCGTCTCTTTCTTCTGATTGGGTCATCCAGCTTTTAGCCGAGTGAAGTCGTTGAGGACTGGAGCTTGGCAAGATGGATCTGTGTGATTTCACAGTGACCTGTTGAAGTGTAGACTGACTAGTATGCTGATTTATCATTTATTCATTTATTTGACTTGTAATATTCTGTAATCATTATTATGTTTTTTTTTCACTTTTTTTTGTAATTCATTTACTACACGTTTCTCCCGTTTGTGTGTGTGTGTGTTGTGTGTATGTATGTGTGTTTTTGTCACTTATAGTGAAACATGTTAATTGTTCATGCAAGTTTATCAACCAGGACAACAGTATAAGAAAGTTATGATCCTGACTTGTCTGTTTACAGAATGTATCCTGTTCTCCTTGCATGATCTGTGTTGATGAAATAATAAATAAAAGAGATAATAAAAAAAAAAATCCCAGCGTGCTTTGTGCTGAACTGAAGTGTCACTTTATGTTTAGCTGATGTAGCTGGTGTAATAAAAATGTTGGTTTGTGCTTGGGGAAAATGTTATGTTGAACAGTTTGTCACCTGCAGGATCCACTGGAGGTTTTTCTTTTTGAAATGAGCGTCCTATCCTCCACTTTACTCAACATACAACACTAAATTACCATTTAAACAGCTCTCACAGCGATGTGCTCTGTCACACCCAAGTGTTTGCTTTTAATTCTGTTATGTTAATTTTACGTTATTTGTGTTATTAAGGCCATGTGTGTTTGTGCTGTTCTACACCCTTGTTACAGTACATCTCACCTCCCCTGTAAACATCCTGGAGCAGGGCAGGGAGGCAGTGCTGACAGCCCATTAGCTCTGTTTTCAGAGGCAGTATCAGAGGCGTCATATTAAGGGGGGGCACATCTGGATCCGCCTGATTTAAAAGCTGTAATCAGGCAGATCCATCTTACAAAGTTTTAGGCTGAAATAATTCAGTTCATTCTGCAGAGGCACTGACCCGGTCAAACTGATCTTTGAGGAGGAATGGTGGGAGCTACGAGCACGATAACAGCCAGAAGTGTCTGCAGGCCTATGTTTTTATCATTTATCTTGATCCTCATGGTCTCATTTTAAGTAACTGGGTTTATGTATTGTCTAGGTCCTGGTCGGGCCACTCGGTATGGTTTGACTGATGTAGCAGACCTTTGATCGTGGGGCAGGTGGCACTGGGGACTGCACCAGCTTGCCAGGGCTTGCACCTTGGATGTGGGCTGATGCATGTTGGTGTGGTTTCTGGTGTTTCTTGCCCTTTAGGCTGGGGGCCCCTTGTGTTTTTTGGACTATGTCGGGTGCCTGGGCCTGAACTGCTGAGCCACTTTTTCTTTGGTCTTAGGCTTCTTCACCTTCCTTGAAATTTTTCCCTCCCATGAAAACAGTTGGTCTAAGGGACACCAGAAGCTTATGCTCTTTTCTACGTAGGTTCCTTGGGTGCTTTGGGTTATTCTGCTGTTTGTCCATGTATGTGAGAGTGCTTTGGTTTAAATCATGCTCTGTGAGCTACAGTAGTTCCTTTTGTGCTTCAGCTCTTGTGTTTTGTCTTCTGTATGTTCCTGTCTGTCAAAGCACATTGTTAAACCTATGTTTTATTAGTTCTAAACAAATAGAGCTGCCGTTATTACATGCTCAGCAGTGGAGAGAAGTGCTTTGAGTGTGTATGTCTGCCTTTAGATTTAACAGATTTAACATCCGCACAAAATTAATGTGAACATCTTGAGATGTAATGATGAGAAACAAACCCTAGTTACACAAGATATGCATGACCCCCTGCTATTGCTGCACTTTAGGTTACTGAGACGGAAAATTTTGCGACAGAGAGGCCCTGATATCCTAATAATCTCATGTAATACCAGAATCATTCCACACATACATTACTGCAGCTCTCCAATACAGCTATCAATATACTCAGACTTTATCAACCCAACTGATCATTAAAATTAAAACCAAGATAAAAATTTAAGAAACAGAGGCACTTAATCAGAGTTTTTAGCTGGTTTATGCTCAGCTGTCCTCTTTTTCCTGCTCCTCACTATGGCTGACAGACACCAATCTGTCCTTCTAGCCCAAAAAGGACCTGGCCTGGCCTTTGTGGATGTTTGATGCTAAATAGTAAATTAATGCCGAAGCTGTGTCCATGGTGCTGATAAGACTTGACATAATATCACAGTGTTAAGGACTTTTACTCACTCTATAACGTACTGTCTTGAGCTAATAATGTTTGAACTATAGTATTCAACAGTGTCATCAAACTACAAACTGTTTTCTAAAGCTGCTGTTACAATCATGTAAACAATATCCCATAGTACCTGGTACAGTCACAGGATGCAAGTATCAGAAGGCTGGTTAAATGAAGTGAACGGCCTGATTTGTTGAGAATTATAAGTGAGAACACACACAGTTAAAGAGAGTTACGTCAACATTTTTTGTTGTTGTGTCTTGCTTCACTCCTGAGTACATGACAAGCAGATGGACACCATTCGTGCAATAACAAGGAAGAGACGGGCAGAGTTCGCCCACCGCTAACTAGCATAAGCAAGCTTTATAAATAAGGCCCCTGATCTGCTCCAGCTTAAGATCTCTGACTGGGACCAACATTAATAAAACATGGCTGGAATACTTTATACAAAACGCAGTCATTTAGAAACAACTTTTTCCTGCCATTTCTCTGCAAGTATTCTTTAAAGCTAGCTTTATTTGATTTAGAAAAACATGAAATTTGTTGTTTCCTTATTGATGATACATGTAATTCACGTTGCAACATGTTTTGGTGTTACTTGTTGAAAGCACCTTTGAAACTTGGTTGTTTCAAGGCATTTTTTTAAATTAAATCCTTTTAAGCTTCATCTCTATTCAGCTGATCCCCTGCTTGAATTGTCATTTTTAAGGTAATGGTTTTTGTTTGATTTTGGTCCTTTTTCTCTAATTCAAAAGGACACAAAGTCTTGTTACAGAAGTTATTTGGGCATTTTGCACCAGGACAATGCAACCAATAAAAAAATATAGAAATAAAACATATGTGAGGTTGACCTGCAGGCTGAAGGAACCATCCACCCAAACACTGACGTTAAACCAGTCGGCAGGGGCTCTTCGATGGCAGCTCACATTAATTGATGGATCAGTTTATTTGTGTCTAAGGTGCTGACTAACTGGGCCACAACAGACCACAGTCAGTCAGTGAGCAAAGACCCTGACTCTGCAAGAAAATGAGCACACCAGGACAACAGGTCAGTGTCCTGGCTCGACTCTGGACTCACTTATGCTTGATTTACAAGCATGATTAATTTGGCATTCAGAACCAACAGTATTAAAATGCAGCTGTAAACTTTGTAGAAGATTGATTCATTCAAAAATAACTTTAGTCGTTTTGCTGCTGTTTCATAACGCATTCTTTGAATCTTGCTTTTGTGATTTTCTAATTGGAAAAAATGAACATTATACAGCCACTTTGAGAACCTTTTTGAGTGATACTAAAGCAAATTTGAAACTAGGTTGCTGCAGGTATTAATTGTACTGATTAAAGCATTCTACAGGCTTTATTTCTATCCAATGTTAATGGTTTTTATTAGACTTTTGACTTTGTTATTCACCATTAGAAAAAGCCTTGACAGAGCAGCTGTTTTGGGAATTTTTCAAGAGGAGAATCAAACTCTTGCTTCACACACACACATGTATACATATGTGTATAGGTGTGTGTGTGTGTGTGTGTAATGTCGACCTGCAGGCTGAAGGAACTGTCCGCCTGAACACTGACATTAAGGCCCTGTTTACAGGACAATGAATACGGCATAAAACGGGGAGTTTTCATTGCGTTTTCACCTCCTGTTTACACGAGAACGGTGCCAAGCAACATGTGTGCAGCTTACTGTGCTCGGTTTGTTACCAGACAGAAATATCCAGACAGATTTGACGTCCAGGCAAGAAAGTCCTGCGTCTTCGTGCGTCCACTTGCCATTGTTGTTTGTGAAAAGTTTGTCTTCCCCGGAAAGCATACGTGTGTTGTGACGCTGCTGTGTCATTACAAACCTACATCACCATCCACTGGCCTGGCATGCATGCTACAGCATTTTCAGTCATTCTCAAGTCTCTGTTGTGAATGCGGAAGCTTTTGAAAATGCAAGGAGAAACCTTTCCATTTCTGTTGACAACATTGTCTTGTAAACAGGGCCTTAGTCAGGCGGCAGGGGCCCTTCGATGGCAGGTCACACTTTAGACCAACATACAGACAGACAGACAGACAGACAATGAGTGGGCTGCTGCAGGATTGGCTTGTAATCTCTGCCAATGATTTGCAGGATGGAGGTCAGAGCCAACAGAAGCCCTCCGACCTTTGCAAATCTATCCGGTTGTGATTTTCCTTCAAAACAAACACCTGGAAAATAAATAAGACTATTCATCATGGCTGTTATAATAATGGTGGTAATAGAACAACAATACTACACAAAGAAGAATTAATTTGACATAGCTGTTATATTTCTTTATTTTGCTTAGATTTGACAGCATTGTTAATTTGACCCTAGGTTTACTTAACCTGAAAAGGAAACACAAGACACTTTACTTCAGGATGAACAAAGGTCTCTATCCACAGTTGGAGAAGTGGATCGATATATTTCTGCAAATAATCAAAACCAAATGTGTGACAGATTTACTGTTCTTTCAAACTGAACTTTAACTGTACACAGGATTTAAAGTCATTGAACTGCACATAGCTGGAAAACATTTCTTCTCCGCCGTCCAACTCCTCTCAAAAAATATAATAAATCTCTTTTTAGGACAGAAAACACTCCACCATCTAACCCCTCAAAGTATAAATAAATAATAATCTCTTATTATCAGTATATTTAACTCACTTAAGTATCATTACAATTTTATCAGTGCTGTAAAATATACCTTGATGACAACGTAAATCAGTAACTTAGAGAACAGTAATTGTACAAAATACTCACTGACCTCCGTTGGCGTAGTTGTTAGATTTCATTGGAAAGAGGTCTTCAGCTGTCCAAGCAGTTGGCATTTACGATCCAAACTTGGTAACAACCAAATGTTTGCCGGCGCGCCCCTTAAGTTTGTGCGTTTTGTTGATGCATTTAAGTCACTGCAAATTTTTAAAATACTATGCTTTTGTTTTATGAGAGCACTTTTTAATTTGACCTTCTTTTTTTTAGTTTTTAGAGAATTTCTATGAACTTTGAAGTGGTGAAAATGATCATGTTGCATGCAGTCAAAGTCAATACCAAATAAATACAAGTGACTAATAGTTACTACAGCAAACTCAAAACACAAACAGAGGCAAAGCCACTTTATTCCTCTATCTCACCACAGAAAATGCAACAAAACAAATCACACCAATGCATTAGACAACACTCTGTTCCTGTTAATCTACAAGCCGAAAATGCAATCCAGTCATGTTCAATACACAACACCAGATCCACTCCAGGTTTATCCTAAACTCTGTCAACCTCAACAAAAGACAAGAAATAGAAGAAACAGCAGCACCTCAACTGGAGCAACCAAGAGCAGAGAAGTGAAAATGCTGAGAAAGGAAAGCAGCCATAGCAAAAGCAGCAGCAGCAGTAAAACAGCAACAGCAGCAAAAACAGCAGCAGCAGCGACGGCGGCAAATGCAGTGACACCCTCTGTAGGTTCAGCAGTCCCCCCTTCTTGGTGCAGGCTGGACCCCTAAACTGGAGTCAGTCAGCAGACTTGTCCTATCTTTGATGATAAACATGGACTTCTCTCACTCCTGGGATTCCTCCTTTTCCCTGAAAATCAAGGATGCAAAACACAGGTCATGGCTTTGTATCACAGCTTTGCCTTCAACAAAAGACATTTCTGAAGACATCCTTTCTGACACTTATTTACACAAAGCTTAAATCCTTCAAATCAAGACGCTAAAGGATCTGCTGGCCTGGAGACAACCTGAGAGGTTGGTTTTGGAAAGGGAACGCATCTCTGCTTCAACAACAACTTCAGCAATCCATCATGCAAAATATTGAATTTTATAATTATTAAAGTTCTGGTGAGGAAATGTTGACAAAATATGAAATACTTGCTTTCTGATGGTTAAAAACTTTAAATCTCATTTGTGTGCTGCACAGCAACAAATGTGTTTTTGGTTTGATAGATATAGTTCTTATTTGGCCTGAAAGATACTGGAGAAAAATGAATGCTGCAGTATATTCTTTTCATGCAGTAAACTATTTGGTTTAAAAGAAAACTACACAAACATAGGTTTCATTTTTATGGACATGAATAATATTCATGGAAATGTAATTAAATTTGGATGAAATGCTGAAATGCGTGGGTCTAATAAAGTTGTTTCCTCATCTCCGAGTGTTGCTGGAGCTTCTTCCATTTCCTCAAGTTTTCTCTCCAAGCACCTTGAAAGTTTATGAAGTTGTGCCAGAACATCTGACTTTTGTTCAACATTGGTGGACTGTTTTAATGTCTGCATCTTTGGTTTCAGGTTTCTTTTTAAGTTTGGACTACATTGTGCTAAATCCAGCATTATGTGGGTACTGCATTATCTTCAAAGATGTTGCATCTTCATAAATCTGCACCGTCCCGTCTAAATAAACCTTTAAATACTTATGGGGCCATTTTGGGTCGATTTTGCTCCTACATTTAAATTCTGCAAACCAGGCATTAAATGATTCACAGAAAAAACAGCAATGCATAGGAGCAGATCAGCCTAAACTGCAACTCAGAATTCCTGTCCCGTCTCATAATCCAGTGTCCGAGTGGTCTCTCTCTGAATGTCACTGCACACATCACTGACACAAACTGACAGTAAAGATCATGAAAAAAAGAAAACAATAAAAAAAACCTTCTTGTACTGTAACCAACATTCCCTGAAAATTATTAAAATGTGTTGATTAGTTTTCGACTTATTTTGTTCACAAACAAGCAAACGACAGCAAAAACAAACTCCCTTTCAGAGGTAAAAAATGATCATTGACTTGGAAACAAGAAGTTTGTGCCCAACAACAGCGATATGCTGGAAATGATAAACCTTACAACAGAAAACTTTGCATGTTGTCAATGTCAGGTACAAACCTATTATCTCTATTTTTATAATTTCCCCTTTTTTCATTAAACAGCTCGCCTAGTGGACATTGTTGCCAGACTTTTTGACTGAAATAAGCATCCAACCTCCAGCTATTTCTATTTCTAATGAGATATATTCATTTTATTTTTTTTTTATTTTGAAGATAACTCTACATAAAGCGTGTTTTAAGTTTCATCTACATTACACTTTAATTTTACAGTGCCTTTTTCACTGTTTGGCTCTTAATTTAAAACTCACAAGATCTGTAAGCAACTTTAGAGAAAAACAAGCCCAAAGTCGCTTATAATTAGCAGACTGTGCAACACGACTGGCAGGGGTTGACCTGTGCAGGTGAAGATCATTCTCTATGAATATATCTTCTAGTCTGGCACCCTTACTGCATTACTTACTGATTTATCAACTTTTGGTGAAGTTTTCTCTTCTTCCTCTTCGAAAAAGCAGCCTGATAGTGGTGGAAATTTCTGGAGAATGTTTGATAACTAGATCTCAGAAAATAATAAAGTCTCTGTCTGCCCTATTTTGTATTTGTTTTATTTCATGCCTTTCACTGTGTTGTTTTGATGTTGTTGATATATATTGTTTTCACAAGATAAGTGTCTTGAAATGTATCTCTATTGGAAGTGCTTGTTGTATTTCTTTTCACAAATAGATTTTTTTAAATTGTAAATTAGACTCCGGCACACTGTCTAACTTTGATTTAAAAGTTTGCCTGATGAAGGTCTGAGATCGAAACTTTGCAACTGAATGAATTTCTTCTATATTTCTATACATATATTTATATAAATATGTATATATATGTGTATACAGATATATATATATATATGTATATATATATATATATATATATATATATATATATATATATATATATATATATATATATATATATATATATTTTCTTTTTTTTTTTTTTTTTTTTTTTAAATCAAAGTCAGTGCAAACATACACAGGAGTCCATTGTATATTTAAAGTACACAGTCATATGGGAAAGAAGAGCACAGCAGGTTATGTGAGGGACCTTAAGTAAGGCCAGAGGAAAACAAAGGAGAGACCATACTAATGCTGTCAGGAGTTGCTGCAGTTAAGCAGTGGGAGAATGAAACCAAAGACAGACAGTTGTACTCCATACAGCTCATGGGACGAGGATCAAGAAGTGTGGGAACAAACCTCGGAGACCAGCTCATGATCACAAGACTCAGGGTAGGGCACAGCAGTTTAAACAGGACATCACACATCATTGGAAAACATCCAACAGGACAGTACAATGAATCAGACACTGGAGCATCCAGGAGAGCAAACACAGAAGACAAAGATGAGATATGATCAACAACATCAACAAAATAGAACAACTCTGAAAAGTACACAACAGCTCGAGTGTTTTGGACAGGGGGCACAGGGGAGGGAGGGAAGTATGTCATCAATCTTTTGAAAGCAACCGGACATAAGTTGAGACTTTAGAGCAGGTATGTCAAAACTGAAGCCAAACAGACCAGCCGGTGCCAGAGCAGTGAGGCTACAAGGTTATTTAAAACCAGCACCCTCCCCCTGTAGGACATTTGTGGGTGAAGCCATTTCCACTTTGTTAACTTGTTTCTAATTGTTCTGTATTGTTCTCCCTGTTCTTTCTTGTGATGTTTTCTTTTCCTAAAAAGACACCTTAGAATCCAAACCCATCTCTTTTCCAGCATAACCGCTGAGGGAGCATTGGAAAACCTCTGTGCCACTCACCAACAGCAACAGCTTCACATTTAACCCAGTTAACTCTGGCAGCAGAGATTGCAGCAAAGCTTGTTGTGATATGAACTAATGTGACTACGCTTTGCTGGTCTTCTATTAAAACAGCTACATCATCAGCATAAGCAGACAATGTTACATTACTATTAAAACCAGGTAAAACCAGACCATGAACACTCAAATGTATACCCAAATGTATTTTCTATGCACCCTAAAAGGAGCACACAAGCTGCCATTAACCTTCAGCACACTCTCAATGTCTTTATACAGCACCTGGATCTTAGCAATGAGACCAGCGCTGAACTCAAACCTCCTCATTGTCTCCCAGAGGAAGCAGTGCTCACCACGGTCGAATGCCTTTTCTTGATCTAATGCGATCAATCCAATATCTAAACCTAATGAAGTGGAGACTTCCAAAACATCCCGAATTAGGTAGATATTATCTACCATGGACCTGCCGGGTACACAATATCTCTGGTCCCAATGGATGACCTACTCCATAGCTTCTTTTGGCTGTGTGGCTATAGCTTTGGAGTGGATATGTAGTTGGTGCAGAGGTGGGACACTGGGTGCCAGTTTTTTATCTCCTGCAGGTTCCCTCTCTTTGGCAGGAGGGTGATGACTGCTCTACGGCATGAGAGAGGTAGAGAACCAGCAGCCAGACATTCAGTAAAAACATCCAAAGATGTCCCAGTATGCTATGTAAAACTCAACGGTAAGACCGTTGGTACCTGGGGCTTTGCAGCTCTGCATACTCTGCAGGACTGTGTGCAGTTCTTGCACATTCAGAGGTTGCTCCAGCTGGGAGTTAGTCTCCTCAGAGACCTGAGGCAGTCCACTGCAGAACTCCTCCAAAAGCTCCTTATTCTCCTTATACTCACTGGAATACAGCGAGGAGTAAAACTCCAACGCTCTCTTTCTGATCTGGCCTGGCTCACTCAGTTCTTGCCCTGTGTCCGACTGCAGTGAGTGGAGCGCCTTCCTCTAACTGTTCTTCCTCTTCAAGCTAAAAAAGACACTAGAGGGAGCATCCATCTCCGTGATGGCCTGGAATCGGGACCTGACAAGAGCACCTTGTACTTTGGTGTCCAGGAGGTTGGCTAGAGCCATCTTTTTAGACTTGAAGATTTCAACATATCCTCGATTTCCTGTGGACTCACTCAACTGTTCAAGTTCCCCCACATCAGTCTCTAGGTCTCTGATAGACCTGGTGATGTCACGAGTAACATTGAGAGTGTGCTGCTGACATAATAATTTAATCTGGAGCTTCCCATGGTCCCACCACTGTCTTAGACAGGTAAAATCATTTTTCTTCTGCCTAAAATCAGTCCAATAATAAATAAGTGCCACTCTAAAACTATGATCCATGGTTAAAACTGAATTAAAATGCCAGTAGGTGCTATTAAGTAAAATGTTGTGTATTAAAACACTACATAAAAGCAAAGAGTGATCAGTAAAACCCACTGGTAAAATCTTACATGTTATAAAAATATCAAAATGATGCTTTAAATAATAAAAACAGTCAATGTGAGCTAATGATACTCTATTTTCACTAATGTGGGACCACGTGAACTGCCTAAAGTTTGTGTGCATCCTTCTCCACATCCACCAGGCCACGGGATGAGACCAGCTGTCTCAGAGCCTACTGGGATGCTGGATGGATTAACATATTTCTTTTCTGACTTTGAACATTACTTTCTTTAGTCTAAACACTTCTTGGTCAGTGAAGATTCAGTTTTCTTTTCATGTGGTGTCTTGCTGAGTGTTAAAATGCGTTTTTATCAGGGAAGTAACGCTGCAGATTTATTCCCTTCATGCATTTTGTCTGTTGCAGGAAATTTTTAAACATTTCGGCTGGGTAAACTTGCTCCTGGCTGGATGACTGTGTGTGTGTTTGTGAGATATCACTGCATTCAGAGACCTGTCCCTCGCTGTCACTGCTGTCGGTCTGCACACTCATTCCTGTCATCTGCTTACTGGCCTGTTTGATGGCTTTAGCCGCTGCCACCACACTCTTTCTCTTACTGCGCCTTTTTAGAGGGACAACACTCCCAGAGACCTCACTCTCCATCACCTGTGTAGCTTCATCTGTCTCACCTGTTCCACTGACCTCACCTGCCTGTTTACTAAAAAGCACAACACCTTTACCTGAAACACGTACCTGACTGCAGCTCCCTGCCTTACATATCTCACTCACCTGCTCTTTTCTCACCCCATCTTTCCCGCCTCCCGTTACTCCGCACACCTCTCTTGCCTCATCTGTCCCACACACTTCTCTCACCTCACTTACTTTACCCACCTTGTTTAACTCACACTCAACACCCGTCTCACCCTCCCGCACTGAATACACATCATCCCCCTCACCTGTCTTCCCTGTGACTCTCCCTGCCTTACCACACTCCTCACCTCCTGGCTGTTTTTCACTGCTGCCTGGTCAGGACGGAGCAGGTCCCTGCGCGCTGAGGCTGCGCACTGGAGCGCAGCTTCTCTGTGTCAGGTGGAGCCGTGCAGGCTCGTTGAGGGCACACCTTGATCGCATGACTTTCCTCACCACAACCAAAACATTTCATGTTAGACGATGTGGCAAAAAACATATAATCAAAAGCATCCATCCTCACACTTCAATTTTACAGTGCCTTTTTCACTGTTTGGCTCTTAATTTACAACTCACAAGATCTGTAAGCAACTTTAGAGAAAAACAAGCCCAAAGTCGCTTATAATTAGCAGACTGTGCAACACAACTGGCAGAGGTTGACCTGTGCAGGTGAAGATCATTCTCTATGAATATATCTTCTAGTCTGGCACCCTTACTGCATTACTTACTGATTTATCAACTTTTGGTGAAGTTTTCTCTTCTTCCTCTTTGAAAAAGCAGCCTGATAGTGGTGGAAATTTCTAGAGAATGTTTCATAACTGGATCTCAGAAAATAATAAAGTCTCTGTTTGCCCTTAAAATAATGGTAGATTTGGTTTTGCTTTTGGGGACCAGTAGTTAAACATTCTCTTAAATAATCTAATAATCCTTGTAAAAAAATTATACATGTAAATTAATGAGTGTTACTCCTATTTCCATTTACCTCGTTTCTCTTTAGATCAGACTCCAGCCAATTGTAATTTAAGATAACATATTGTTAGAATTATACTTTTAATTTTTATTTTGTATTTGTTTTATTTTGTGCCTTTCACTGTGTTGTTTTGATATTGTTGATATAATGTTTTCACAAGACAAGTGTCTTGAAATGTATCTCTATTGCAAGTGCTTGTTATATTTCTTTTCACAAATAGAATTTTTTTAATTGTAAATTAGGCTCCTGCACACTGTCTAACTTTGATTTAAAAGTTTGTCTGATGAAGGTCTGAGATCAAAACTTTGCAACTGAATGAATTTCTTGCAAGTTAGACAGCGTGCCAGAGTTTATCTTTATGTTTACATGTCTCTTGAATTAGATGTGTGAAGTCCCTCCATATTTTGATAAACAAGTAGTTTAAAAAAATGTTTCTTTCTTTTTTTTTTTTTTTTTTGCTGGGCGATGCAAATAAATAAATGAATAAAAAGTTTTGATTTATTTTTTTTTTTAAAGCCAGGATGTCATGTTTTGTTCTCAGGATTTCAAGGCTCTTTATATACAAAACCCAAAACCAGTGAGGTTGGCATGTTGTGTAAATCGTAAATAAAAACAGAATACAATGATTTGCAAATCCCTTTCAACCTATATTCAATTGAATACACAGCAAAGACAAGATACTTAACGTTCGAACTGGTAAACTGTGTTAGTTTTTGCAAATATTAGCTCATTTTGAATTTGATGCCTGCAACATGTCTCAAAAAAGCTGGCACAAGTGGCAAAAAAGACTGAGAAAGTTGAGGAATGCTCATCAAACACTTATTTGGAACATCCCACAGGTGAACAGGCTAATTGAGAACAGGTGGGTGCCATGATTGGGTATAAAAGCAGCTTCCCTAAAATGGTCAGTCATTCACAAACAAGGATGGGGTGAGGGTCACCACTTTGTGAACAAATGCGTGAGCAAATTGTCGAACAGTTTAAGAACAACATTTCTCAACGAGCTATTAGAAGGAATTTAGGGATTTCATCATCTACGGTCCGTAATATCATCAAAAGGTTCAGAGAATCTGAAGAAATTACTGCACATAAGCAGCAAGGCCGAAAACCAACATTGAATGCCCGTGACCTTCGATCCCTCAGGCGGTACTGCATCAAAAACCGGCATCACTGTGTAAAGGATATCACCACATGGGCTCAGGAACACTTCAGAAAACCACTGTCAGTAACTACAGTTCGTCGCTACATCTGTAAGTGCAAGTTAAAACTTTAACATGCAAAGCGAAAGCCATTTATCAACAACACCCAGAAACGCCGCCGGCTTCGCTGGGCCCGAGCTCATCTAAAAGGGACTGATGCAAAGTGGAAAAGTGCTCTGTGGTCTGACGAGTCCACATTTCAAATTGTTTTTGGAAAGTGTGGTCGTCGTGTCCTCCGGACCAAAGAGGAAAAGAACCAGCCGGACTGTTATAGGCGCAAAGTTCAAAAGCCAGCATCTGTGATGGTATGGGGGTGTATTAGTGTCCAAGGCATGGGTAACTTACACATCTGTGGAGGCACCATTAATGCTGAAAGGTACATACAGGTTTTGGAGTAACATATGTTGCCATCCAAGCAACGTCTTTTTCATGGACGCCCCTGCTTATTTCAGCAAGACAATGCCAAGCCACATTCTGCACGTGTTACAACAGCGTGGCTTCGTAGTAAAAGAGTGCGGGTACTAGACTGGCCTGCCTGTAGTCCAGACCTGTCCCCCATTGAAAATGTGTGGCGCATTATGAAGCGTAAAATACAACAACGGAGACCCCGGACTGTTGAACAACTTAAGCTGAACATCAAGCAAGAATGGGAAAGAATTCCACCCGAAAAGCTTCAAAAATTGGTCTCCTCAGTTCCCAAACGTTTACTGAGTGTTGTTAAAAGGAAAGGCGATGTAACACAGTGGTAAAAAATGCCCCTGTGCCAACTTTTTTGCAATGTGTTGCTGCCATTAAATTCTAAGTTGATGATTATTTGCAAAAGAAAATAAAGTTTCTCAGTTCGAACATTAAGTATCTTGTCTTTGCAGTGTATTCAATTGAATATAAGTTGAAAAGGATTTGCAAATCATTGTATTGTATTTACGATTTACACAACGTGCCAATTTCACTGGTTTCGGGTTTTGTACATATATATATATGTATTTATATATATATATATATATATATATATATATATATATATATATATATATATATATATATATATATATATATTTTATTTTTTTTTATTTTTTATTTTTTAAATCAAAGTCAGTGCAAACATACACAGGAGTCCATTGTATATTTAAAGTACACAGTCATATGGGAAAGAAGAGCACAGCAGGTTATGTGAGGGACCTTAAGTAAGGCCAGAGGAAAACAAAGGAGAGACCATACTAATGCTGTCAGGAGTTGCTGCAGTTAAGCAGTGGGAGAATGAAACCAAAGACAGACAGTTGTACTCCATATAGCTCATGGGACGAGGATCAAGAAGTGTGGGAACAAACCTCGGAGACCAGCTCATGATCACAAGACTCAGGGTAGGGCACAGCAGTTTAAACAGGACATCACACATCATTGGAAAACATCCAACAGGACAGTACAATGAATCAGACACTGGAGCATCCAGGAGAGCAAACACAGAAGACAAAGATGAGATATGATCAACAACATCAACAAAATAGAACAACTCTGAAAAGTACACAACAGCTCGAGTGTTTTGGACAGGGGGCACAGGGGAGGGAGGGAAGTATGTCATCAATCTTTTGAAAGCAACCGGACATAAGTTGAGACTTTAGAGCAGGTATGTCAAAACTGAAGCCAAACAGACCAGCCGGTGCCAGAGCAGTGAGGCTACAAGGTTATTTAAAACCAGCACCCTCCCCCTGTAGGACATTTGTGGGTGAAGCCATTTCCACTTTGTTAACTTGTTTCTAATTGTTCTTTTATGTTCTCCCTGTTCTTTCTTGTGATGTTTTCTTTTCCTAAAAAGACACCTTAGAATCCAAACCCATCTCTTTTCCAGCATAACCGCTGAGGGAGCATTGGAAAACCTCTGTGCCACTCACCAACAGCAACAGCTTCACATTTAACCCAGTTAACTCTGGCAGCAGAGATTGCAGCAAAGCTTGTTGTGATACACTCGAATGTATTTTCTGGAGGAGGGGTTCCAGGGAGAGCGCATAGAGCATCCGTGACAGCACACAGCCCTGCCCAACGCCTCTATGCACCCTAAAAAGAGCACACAAGCTGCCATTAACCTTCAGCACACTCTCAATGTCTTTATACAGCACCTGGATCTTAGCAATGAGACCAGCGCTGAACTCAAACCTCCTCATTGTCTCCCAGAGGAAGCAGTGCTCACCACGGTCGAATGCCTTTTCTTGATCTAATGCGATCAATCCAATATCTAAACCTAATGAAGTGGAGACTTCCAAAACATCCCGAATTAGGTAGATATTATCTACCATGGACCTACCGGGTACACAATATCTCTGGTCCCAATGGATGACCTACTCCATAGCTTCTTTTGGCTGTGTGGCTATAGCTTTGGAGTGGATATGTAGTTGGTGCAGAGGTGGGACACTGGGTGCCAGTTTTTTATCTCCTGCAGGTTCCCTCTCTTTGGCAGGAGGGTGATGACTGCTCTACGGCATGAGAGAGGTAGAGAACCAGCAGCCAGACATTCAGTAAAAACATCCAAAGATGTCCCAGTATGCTATGTAAAACTCAACGGTAAGACCGTTGGTACCTGGGGCTTTGCAGCTCTGCATACTCTGCAGGACTGTGTGCAGTTCTTGCACATTCAGAGGTTGCTCCAGCTGGGAGTTAGTCTCCTCAGAGACCTGAGGCAGTCCACTGCAGAACTCCTCCAAAAGCTCCTTATTCTCCTTATACTCACTGGAATACAGCGAGGAGTAAAACTCCAACGCTCTCTTTCTGATCTGGCCTGGCTCACTCAGTTCTTGCCCTGTGTCCGACTGCAGTGAGTGGAGCGCCTTCCTCTGACTGTTCTTCCTCTTCAAGCTAAAAAAGACACTAGAGGGAGCATCCATCTCCGTGATGGCCTGGAATCGGGACCTGACAAGAGCACCTTGTACTTTGGTGTCCAGGAGGTTGGCTAGAGCCATCTTTTTAGACTTGAAGATTTCAACATATCCTCGATTTCCTGTGGACTCACTCAACTGTTCAAGTTCCACCACATCAGTCTCTAGGTCTCTGATAGACCTGGTGATGTCACGAGTAACATTGAGAGTGTGCTGCTGGCACAATAATTTAATCTGCAACTTCCCATGGTCCCACCACTGTCTTAGACAGGTAAAATCATTTTTCTTCTGCCTAAAATCAGTCCAATAATAAATAAGTGCCACTCTAAAACTATGATCCATGGTTAAAACTGAATTAAAATGCCAGTAGGTGCTATTAAGTAAAATGTTGTGTATTAAAACACTACATAAAAGCAAAGAGTGATCAGTAAAACCCACTGGTAAAATCTTACATGTTTTGAAAAAATCAAAATGATGCTTTAAACAATAAACAGTCAATGTGAGCTAATGATACTCTATTTTCACTAATGTGGGACCACGTGAACTGCCTAAAGTTTGTGTGCATCCTTCTCCACATCCACCAGGCCACGGGATGAGACCAGCTGTCTCAGAGCCTACTGGGATGCTGGATGGATTAACATATTTCTTTTCTGACTTTGAACATTACTTTCTTTAGTCTAAACACTTCTTGGTCAGTGAAGATTCAGTTTTCTTTTCATGTGGTGTCTTGCTGAGTGTTAAAATGCGTTTTTATCAGGGAAGTAACGCTGCAGATTTATTCCCTTCATGCATTTTGTCTGTTGCAGGAAATTTTTAAACATTTCGGCTGGGTAAACTTGCTCCTGGCTGGATGACTGTGTGTGTGTTTGTGAGATATCACTGCATTCAGAGACCTGTCCCTCGCTGTCACTGCTGTCGGTCTGCACACTCATTCCTGTCATCTGCTTACTGGCCTGTTTGATGGCTTTAGCCGCTGCCACCACACTCTTTCTCTTACTGCGCCTTTTTAGAGGGACAACACTCCCAGAGACCTCACTCTCCATCACCTGTGTAGCTTCATCTGTCTCACCTGTTCCACTGACCTCACCTGCCTGTTTACTAAAAAGCACAACACCTTTACCTGAAACACGTACCTGACTGCAGCTCCCTGCCTTACATATCTCACTCACCTGCTCTTTTCTCACCCCATCTTTCCCTCCTCCCGTTACTCCGCACACCTCTCTTGCCTCATCTGTCCCACACACTTCTCTCACCTCACTTACTTTACCCACCTTGTTTAACTCACACTCAACACCCGTCTCACCCGTCTCACCCTCCCGCACTGAATACACATCATCCCCCTCACCTGTCTTCCCTGTGACTTTCCCTGCCTCACCAAACACCTCACCTCCTGGCTGTTTTTCACTGCTGCCCGGTCAGGACGGAGCAGGTCCCTGCGCGCTGAGGCTGCGCACTGGAGCGTAGCTTCTCTGTGTCAGCTGGAGCCGTGCAGGCTCGTTGAGGGCACGCCTTGATCGCATGACTTTCCTCACCACAACCAAAACATTTCATGTTAGACGATGTGGCAAAAAAACATATAATCAAAAGCATCCATCCTCACACGAAAGCAGATGTTGAACTCCCCAATCCGGTTGTTTAAAATCATCAACAGTTGTCTCCGCTGGGAGACAACATGCTTTAACGGAGAAGATTTACAACCAGACAGCACCTTTTTAACCTTTTAACTCTCAGCTCAACTGTTAGGCAGAGGTCAATAATTCAGGAGTATTTAATATGTAAAAAAGAAAACCAGAACACATCATTGTTTGTTTCTGTCGAGTACAGAAAAATCTGCATACAAACTAAAAAAAATGATATTTTTTGTGTAGGATTTAAAGGTTTAAAAAGCTAACAGTTGATTATGTAATGACAAAAATGCAGACACATTAGGGACAAAATCAATTAGAAAAGGCAGAAATGTTTGTAAATAAAATAGCAGTAAAAACATTGGTTTCTGTTTGTCAAAGGCAATACCATCTATTTTATGTTGTCTTTTGCTGCTATTTTATTCAAAAACATTTTTGCCTTTACTAATTGATTTTGTCAGTAATGTTTCTGCATTTTTATGTCATCATGTAATCAACTGTTAGCTTTTTTGACTTTTAAATCCCACACAAAGTATCCCTGAATTTACTGACAACCTCTGCCAAACAGTTGAGCTGGGAGTTAAATGGTTAACGAGAGAAACCACTTTCCCATGCCTTGACAGCTCTCTTCATAAGTCATCACTTATGAACGGGGGCACGTTTGACAGCGTGATTTCAGTGGCTGGAAGAGTCAGTGGGAGCAACTGGACAACCAGTCCATTCACGGAAATGCCTGACTCTAGTGAGCGAGCCTGCTCCACCTTCTCCACAAACAACACCACTGTACCGTTCATTCCTCTTCCAGTGTCCAAAGTACCAAACACAGAGATACACACTCAAAGCAGCATGTCAGACAAATAAGACACCATTTAGAGTTACAGAGATATTGAGGAGAAATTCAGGGGATGTTGTGTTTGGGGCGGTTTTAGGGTTTGGGAGGCAACAGACTTTAAAACAGGGGTTGGCAACTCTGGTTACCAAGAGGGCCACATACATTTTTTTCCCAGTGCCTAAAGGCTGCACTGTTACACTGTGTGGCAAATATAGCAAATACCAAGCTTCAAACAAGGATAATACCAACATTAATATAATTTAACTCAAACACAATTAAAAATTAATGATTAAATGTATATAATCTGAAGGCCAGTTAAGCTTCTTTTTAATGCGATAAAAAAATTGAATGTTTACCAGTTTTGAAAGCACAAATATATTACCTTTATCACTGTTTCAAAATAGACCTTTTAGCAATACTATATAAAATATTTTAGTGCCTCAAAAAGATATTTAGAGATACAATCACAGCAAAGTAAATCTGAAATGATTTGTAAAACATAAAGCATGTACCTGCAATCTAAGGTTAGCAGGAATATTTTATTACCTATCCCAATTTGTTTATAATGTAGTACTGGTCATTCATGATGAATCATGTTTAGCAGTTGTTGTTGTGTTTTCTTCCTATTTCCAATTTGCGTTTTGCTTTTTTTTTTTTGGAAATGATTGGTGGGCCGCACTGAGTGAGGTGAAGGACCGCATGTGGCCCCCCGGCTGCCAGTTGCCCACCTCTCCTTGATTTGTAGTACATTCTGTTCCACACTCAAGTCCAGAAGGTGGCGGTAGAGCACCTACAAGATGTTTGCCAACCGCCAATAAAACGGAAGAAGAAGAAGAAGAAGAAGATGAAGAAGACGAAGAAGAAGAGAAATGTCCGGGTTTCAGGATCTTAAAGAGAGAGCAGGTTTGTTTTCTTTCTTCTTCTGTGATCTTGTTTACTGTAGATGTAGCAGGTTAGCCTTTAGCTAACGTTCAGCTAGCTCAGACTGATGAGTCAAAGGTCTGAGACTGAAGTTTACTCGCTCTTCCTTCTGATCCTCAAAGACCAGACAGTCTGATTTGAGGTTTTAGATGCATGGACCTGATTTGAACCAAATCTGAACTTTAAAATCACATCCAGGACTCACTCAGAACTACAGGAATAGACGGATGCTGAACAAACCGTGGAAAAATACAGCCTGGATTAAAGTTCGTGTTATTTTGTAGAGTTATTGTTCTTGCATTCAGTCACATGGTAGTTTAATAGTCACAATAGATAGTTGTAAGTTTTATATCTATGCCCTGCTCAGACGTATCACTCGGCTTATAACACCTCTTCATAAGCCGTCGTCGTCTCGGTCCAACTGCTTTCCCTCGCAGCTTTTTTCCTCCTCTGTGAGTTTGTGAGGGAGCTGGAAAAAAAAACACTCACTGAGGTGATAAGTCGGTACAATGTTGTGTGTAAGTTAACTTTTATTAAGGATATGGTTTTTGTTAAGTTTATTTTGATAACCCTGCTAATATCTCCTGTCTTTGAGGTCAACTTCTTGTGGGGCATGTCCGCATGGAGTCCATGCAAATCACCTTGTTAGTCCGGGTTGGTGATCAGAGAAGAGAGAGGAGGGGGAGGGTTGTTTAGTTATGTTTAGCTTTAGTTTGGGATATTCTGGGTTATTTAGTTATCTTGTTTAATCTGTGTTTATTTAGTCTTTCAATGGGTTGATATCATTGCATATCGGGGTAATTTGTGAAGCTATTAAGGGGAGACTGATGTAGACATTAGGGCTGGAGTGGGGTATTTCCAGCAGCATCACGGTATATTCCGAAACTGAGGCCTCTAGGGCTGGGCATTGTTAAGAACCTCACGATTTGATTCGATTTCAATTCTTTAGGTGGCGATTCGATTTAGTAAGAAGTAGAAATACACAAATAATTGCAGTACCTGTTGACAATTTTTGACTTTTGTATTTCGATGCCAATGTGAACATATGTGGTATGCCACCTCATATTTTTGAGCAAACATCTGAAAGTAAAAATGTGCACAATAATAAATTATTTCTGCATATGGAGTACAAAAGTAAAAACATGACAGTTAACACTATAATAGTAAATGTCCACCTGGTCTTTTTTGTCAATAAATGTGTCAGGAATTATCCTTTGAATACATTTTTTCATGAGAAATAAAAGTAAATTCTTGCAAGTATTTGTCATTATTATGTTATAAACGCTTAAAACAGTGTGTAACTACAAGAAAAGAATAAAAACTCATTTGATTTTTCAACAGGATTCTCTTCATAAACAATTGTAAATGAACATGAGGAAATTTCCTGAGATGACCAAAAATAAACTTAAATCATTTTATATAAACTCAAACATTTTTGATTGACTGCAGCATTTAGTGTCCATGTCACAGCCGGTTATATTAGACCACGTCCAGGCGTTTTTTTTTTACTGATGGTAGTCCCTGAAGCAGTTCCTGTCCAGCTGAAGACAGAGATCTCAACATTTCTTCCTCCATTATTTCTAAAATTACTATTTATGGAATCAATAAAATATGAAGTATAATCAAAAGATGTTAAATGCCCAAAAAAAGACGATAAAACGCGGAAAATACGGCAAAACACAGAGAAAATACGGCAAATGAATGTAAAGAAAACACCCTGGAATGATACTAATGCTGTTGTGTTTTATATTTTACATTTTTACACAGAAAGTACTGATAAACCACAGTTAAATCACTCCCATGTTTGGCTCTCAGTCCTAACACTCTGCAAGCATGTCTTCTTCTGCGACCAGCGGCAGCTGGATAAACACTGAAAAAGTGCACAGCGCCCCCCACTGACCAGGAGGTGAATCGATTCAGAGGATTTGCTGAATCGATATTGAATTTGGAGAGGAATAATTGCAATGCATCGCTGAATCAATATTTCTGCTCACCCCTAGAGGCCTCGATGTATCCCGATACACATAAATTGTGAACAGTGACTACGCTTTTAACAAAATTCTTGACACGTTTTGTTTTTTCTTACAAGAAGAAAAAGAAGGATGAGTTTTAAATGGTTCTACAATTTAAAGTTAAATTCAGGTCCTCAAAGAAGTTCAAATTTGGAAGATGTGCTTCATCATGTAGCTTGGCTTCTACTTTGAACTGTGCCATTAACATTACCCAAAGTGTAATGGCAACAACCTTCAAAACACTGAGGCTGTATCGATTCTGTAGAATCTGTATCGATACACGTATCCCCAAGGAGTGCGTGATGATATTTTGCCATATCGATATTTTTAGCACAGGCCTAGTAGGCATGCAGGTGAGGAAAAGAGGGAGGGGGGAGCAGGTTGAGTGTGCTGCTCCTCAGCTTAAAATCAGCTGCTCCTGTGTCAGTGGGTGATTGTGTGTGGTTCCCTGCAGTCTGCTGCTTGGAGGACAATCGTACTGGAAAATACTGTTCAATGAAAATGGACTTATTAAAGAAACTCAGAGCTCTGAAACCTGCTGTCTGACACCATTCATTGCATCTTCATGCTGGAGATCTTCACTCCTGCTTTTCATCCAGTTTAAAGAGTGTTTTCACCATCAAAACCTCACAGAGTTGATCTTCTCATTTCTGTGAGAATGACTGTTTGAAAGTCCGGTTTTAAGTTCGCTGAGCCGTCTGGCTTCAGCATGAACAGCTGGTGTAAACAAAGTGGGGTTGCTGCGATATGGTGGTGAGTGTGAGTGAAAGAGGTCCCGTGATAAAAATATAGTTAAAAAAAAAAAAAAAAAAAGTAACTCACTCTCAAAGCACAACTGAGAGTGCACGACTTTACAAGTCAATCAAAGGAAAAACAAACAAGTAGAGAAAGTAAAAAGTAGTTTAAATCAAGAAAGTGGAAAAAAAAGCAGGAGCAACTTCAACAGGCTGCTTGCGCTGTTGGAGCATGCGCAGAAAGTTCCTGTAACTTTCTTGTAAACAAAAAAAAACACTCTGTCTTCAGTCTAGTTTGTCTGTGTCTGCAGGTTTATAAACTTTGTACAATGATTTGCAATTGTTTTTTCAAATGAGTGAAATTTGAAGCTGTGAATAAAAAAGTTCACAAAGTCCACCTGATGAGTAAAGACAGATTCAGATTCACAGAAACATTTTGATTATTGTGACTTAATGCATCAAATCCTTTACTAAATATCAAGTTATGGCCTCTGTCATTTCACTGGAATGTTCTATATATTTTTTTTTATTTATTTAATGGAGACAAACTCATAAAAACTATAAGTACTGATGTTTGAAATGACTTCAATATTTTTCTTATAGTACACTGGGGTCATCATGCCCACCCATACCTTTTGCTGAATATCACATCTGCTCTACTAAGTTATTTTTTTCTATTATCAAACAGGTGTCTGTTTGATACATATTACTAAATAATTTAACATGCAGCATTTCACACACATGGACTTCATCAGGGCGTCACATCCAGGCACAAAACGTTCAGCGTGTTTATTGCTTTTCAGAGAAATGACGACACAGTCGATTATAAAACACACTCTCTGTCCCTCACACAGCAAGGAGAGAAAAACAGAGCTTTTAAGAGATCATGTTGAGCCTCGAGCGCTTTAATAAAAAGCATCATCCTGATTTTAGGTCACTGGGAAAATCTGATCTGCTCTATCAATTATCTGTAGATTGCAGGTTCAAGCCCAGCTCTGTCTGTCACATGTCAGTGTGTCCTTGAGCAAGACACTTCACCCCAGTGTGCTCCCACTGCTGCTTCAGTGGTGTGTGAATAAGTTTGAAATGGGTGTGAAAGGGTGGATGTGGCCTGTAGTGTAAAACTGCTTTCAAGATCGCATATTATGCAAAAAACACTTTTTTATTGCCTTTGAACACATTTGTGGGTATTTGGCCTTCCTCCCAGCCCACAAAATGTGATAGTAGACAACAAAACCTGTATCTAGCAGGCTGCATGAATGTAAACTCATGGTATTTGATGAGCTATCGAGTCTGTGGATATACTGTTACGTAACAAGCATTTTTTTGCTAGGGGTGTCCCGATCCGATATTGATATTGGATATTGGTCCGATATCAGCAAAAAAACTGATATCGGATTATATCGGCCTGCATCTAAAATCTCCGATATAAGCACTCTTGATACAAGCAGTCCATTCTAAATTATTTGTTATTTATTTAATTCAGTTGTACAGTATGCTTATTTTTAAGTTAAACACGGTGGTTATTTTGCAGTTTAAAAATAACTTTTTGTTTTTAATGGATTTATTGAGGTTACTTTTCAGGAACTTCTAATTTATTATTAATGTTTATTTTATTTAATTGTAGTATATTCTTATGTTAAAGGTTAAAATTTATTTAACCCATTGGTTAATAACAAATGGCTCAGTTTTTCTCATACCTTCTATTGATGACTACTGTTCTCTGTTTGAGTAATCTCACTTGATCAAGCCTTTTCTTACAGTCCATACTACAAAATAAGTAATAAAAGTATGTATGATTCCTGCTGATATCGTATCGGATTGATATTGGTATCGGCCAATACTGAGGGCTGCAATATCAGTATCGTATCAGAGGTGAAAAAGTTGTATTGGGACACCCCTATTATTTGCAAAAGCCTCCTTCAATCTGAGTGAAATTTCTGTGCGTAGTGCCGCCATATTGTCTACATTCTTAGCGAGAGATCAGCATACACCATGTCTAGACCCAAAACCTATCACTGCTCGGTTGTTGGCTGTAAACAGCCACATATATCTTTACATATTGGCTACCAGCCTCGGACCAAAGGGCCCAACAGATTAATATTATTTTTTGAGGAAATGAGCAGCTACAGTCGGCTAAAACCTGTATGTGTGTGCCAGTCACTTCTTGTCCGACTGCTTCTTCAACTTCAGTCAGTTCAACACAGGACTGGGAACTAGACTTTCTCTGAATCCGGGCTCAGTACCAGCAATCCATCGCCAAACCTGATGATGGAAATGTGAGTATTTTAATGCTGTGTAGTATTTATTTTGCTCATTGCTACAAGCTAATGCTAACAGCAGAGAAGAATGAACCAGAACTAACTGCACAACATATTTGTCAATGTGCACGTTACTCGTTGAAAGTCTGAAGGACAAACTTCAAAGCATGAACATCCCTACATTGGTCAAGAGAAGTTTAAAGGTTGGCTGAATATAATCAGTCCTTTACACACCCTTTTACCCCTCCATTTGTGCTAATGTTAGCCCGGAAGGTAGGCTAGGTTGCGGCCGTCCCACTGCAGTTAGCATGTTGTGCATTAGCCTGTGATGCTCACTGATCTTCACTGTTATCTGGTAACCAGCATGAATTTGCAGTTTGTGTGTGTTCAGGACTGTAAGCGGCTCATGGCTGGAGAGACAGTGTGCTCCGCTTCGCTTGAGATGCGCTGCAGGACTATCATGAAGTCCCGTATGTACAGTGTTTGCCATGGCTCTGCTCTGGCTCATAAGCATATTAAGGCAACCACCCTCAAAACCAGCCGTGCTGAACAGAGGGGTTATGTGAGCATGGAAAGAATGCAGCTGTGCTTTATTCATAGGCTTTTTGGACCAAAGCATGTTACTAACGTTTCATGAAGACATCAAGGATCCATGTTAAACTGCAGAAAAGGTGCAAAATATGGGATCTTTAAGTAGTCAGAAAGACAAGGAAAGCTCTTTCTATGCTCAAGTCCATTTACCAGTCTTTGAAAATTCTGTGCTTCTGTATTTTACAGGTTTGTGAGGAGGTCCAGCAGCCTTGAGAGGGTAAAGAGGAGGTTCCTTCAGAGCAGCAGGAGAGGAGCTCCAGTCTGAACCAGAAATGACCGAGCCTCTGCACATTAAGGAGGAGCCAGAGGAACCCTGGAGCAGTCAGGAGGGAGAGCAGCTTCAAGGACCAGAGGAGGCTGATATCAAATTCACTTTTGCTCCTGTCCCTGTGAAGGGTGAAGATGATGGAGAGGAGCCTCAGTTCTCACTGCTCCATGAAATTAAAACTGAAGAGATGGAAAGAGGAGCTGATGGACCAGAGGCAGACAGATTCTCTGACCTCCAGAGAGATGCACAAGCAGAGACTGAAGACTGTTCTGAAGCAGAGACTGATGACAGTGCTGATTGGAGGGAAGTGACAGAACAAAACTCACATAGCTGCTTTGAGCACGGTAAAGGATTTAAACTAAACGATTCTCTTGTAGACCATGAGAGAAGTTATTCAGGAGAAAAACCAGTCAGTAACTCTAACTGCAGTCAAAGAATGACCTGCAAAGGTGTTTTAAAAGTTTGTATGAGTAAAACAAGAGAGAGACCCCACAGCTGCTCTGACTGTGGTAAAGGTTTTATAAAAAAAAGGGCATCTAAACAAACACAAGGTGGTTCACAGAGGAGGGAAACCCTTCAGCTGTTCACAGTGCTGTAAAGGTTTTACACACAAACAAGGTCTGACTGGGCATATGAGAATTCACTCTGGAGAGAAACCCTTCAGCTGCTCACAGTGTTGTCAAAGTTTTAGACACAAAAGTAATCTCAATCAGCATATGAGAGTTCACACTGGAGAGAAACCCTACTGCTGCTCACAGTGTGGTAAAAGTTTTAGACACAAATGTGGTCTGACAAAGCATTTAAGAGTTCACACTGGGGAGAGACCCTTCAGCTGCACACAGTGTGGCAAAAGTTTTAGACGAAAAGGTCACCTGACTGAGCATATGAAAGTTCACACTGGAGAGACACCCTACTGCTGCTCACAGTGTGGTAAAAGTTTTAGACACAAATGTGGTCTGACAAAGCATATGAGTGTTCACACTGAAGAGAAACCCCACACCTGCTCACAGTGTGGTGAAAGCTTTCGACTGAAAAGTTGTCTGACTACGCATACAAGAGTTCACACTGGAGAGAAGCCCTTCAGCTGCTCACAGTGTGGTAAAATGTTTAGTCAAAGAGTGAACTTGACTGAGCATATGAAAGTCCACTCTAGAGGGAAACCTTAAGCTCCAGCAGCTGAAATAAAAACTGAAGTGGACCCTCCTCATGGCTCCATAGAGATAACAGAGACCCTTCAGCAGTATTATTGGAGCAAAGAATTCTCTTGATTTTCTTATTAGACATGATGGTTGTGCTGGAGGTCAGACTTTCTGTCACAGCCAAAGTGATGAAAACAGGGGCAGTGACAGGAGCACATGGAGAGGACTGTGGAAGACCTGAATCTGTCAGGGACTTGGACCCAAAGAGACATTCACAGCCAGAGACAGGGGACCAGACTGAAGACTTTTCTGAAGCTGATACTAAAGACAAACACTAAGACTTTAGGATGGAGCGCAGAGAGCATCATCACGTCATGTTTAAACCTGGGAGAATCCTGAATTTCCATTTGGCCATGAGCTGTGATGCTGTTGAGGTGCTGATGACAAGCTGCACCACTGTCTCAGACAATTCTAGCTCATCACAGTGACATTTCTGATTGGAGGAGCTCGTCTTTATCTGCAGGCTTCCTTGGTTGACACCAGAGCTGGGCGATATGTCCTTAAAAGAAGGTTCTTGATTTTTCTACAACACTTGATATTTGATTATATGTTCTTTTATTCCTCTCTCTGAAGAAATGAACAACAGGACACAGTAAATCATGTTCACCAAGTTTTGCCTTAATTCTATAAAAATTTGTCCCGAGCTTAATTGAATTTCTGTCTTCAAATTAAAGCGCATGCTGCAGTGTTGTCATCAAAGCTACACTGTGTAGTTTGGATGTAGGCAGGCTTGTCTACATTGACACTTTAAGCTTTTGCAGCATACGAACGTGGAATTCTCATCATTATTTGAGCTAAAAAAATACAATCCTTGAAGTTTTTTGAGCACAAAACTGCAGAATCTACTATTATGAAAACAGTGACAGTTTTCAGTATTCTATCTTCACACATTGACACAACATCCAAGTTTTCACTGCAGGAGCCCAGAGATGGAGCAAAGTAAGTGATAGAGTGAGTAGATGAAAGTCTAGACAGTCACTGTTGAGCTCTGTGGTGACCAAAGCTGCACAAACATCATCTGTTAGTAGTTCAGGTAACAGAAAAACTATTTTGCAGGATCCTGATATCAACCTGCTGAAGAAAGTTTCTCTGATACTGATACAGTCCAATACTTTGTCCTCATGTGCTGAGATTTGCAGCCTAACTGATCAACAGTTCTTCTTCAGTCTAACTTACATCCATGTCTGCAGCTTTATCCGATGTGCCTTTGAAGCTCAAATATGCTGTTTGAAGTTGTAACATGTTCTTGTATCTGAATTTAATGCTGTGATAAATAGTTTGAAGCAGATCTGTGTTTCTAGAATAAGAGTGTGGAGATTGAAAGACTGGTGCTGTCCAAGAGAGAGGACTTAAGGATGATCAGGTAAATGTAATGAGAGCAGCTCAAGTCTCTGAAGGTGAGGTCAGACTCTGATCAATGATCTCCTCTTAAAGTCTGAGACAGCAGAGTCCACAGCATCTGGACCTCTGCCTCTCCTCTTGTGAACCAGTAACTGCATGAAATGTCTGATCCTGATCCCCTGAGTAGACCTTTACCTATGATGTCCTATCACTGTCTCTGAATGTCACTACACACATCACTGACACAAAAAAAAAAAAAACATCTTTGTGCCATAACCAACATTCCCTGAAAACGATCAAAATGTTTTGATTAGTTTTTGAGTTATTTTGTTCACAAACAAGATGACGGCAGCTAAAGCAAACTCCCTGTCGGAGGTTAAAAAAAAAAGATTGTAGACTTGAAAAGAAGAAGTCTGTGCCCAACAACAACGATATGCTGAAAATGATAAACTTTACAACAGAAAACTTTGCATGCTTTTGCAAATTAACAATGTGATTTAAAGCACGATGGCTCATCAATTTTAAACAAAATTTTTGTTTTAATGTGGTCACTAGTCTGCTTCTTGATACATCTTACATCCTTGATGAATACTCTTTTGCATTAGACCTGTGTGGTTAATCTGGAAACATGATTGAGTAATATGTTTTAAGAAATCATGTAAGCCATTATTTTATTGCTTCCTTTTCGTTCCAGGACATAGGGAAATGATGAGGTAGGGATATATACGAGTGCTGCAAGTAAGTCAGGGTTTTGTTTTTTTTTTTCTTTATTTTTTGAGCCACAGTGTAAGTGATCAGAGCCAAGAAGAAGAAGAAGAAGCAGAAGAAGAAGAAGAAGGAAACTTCAGTTTTCACCACAGAGTTGATGGCAAGCATTTGGGCTCTAAAGTGGGGGGGGGGGGGACCTAAAGTAGCTGTCATATGCTCTGACTCTGCAGCAGCACTGGAGGCCTTAAGAGCTGGTAAAAGCAAAGCTCGTCCAGATCTAGTGATGGAAATTCTAAGCATCATGTGCAGAATTGATTCAGAATATGAGGTCACATTCTTTTGGGTTTCAGGGCACGCTGGGGTTGAGGACAATGAAAAGGTGGACCTCTTATCAAAGGAAAGCTTAAGTAAAGAAATAAATATTTACAAGCCCCTGGAGAGAGTGTAGCTCGGGGGATTTATTAAGAAGGGTTTAATAAAGGTGTGGCAAGCAAGCTGGGAGAGAGAGGATAAGGGGAGACATCACTTCACAGTCCAACCCACTGTAAAAAGTAGATGCCGTTGTAACATCAAATCTCATAGAGATGCATCCAAGCTGTGCAGGTTGAGTCTTGGGCATTGTGGATTAAATCAGTATCAGTTTATAACAGGAAATATGACACAGGGCTATGTCGGTGTGGGCAGACAGAAACAGTTAAACACGTTTTCCTAGAATGCAATGGTTATAACAAAGAAAGACGCCATCTGTTTGAAAGAATGTCAGAGCTGGGACTGGAGGTTTTCTCTGTTTTTTCCTCTACGGGGCCATTATGAGAACCACCAGATGCTATCCAGAGAAGTGCTGCAGTTCCTGCATGAGGCTGGAGTGCAGAAGAAGATCTGATTAAATAAAAGACCAGTGGAGGGCAGTGATACGGCTCGCGGCGTCTACTCTGCCGGAAATGAAGAAGAAGAAGAAGAAGAAGAAGCAGAGGAAAGAGATCGTCCTGTAGTCTCAGGGTAATCCTCTAAAAGCCTTCAGGGTTTTCTTCTCCTTCTTTGACTCTTGGATGAGTGTCAGATGTCCAGGTTTCAGGATCTTAAAGAGAGAGCAGGTTTGTTTTCTTTCTTCTTCTGTGATCTTGTTTACTGTAGATGTAGCAGGTTAGCCTTTAGCTAACGTTCAGCTAGCTCAGACTGTTTGATGAGTCAAAGGTCTGAGACTGAAGTTTACTCGCTCTTCCTTCTGATCCTCAAAGACCAGACAGTCTGATTTGAGGTTGTAGATGCATGGAGCTGATTTAAACCAAATCTCAACATTAAAATCACATCCAGGACTACTGCAATAAACTGATCCTGAACAACCCGGAGAAAAAATACAACCTGGATTAAAGTTTGTGTTATTTTTTTTTTAGAGTTATTGTTCTTTCATTCAGTCACATGGTAGTTTAATAGTTACAGTAAATAGTTGTAAGTTTTATGTCCATGCCCTGTTCAGACATATCCTGACATATCCATAGCCGTTTTTAAATCAAATTAGGTGACCTACGTGAATCGTGTATATCCGATGAGATTTTTTTTTATTGGTTTGGGAAGGAGGGGGGACGGGACATGGAGGTATATCAGAGATTAAAAGTGAACTGCGAACATGTGCGCGTCTGAAGGGAGCCTTGACTTCGATAAAAACATTCATCTAGAAAACAAAAAAAATGTAAATGTTATGATGGGAAACACAGTGAGTAAGATTTATGGATATATGATCTCCCAGGGCTCTCATTATTATTTAATGTTTATAACATTTTTTCTCCAGTCTCTTTGCACTTAAAATATGTTTTTTTTTTTTCAATCTTAGGTCCAAACTGTAATGTTATTTCACTAAACAAATTAAAATGGTTGATCTTTTTGAGATTTTGTTCATGATGACTGTTAAGATGGTGATTGTTTTTCAGGATAGAGCTGTAAGAGCCATCCTTTCACTGTATATTTTATCTAAAAAGTAAAAATATCAATGTTTCCTTCCACTTCCCAAATTTACTAATGATAAAAGCTTTTATGCATTTCCAGCAAAAGGACATAATCACCCCCAGAATTTAATAGGTACTTTATTATACTTTCATACTGTCTTGTAATTCTGCTTGATTTTTCTCTCAAAATGCATCAGACTGATGCTTTTAAATATGAAATATTCAAAATTTTCTTCCTGGAAGCATGCCCCCGGACCCCCCTAGAGGGGAGGGAGGAAGCCCCCCTTTTCTGCTAATCCACTCAAACCACTCTTCCAGGTTGACCTTTTAACCTGTTTATCACCTCAGGACATTTACAGCCACAGAGACACTCCTCTGCCACAGTATGGAAGTAACTTACCACAAACTTTCAAACATACACTGTACATTTCTAGCAATGTTACATTCTGTTGTTTTATGAGATGTGTATTCTGTAGATACAACTCCTGTCATTCTGTCACCAAAATTGCCAAAATGAGAGAATTTCCTCACTCTCTCTTTTTGGCACAGACACTCTCATGGACCAACAGTGCCATTTTGTGGAAGGACTGAGAAAAGACAATCCCTGCAGACTCATACAAGTAAGCGGCAAATATATGTATCGATCTGTGTAATATATTTTTATGTGTGAAAGAGAATCTTCGTACTCTAGGCTTTTCTATCTAAGTAAATTCAGGGAAGCCTAGGAACTGTAGCTTAGTCAAATATATTACTAGTTTAGTTGTGTTAGGTACATATAATGGTTTAATGCTTTCTTGATATTTTTTAATATGTGTTTGGTATCAAACCACTCACAATGAGATAACCTTTTTCTTTATGTCGGTTATATCGAGTGATTCTCATTATACAACTTATTATCGGCAAAACTTAAGTTTATGTAAGATTTGTTAAAGTATTACACGGACCTTCCCACAGCGCGGTAATGCACGCCACTTTAATGAGTTTAAATCTGGAGACTAAGTTTCAGTTCTATCTCGCTCCCTTCTTTTCTTTTTACTTTTTCTTCAAGACGTCTCCTCGTCAGTGTCCCTCCCTATGGGACCTTTAAGTAGTCAGAAAGACAAGGAAAGCTCTTTCTATGCTCAAGTCCATTTACCAGTCCGTGAAAATTCTGTGCTTCTGTATTTTACAGGTTTGTGAGGAGGTCCAGCAGCCTTGAGAGGGTAAAGAGGAGGTTCCTTCAGAGCAGCAGGAGAGGAGCTCCAGTCTGAACCAGAATATGACAGAGCCTCTGCACATTAAAGTTGAACCAGAGGGACCCTGGAGCAGTCAGGAGGGAGAGCAGCTTCAAGGACCAGAGGAGGCTGATATCAAATTCACGTTTGCTCCTGTCCCTGTGAAGGGTGAAGATGATGGAGAGGAGCCTCACTTCTCACAGCTCCATGAAATTAAAACTGAAGAGATGGAGAGAGGAGCTGATGGAGAGAACCGTGGACCAGAGGCAGACAGATACTCTGACCACCAGAGAGATGCACAAGAAGAGACTGAAGACTGTTCTGAAGCAGAGACTGATGACAGTGCTGATTGGAGGGAAGTGACAGAACAAAAATCACGTACCTGCTCTGAGCGCAGTAAAGGATTTAAACTTAAATATTCTCTTGAAGACCATGAGAGAAGTTATTCAGGAGAAAAACTAGTCAGTAACTCTAACTGCAGTCAAAGAATGACCTGCAAAGGTGCTTTAAAAGTTTGTATGAGTAAAACCAGAGAGAGACCCCACAGTTGCTCTGACTGTGGTAAAGGTTTTATAAAAAAAAGGCATTTGAACAAACACAAGGTGGTTCACAGAGGAGGGAAACCCTTCAGCTGCTCACAGTGCAGTCAAAGCTTTAGACACAAACATGGTCTGACTGGGCATATGAGAATTCACTCTGGAGAGAAACCCTTTAGCTGCTCACAGTGTTGTCAAAGTTTTAGACACAAAAGTTATCTGACTCAGCATATGAGAGTTCACACTGGAGAGAAACCCTACAGCTGCTCTCAGTGTTGTAAAAGTTTTAGACACAGATGTGTTCTGACAAAACATATGGCAGTTCACACTGGTAAGAAACCCTTCAGCTGCTCACAGTGTGGAAAAAGTTTTAGTATAAAAGATGGTCTGAATCAGCATATTAGAGTTCACACTGGAGAGAAACCCTTCAGCTGCTCACATTGTGGCAAAAGTTTTAGACAAAACGGTAATCTGACTGAGCATATGAGAATTCACACTGGAGAGAAACCCTTCAGCTGCTCACAGTGTGGTGAAAGTTTTAGACACAAATGCAATCTGACTAAGCATGTGAGAGTTCACACTGGAGAGAAACCCTACAGCTGCTCACAGTGTGGTGAAAAGTTCAGACTGAAAGGTGATCTAACTAAGCATATGAAAATTCACACTGAAAAGAAACCCTTCAGCTGCTCACAGTGTCATGAAAGTTTTAGTCAAAAACGTGGCCTGACTAAGCATATGAAAATTCACACTGGAGAGAAACCCCACAGCTGCTCACAGTGTGGTAAAAGCTTTCGACTGAAAAGTTGTCTGACTACGCATATGAGAGTTCACACTGGAGAGAAGCCCTTCAGCTGCTCACAGTGTGGTAAAATGTTTAGTCAAAAAGGGAACTTGACTGAGCATATGAAAGTCCACTCTAGAGTGAAACCTTAACCTCCTGCAGTTGAAATAAAAACTGAAGTGGACCCTCCTCATGGCTCCATAGAGAAAACAGAGACCCTTCAGCAGTATTATTAGAGCAAAGAATTCTCTTGAGTTTCTTATTAGACAGGATGGTTGTGCTGGAGGTCAGTCTTTCTGTCACAGCCAAAGTGATGAAAACAGGGGCAGTGACAAGAGCACATGGAGAGGACTGTGGAGGACCTGAATCTGTCAGGGACTTGAACCCAAAGAGACATTTACAAGTAGTGACAGGGGACAAGACTGAAGACTTTTCTGAAGCTGATATTAAAGACAAAGACTGAGACTTTCGGATGGAGCCCAGATAGCATTATCACGTCATGTTTAAACCTGGGAGAATCCTGAATTGTGTCGTCATCAAAGCTACACAGATACACATACAAAGACATGAGGATGAGATTCTAACAGAAAACATAATAAGAAGACTGAGGTAACGCCATCTTTAATTAAAAATGAGGGAACACTGGAGCCAAGACTAAAATCACCATAAAAAATCCTGATGAGAAATTAGACCAAAATAAATTTAAAAAAAATAAGCTTACTTTAAGAAAATAAATAGGTAAATAAAATACAATCTTAAATAATAATATGGTAAAATGAGATAAAATGTACTGAAGTAAGATAGTGGGAAGAAAATGAACAGATAATAAAATTCTGAACAGTAAATTTGACCTGAAATTGAAAAATAAAACTTATGAAGGGGGCTAGAATGAATATATAAATAAGATTAAATAATAACAGTAAATACAGTCAGCTAAAAGCCAGACTTAAAAGGTAAGTCTTGAGTTTGCTTTTAAAAATATGAACAGTAGGTGCTGCTCTCAGGTTTGGAGGTAAAATGTTCCACAGAAGGGGGCCGTAGTGTTGAAATGATGCTTCACTGTATATTTTAGTTCTAACTTTGAGTACTATCAGAAGGCCACTACCTGAAGACCTGAAGGCTCTACTAGGTTCATAGGGTAAAAGCAGATTGAATAAATAAAAAGGAGCAAGACCATTCAGGGATTTAAAAACAAGTAAAAGAACCTTAAAATCAATTCTAAAAGATAACAGAGACCCTTCAGCAGTATTATTAGAGCAAAGGATTCTCTTGATTTTCTTATTAGACAGGATGGTTGTGCTGGAGGTCAGTCTTTCTGTCACAGCCAAAGTGATGAAAACAGGGGCAGTGACAGGAGCACATGGAGAGGACTGTGGAGGACCTGAATCTGTCAGGGACTTGGACCTAAAGAGACATTTACAAGCAGAGACAAAGGATAAGACAAAAGACTTTTCTGAAGCTGATATTAAAGACAAAGACTGAGACTTTCGGATGGAGCCCAGAGAGCATCATCACGTCATGTTTAAACCTGGAAGAATCCTGAATTTCCATTTGGCCATGAGCTGTGATGCTGTTGAGGTGCTGATGACAAGCTGCACCACTGTCTCAGACAATTCTAGCTCATCACAGTGACATTTCTGATTGGAGGAGCTCGTCTTTATCTGCAGGCTTCCTTGGTTGACACCAGAGCTGGGCGATATGTCCTTAAAAGAAGGTTCTTGATTTTTCTACAACACTTGATATTTGATTATGTTTTTTTATTCCTCTCTCTGAAGAAATGAACTACAGGACACAGTAAATCATGTTCACCAAGTTTTGCCTTAATTCTATAAAAATTTGTCCCGAGCTTAATTGAATTTCTGTCTTCAAATTAAAGCGCATGCTGCAGTGTTGTCATCAAAGCTACACTGTGTAGTTTGGATGTAGGCAGGCTTGTCTACATTGACACTTTAAGCTTTTGCAGCATACAAACGCGGAATTCTCTTATTATTTGAGCTAAAAAAATACAATCCTTGAAGTTTTTTGAGCACAAAACTGCAGAATCTACTATTATGAAAACAGTGACAGTTTTCAGTATTCTATCTTCACACATTGACACAACATCCAAGTTTTAGGCAGAGTTTTTACTGCAGGAGCCCAGAGATGGAGCAAAGTAAGTGATAGAGTGAGTAGATGAAAGTCTATACAGTCACTGTTGAGCTCTGTGGTGACCAAAGCTGCACAAACATCATCTGTTAGTAGTTCAGGTAACAGAAAAACTATTTTGCAGGATCCTGATATCAACCTGCTGAAGAAAGTTTCTCTGATACTGATACAGTCCAATACTTTGTCCTCATGTGCTGAGATTTGCAGCCTAACTGATCAACAGTTCTTCTTCAGTCTAACTTACATCCATGTCTGCAGCTTTATCCGATGTGCCTTTGAAGCTCAAATATGCTGTTTGAAGTTGTAACATGTTCTTGTATCTGAATTTAATGCTGTGATAAACAGTTTGAAGCAGATCTGTGTTTCTAGAATAAACTGTGTAAAAAGTAACTACCTGAATAGAAGTGTGACATTTCTTCAGATGCTCCACCTCCACTACAATTATGTGTGTGGAGATTGAAAGACTGGTGCTGTCCAGGAGAGAGGACTTAAGGATGATCAGGTAAATGTAATGAGAGCAGCTCAAGTCTTTGAAGGTGAGGTCAGACTCTGATCAATGATCTCCTCATAAAGTCTGAGACAGCAGAGTCCACAGAAGCTGGACCTCTCCCTCTCCTCTTGTGAACCAGTAACTGCATGAAATGTCTGATCCTGATCCCCTGAGTAGACCTTTAACTATGATGTCCTATCACTGTCTCTGACTGTCACTGCACACATCACTGACACAAACTGAATGTGAAGATCATGCAAAAAAGAAAATAAAACCTTTAGGTGCCATAACCAGTATTCCCTGAAAACGATCAAAATGTTTTGATTAGTTTTTGAGTTATTTTGTTCACAAACAAGATAACGGCAGCTAAAGCAAACTCCCTGTCGGAGGTTAAAAAAAAAATGATCGTAGACTTGAAAAGAAGAAGTCTGTGCCCAACAACAGCGATATGCTGGAAATGATCAAGTGAACAACAGAAAACTTTGCATGCTTTTGCAAATTAACAATGTGATTTAAAGCACGATAGCTCATCAATTTTAAACAAAATATTTGTTTTAATGTGGTCACTGGTCTGCTTCTTGTTACATCTTACATCCTTGATGAATACTCTTTTGCATTAGACCTGTGTGGTTAATCTGGAAACATGATTGAGTAAAATGTTTTAAGAAATCATGTAAGCCATTACTTTATAGCTTTATTATATTCCATTCGTTGAATATATACACACACATTCAGTTGATAAATAGGATAAAGTTAAATATTTTATACTTCACAAGACAGTTTCCTGCATGCCTTAAGTTTATAAAGCTTAGTAACAGCGTAGACATTTTCCTTGAAATATCTGAACATGTTTTCCTACTCAGGAGGATCACACAGGCCTCCTCCTTCTTCGTCTGAAATGTTGAGACAAAATAAGTCAGTAAGTTTTAAAATCACCAACGCTGATGTTATACACAAGGAAATTTAGTAATGTTGCAGTGTCAAGCAATGTTTGCTGGTGAAGAACGTAAGTATACCCAGCTAGTTTAAAGTCCACATTCTTCCTTTTCAGAGGAAGTTTCAGCAATTTTAAAAGCATTATAGCAAAAATACTGTTCCTACACATGTGCATAGAATATGGGTCACCTTTGAATTTATCTATTTAAATATATCAAAGAAAAAAATTGAAAATTTTGGTAAGTAATTACTAGAAATTGTGGCAAAGCAGTTCAGTTAAATGACCCTCCAAGCTTTTGTAACCAAGTTAGGACTGGTGAAGGACTTCCGGTGTTTAGCTGGAACCCAACAACACAACCTTGGGACTCTCACCCAAGGAATGTCAACAAATTTCTCTAACAGTCCATGACCCTTCAACAGAGGGTTTCCCCTTCTAAAGTGACACAGGTAAGAGCACAAATGAATACAGAGGCGGTGGTGTAGAATAATATAAATAAAATTTTATTTTTATTCACAATAATTTAAAAAGGCAACAAGGTTTATTATTTAACTTAACAATAAATAGACATGAAATTAGACTGGATTGCCCAATGTAGCTGGACACCCCTAAATGGCTGGAAGGACAGGGCTGGTCAGAGCATTAAATGAAAATCAACACACACATCTAATGGACAATAGAAATGCATACGGAATAAATGCCTGGCCCCCAGTAACCCCACAGTCATCAGAGGCTACAACTACTAACAATAAGCATCACTAGTTAAAACTGTTATTGAGCTGAGCAGTGTCTCCTGCACACCACAACATAACCATAACCAAACTAAAGACCTAAAGAAGCGAAATTACAATTCATAGGCAACAAATGATACCGTCAAACTCAACTAAGGCGACCTGAACTAACACACTCAGTGAAAAGAAAGAAAACAAAGCAAAAAGACAAGAAAGGCAAGGAAAACAGGTCCAAAAGACAAGGCCTAAAAACAAATCCTAAAGGCGAGGAAACAAAAAAACAAGGCCTCAAGACAAGGCAACTGTAATGAAGAAAACATAGCTTCAAACAATGAATCAACCAAAGTAACAAAATGGCTGTGTACGCTACAAACAACTCGGTTTACTCGGCTGTCCCAACCCTACGCCAGCACTCCGGATAGTGATGTTATGAGATGTGCCGAGGCTTCGAAGTGTGTGTCGAGTAATGGAGTGGGCGTTTCTTCAAAGCGCGTATCGAGGCTTGCTTCATTTAGGGGAGGAGCCAAAAAATGATGACATCCGAAGCCTCGCTGCCCAGCTGTACCACGTGACTGCTTCAGATTTTGCCGCGAGGTTTGACAGCGATATAAACCCCTCAGGCTCCATTCAAAATGTGAGTTTTTAAAGGAGAGTTGCAGTCAGTTGAGAGTTTGGATAGTTTGGATACGAGAGTTTGGATAGCGTTTATATAATTTTGAGATAGTTTGGAAAGTTTAGAGAGAGAGTTAGAGAGACAGATTGAAGATTTAGGAGAGTGAGGAGAGGATAGGTAAGAGGATGGAGCCAGGTAGGAAGAGGAGCATTTCCCCTGTGTGGGAACATTTGATTTGATTACTCCTAATAAGGCAAGTGAAATTGAACCTTATTTCAGACACATTAGGTTTGCTTATCATGAAATGTATTTTTCACTGTTTCTTATTTTTATTCAAAGGTGAGGTGTTTTGTGTGTGTCCAAGTTACACGAGCGTATTAAAGTGCCCTCTTCCTAGTTCCACAAGCACTTTCACTGTCCTCTGCTTGCTTAAGCCCTTGACACTTTCCTGAAGTGACAGAAAAACATGACACAACCTGCCACATCATATGTTGGGCTACTATCATTTTATGAAAACACACAGTACATTCAAAAAATATTTTATTACACACGTATGTGATAAATTATGTAGAGAAATTACTCGGTCATACATTTTTTTTAATTCATAGTCATTCCCAAGAGCCATAACAGACAATGCATTACACATTATGTGGTTAAGATAAAGCTGCCTGTGATTATACACCTGGCCAGTAGGTGGTTTCGTGTGCACATGAAGCTTCAAGAGATGAACCCTTTCTTGAACCAATTGGCTCAAGTGGTTCAATGCCTCATGAGGCTTCATCTCACCATCACTAACTCCGGATCATCAGCACTGACACACCCGCTGGGCTCACGCAGCCAGACCGCCGTCCTTTAATGAAAAGAAATGTTACTACAAAGTTAAATACAAGCATTATCTCCCCTAAACACACAGCTTGTACCTGCTTCAATCCTGGAAGAGACAAGGACTGAGGAGCGCGTCCGCCCCCGAATTTATCCCCCCCGGGGGTGATGCCTCACAGCCCCAGCTGTGAGGCATCACCGCTAATCAGCCAGTTACATTCACCCCCTGGAGGCCTTAAGAGCTGGTAAAAGCAAAGCTTGTCCAGATCTAGTGATGGAAATTCTAAGCATCATGTGCAGAATTGATTCAGAATATGAGGTCACATTCTTTTGGGTTTCAGGGCACGCTGGGGTTGAGGACAATGAAAAGGTGGACCTCTTATCAAAGGAAAGCTTAAGTAAAGAAATAGATATTTACAAACCCCTGGAGAGAGTGTAGCTTGGGGGATTTATTAAGAAGGGTTTAATAAAGGTGTGGCAAGCAACCTGGGAGAGAGGATAAGGGGAGACATCACTTCACAGTCCAACCCACTGTAAAAAGTAGATGCCGTTGTAACATCAAATCTCATAGAGATGCAGTCAAGCTGTGCAGGTTGAGGCTTGGGCATTGTGGATTAAATCAGTATCAGTTTATAACAGGAAACGTGACACAGGGCTATGTCAGTGTGGGCAGACAGAAACAGTTAAACACGTTTTCCTAGAATGCAACGGTTATTACACAGAAAGACACCATCTGTTTGAAAGAATGTCAGAGCTGGGAGTGGAGGTTTTCTCTGTTTTTTCCTCTACTGGGCCATAATGAGAACCACCAGATGCTATCCAGAGAAGTGCTGCAGTTCCTGCATGAGGCTGGAGTGCAGAAGAAGATCTGATTAAATACAAGACCAGTGGAGGGCAGTAATACAGGCTAGCTATTGCAATGGCGCTACAGTGGGGAGGGCATAGTGGATTTAAAAAGATCATTGTATGTTCATACTCACTATCAGCTCTTGAATCACTTCAGTCCATGTCATCTCATAGCAGACCAGATATTCTGTATGAAATTCTTGAATCATTATACAAACTACACCATCAAGGGACAGCAGTCAGATTTGTGTGGGTACCAGCACATAGAGGTATTGAGGGGAATGAAATTGCAGATTTTCTTGCAAAACAAGCACTGAAACACAATAGAATTATGGAAATAGCACTTAGTAAATCAGAAGCAAAGGTATTAATAAAAAACAGAATCATGAACGAATGGCAAAAGTGCTGGGATGCAGGTAATAAAGGTTGACATCTTTATGAAATTAAACAAAAAGTGGGTCATAGGGAAATCAACCAGGGAACAAACAGTTATGTCAAGAATAAGACTAGGTCACACCGGATTAAACAAAACCATGCATTTAATTGGAAAACATCCAACAGGGAGATGTGACTGTGGAGCCCAGGATGAAACAGTGGAACATGCTATATGTAGGTGTCAAAAATATAATAATCAAAGAGAAATTCTTTTGAGGAAACTACAGAAAAGTGGAGTGAGAGTATTGAACATTAAGAATTTATTTAGTCTTGGAAAAGGAGAATATAGAGCAGTTTTTGATTTTTTAAAACGAACAGAATTAATAATAAGAATTTAGGTTAAGCATTTATTTCCTAATGGGAATAGGGACCTCTGGTTCACACTTCTGCATTGTAGGTGGTGGAAATGCACCTCTAACGTTGGATGCCACCTGCCGTAAATCCAAGAAGAAGAAGAAGAAGGCAGTAATACGGCTACTCTGCCAGAAATGAAGAAGAAGAGAAGAAGAAGGGGGAAAAGAAAAACAGAAGAAAATGTTGGAACACCTGACTGAGGATGCACTAGCAATAGTGTTGAGGTTGTTCAATAGAATTTGGGAGTGTGGTCAACTTCCCTCAGTGTGGAAACAAGCTATAATAGTACCAGTTCAAAAACCAGGAAAGGACCCCTCAGATCCATCTAGCTACAGACCTATTGCCTTGACATCACATCTGTGTAAAATCATGGAACGAATGGTCACAGAAAGATTAATATACTTCCTTGAAAGTCGAGCTGTTATGTCTTCATATCAAAGTGATTTCCGTAGGGGTCGGAGCACCATGGACTCAGTACTGTGCTTAGAGTCAGACATCTGGAAAGCACAGACCAATAAGGAGATGGTGATAGCTTTCTTTTTTGATGTTGAAAAAGCATATGATATGCTCTGGAAAGAAGGTCTTCTCATTAAATTAAAATCACTGGGAATTGGTGGGAGGGCCTATAACTGGGTGTTGGATTTTTTAATCAATAGGAAAATACAGGTAAGAGTAGGGGCAGAATACTCCAGTATATATGACGTAGAGAATGGTACTCCACAATTGTATGTAGTCCATTCCTATTCAATATAATGACTAATGACATATTTTCTAAGGTAGAATAAAATGTAGGGAAATCTTTGTATGCGGATGACGGGGCTCTGTGGGCAAGAGGCCGCAATGTAGCTCATGTAGGTAGGAAAATACAAGCTGCAATACTTGAGGCGGAGGGATGGACAAGTAAGTGGGGGTTTAGACAATTGGTGGCAAAAACGCAAGTCATCTGCTTCTCAAGACGAAATAAAATTACACCACTCTTATTAAAACTGTATGGACAACAACTTGAAAAGGTTAAAGTCATCAAATTTCTTGGGGTCTGGTTTGATGAGAAGCTTACATGGAGCACTCACTTAGGTAAAGTTGTGAGTAAAAGTAAAAGGGTCCTGAATGTGCTGCGGTGTCTAGCAGGACAGGATTGGGGAGCAAATAGATCATCTCTACAAAATATACACTGGGCGCTCATGAGATCGATATTTGACTATGGGTGTATAGCTTATATGTCAGCAGCAGAATCAAATCTTAAGAAGCTGGATGATCTGCAAGCTCAGGCCCTGAGAATCTGCAGCGGAGCATTTAAAACATCACCAGTGTCAGCGATGCAGGTGGAAATGGGAGAGTTGCCTCTGCAAATTAGGAGAGTTAAACTAATGTTGGCACACTGGGTCAATCTCTAAGGGCATTGTGATAAACATCCTGCCAAGAATATTTTAACTGACTGCTGGGAACACAATGAAACTAATTTCAGGATTTTTGGTTGGATTGGTGATGTCAAGGCACAAATCACAGGATTAAGTAATTTACACTACAGCCCCACAGTCCCAGTCTCTTCCATTCCTCCTTGGCTATTCTCTTTGCCAAATGTAAACCTTAATATACATCAAGAATTGAAAGAAAAATCAGGAAAACATCCTGTATGGCGTATAGTCGAGAATTATTTTGACCAGCATTTCTCAGATTCAGTGTTTATTTTTACAGATGGATCCAAAGATCCAGATACAGGGTGTGCAGGCGCAGCAGTATATATCCCGGTGAGTGACACATATATTAAGAAAAGGGTATCAGACCATCTCTCAGTATTCACCACAGAGCTGTTGGCTATACTATTAGCATTACAGTGGATAGAGGAGAAGGAAATACAAAAAGCAGTTATTGCATCAGATAGTTTCTCAGCACTATCAAGTATTAATTCAGGCAGATAAGCATTCAGAATGGATATAATAAATGAAATATTCCTAATAATGTACAGAATGCATGTTAAGGGCATACTCACACAGTTCATCTGGGTCCCTGCTCATGTGGGTGTGGAAGGAAATGAGCAGGTAGATATTCTGGCCAAGCAAGCACTCCGAATTACACAGGTAGACATGCAAGTTCCACTAAGCAAAGCTGAAGTTAAGTCATTCATCAGGAAGTATACACTATCTACATGACAAGAAAATTGGGACATCAGTGAAACCGGAAGGCACCTATGTCAAATACAAAAGTATGTTGGTGATGGGAGGAAGGTGGGCCTCAAACGTAGGGAAGAAAGCATTATGAGACGTCTGAGAATAGGTCATACAGGTCTCAATCACACATTGCACAAAATAGGCAAGCACCCTACTGGATACTGCTCACAATATAACCAGCCAGAAACAGTTCAACATGTACTACTTCACTGCAGGAAATATGATATCCAGAGGAAGAAGCTTAGTCAGTCATTAAGGGAGGCAAAACACCATGATTTTACATTAATGGGGCTTCTGGGGAAACCAGCAGGCAAGATACAATATGACATTGTTAAGTTCATTAAAGAAACTGAGTTAAATAACAGAATCTAGTTTTTTTTTTTGTTTGTTTGTTTTTTTACTGCCTAATCTCTTGTTCACACTCCAGTCCAGTTGGTGGCGGTAATGCACCATAAGATGGTTTGCCAACCGCCAATAAACCCCACAGAAAAAGATGAAGAAGAAGAAGAAAAACGGAAGAAGAACAAAAAGAAGAAGGACATCGTCATGTTGTCTCAGAGTAATCCTCTAAAAGTCTTCAGGGAATTTTCTTTTCCTTCTTTGACTCTTGGATGAGTGTCAAGTCCGGGTTTCAAGATCTTAAAGAAGAGCAGGTTTGTTTGCTTTCTTCTTCTGTGATCTTGTTTACTGTAGATGTAGCAGGTTAGCCTTTAGCTAACGTTCAGCTAGACTGTTTAGTGAATCAAAGGTCTGAGACTGAAGTTTACTCGCTCTTCCTTCTGATCCTCAAAGACCAGACAGTCTGATTTGAGGTTGTAGACGCATGGAGCCGATTTGAACCAAATCTCAACATTAAAATCACATCCAGGACTACAGCAATAAACTGATTTGTTGATTTACAACAACATCAAGAACTCATCAGTGTGTTCATAAAGTACAGTTTGGTCATTCCATTGAAACTCAGCCGAAGTCCAGGAATCGTCCACAGTCACCGACTCAGATTTTGTTAAAAAATTGTGATGGTACCTCTACATGTATAATGAACACATGCAAAGTTTAAGGAAAATCTTAAGGGTAACTGAACTCTGAGCCTTGAAAACAGGGCTGTTATTCCTGATTCTGACTCTCTTGAACTGCGTATAACCCTGAGTGGCCACTTTTGGATGCCAACATCTCTGAAACAAGCAACAATTTCAATCTGTTTCCTGGGTAATTTTGGCCCAGGCTGTCAGATTCTCACATCAGAGAAGGTCTATCTCTCCTAGTTTCTGAGATATTGGTCTCCAAAGTGGTAATGCTTTTCTGCATGACAACAATGGAAAAATGAACGATTTTCAGGGGGTCAGTGTCAGCCTACAATAATTTATAAAAGACTGTCGATGCTGGACTCCTTCAGTTTGAGGACAGGACTGTCTGCAGGAGGGAACCTGAAAAGGTCTTGATTTAGACCATGGGACCTCTGGTTGAGTTCATCTGGAGTGACCAAGTTTCCTCCAAGAGTTATTTATTTATATACAGGCATGAAAATCCCTCACCTTTCGGTGAAATTCGCCGTTTTTTAAATCAAATTAGGTGACCTACGTGAATCGTGTATATCCGGTGACATTTTTTTTTTTATTGGTTTAGGAAGGGGGGTATGGACGGGACATGGAGGTATACCAGAGATTATCAGTGAACTGCAAACATGTGCACGCATCTGAAGGGAGCCTTGAATTCAATAAAAACATTCATCTAGAAAACAAAAAGAAATGTAAATGTTATGATGGGAAACACAGTGAGTAAGATTTATGGATATATGATCTCCCAGGGCTCTCATTATTATTTAATGTTTATAACATTTTTTCTCCAGTCTCTTTGCACTTAAAATATGTTTTTTTTTTCAATCTTAGGTCCAAACTGTAATGTTATTTCACTAAACAAAAAATAAAAATTACAATGGTTGATCTTTTTGAGAATTTGTTCATGAAGACTGTTAAGATGGTGATTGTTTCCCCCAATTCTGGTTCTAATTCTGTGAGAAACTTTAATAAAATATGAATATTAATTTTTATGATTAATGTCCATAAAGATTAAACAAATTATCACAGCAGGGGTGAGGGGGGAGAGCTGTGTGCCTCTTTTAAACTTGCATACAGTAGGTCCAGGGTCCTCTCCCCTCTGGTTGTGCAGGTCACATACTGTCTGAAGGTTGGCAGTGTTATGCCCATAGTGACATGATTAAAGTCTCCAGAGATCATCATGAAGGCAACAGTTTGAAGTGTTGATTTGACATGTTGGTATGATGTTACACGCCTCTCCCCTCTCCCCACTCTGCTGAATGTTTATGCAGACAGAAGCTCAGATCTCCCCACCAACCCCCTCCTCATCCCATGAACTTTCCTCTGGATCAGAACTCTTTCCGAGGCCGTCTCCATGTCATCAGTTATCAGGTGGTAGAGACAATGAGTGGGACTGAGTCAAGGTCACGGACTTATGCATACACATCCATTATGGCACACATATCAAATCAACACCTTCTTTGCCCCCATGTGCTCCTCTCAGTGTTTGTTGTAATGTGTTGCTCATGTGCTGAGGTGTTTTTTTCCAATCCCACACTATGCTCCTCTGACAGGTGTCTAGTTTGGAATAGTTTTTTCCCCCTCTCCTCTCCTCCTGTCTTCTTTTCTGCAACCTGGGTGAGTGGATGCTGGCACGACTGGTTGCCACTGCTCTCCGGTATTATTGTTGTTTTAAATGTTGTACAGCGTCCTTGGGTGTCATGAAAGACGCTTTAAAAATAAAATGTATTATTATTATTATTAAGGATATGGTTTTTGTTAATATCATTTTGAAAACCCTGCTAATATCTCCTCTCTTTGAGGTCAACTTCTTGTGGGGCATGTCCGCATGGAGTGCACACATGAGGATTCAGCAAACAGGTCCATGCAGTGGCGAATCACCTTGTTAGGCGGGGTTGGTGATCAGAGAAGAGAGAGGAGGGTGAGGGGGAGGATTATTTAGTTATGTTTAGCTTTAGTTCGGGATATTCTGGGTTATTTAGTTATTTTGTTTAAACTGTATTTACTGGGTTGATATCATTGTATATTGGAGTAATTTGTGTTGATATTAGTTTGTATAGATTTGTCACAGGAGGGGGGGACTGAGGTAGACATGCAAGTGTGAGAAAGAGGGAGGGGGGAGCAGGTGGAGTGTGCTGCTACTAAGCTTAAAATCACCTGCTCCTGTGTCAGTGGGTGATTGTGTGTGGTTCCATGCAGTTTGCTGCTTTTAGGAGATTTTAAGAGATCATGTTGAGCCTCAGGTGCTTGAATAAAAAACATCATCCTTTAGATTTTTGGGAAAATCTGATCTGCTCTATCAATTATCTGTAGGTTGCAGGTTCAAGCCCAGCTCTGTCTGTCACATGTCAGTGTGCCCTTGAGCAAGACACTTCACCCCAGTGAAGCAGCTCCCACTGCTGCTTCATAGGAGTGTGAATGAGTTTGAAATGGGTGTGGAAAGGTGGATGTGGCCTATGGTGTAAAACTGCTTTAAAGATCCCATATTATACAAAAAAACACTTTTTTAATGCTTTTGAACACATTTCTGCGTATTTGGCCTTCCCCCCAGCCCACGAAATGTGATAGTAGACAACAAAACCTGTATCTAGCAGGTTGCATGAATGTAAACTCATGGTATTTGGTGAGCTATTGAGTCTGTGGATATACTGTTATGTAACAAGCATTTTATTTGCAAAAGCCTACGTCAATCTGAGTGAAATTTCTGTGCGTAGTGCCGCCATATTGTCTACATTCTTAGCGAGAGATAAGCATACACCATGTCTAGACCCAAAACCTATCACTGCTCGGTTGTTGGCTGTAAACAGCCACATATATCTTTACATATTGGCTACCAGCCTCGGACCAAAGGGCCCAACAGATTAATATTATTTTTTGAGGAAATGAGCAGCTACAGTCGGCTAAAACCTGTATGTGTGTGCCAGTCACTTCTTGTCTGACTGCTTCTTCGACTTCAGTCAGTTCAACACAGGACTGGGAACTAGACTTTCTCTGAATCCGGGCTCAGTACCAGCAATCCATCGCCAAACCTGATGATGGAAATGTGAGTATTTTAATGCTGTGTAGTATTTATTTTGCTCATTGCTATGAGCTAATGCTAACAGCAGGGGGAATGAACCAGAGGTAACTGCACCACATGTTTGTCAATGTGCACGTTACTCGTTGAAAGTCTTAAGGATAAACCTCAAAGCATGAACATCCCTACATTGGTCAAGAGAAGTTTAAAAGTTGGCTGAATATAATCAGTCCTTTACACACCCTTTTACCCCTCCATTTGTGCTAATGTTAGCCCGGAAGGTAGGCTAGGTTGTGGCCGTCCCACTGCAGGTAGCATGTTGTGCATTAGCCTGTGATGTTCACTGATCTTCACTGTTATCTGGTAACCAGCATGAATTCGCAGTTTGTGTGTGTTCAGGACTGTAAGCGGCTCATGGCTGGAGAGGCAGTGCACTCCGCTTCGCTTGAGATGCGCTGCAGGACTATTGTGAAGTCCCGTATGTACGGTGTTTGCCGTGGCTCTGCTCTGGCTCATCAGCATATTAAGGCGACCACCTTCAAAACCAGTCGTGCTGAACAGAGGGGTTATGTGAGCATGGAAAGAATGCAGCTGTGCTTTATTCATAGGCTTTTTGGACCAAAGCATGTTACTAATGTTTCATGAAGACATCAAGGATCTATGTTAAACTGCAGAAAAGGAGCAAAATATGGGACCTTTAAGTAGTCAGAAAGACAAGGAAAGCTCTTTCTATGCTCAAGTCCATTTACCAGTCTTTGAAAACTCTGTGCTTCTGTATTTTACAGGTTTGTGAGGAGGTCCAGCAGCCTTGAGAGGGTAAAGAGGAGGTTCCTTCAGAGCAGCAGGAGAGGAGCTCCAGTCTGAACCAGAAATGACCGAGCCTCTGCACATTAAGGAGGAACCAGAGGAACCCTGGAGCAGTCAGGAGGGAGAGCAGCTTCAAGGACCAGAGGAGGCTGATATCAAATTCACTTTTGCTCCTGTCCCTGTGAAGGGTGAAGATGATGGAGAGGAGCCTCCGTTCTCACAGCTCCATGAAATTAAAACTGAAGAGATGGAGAGAGGAGCTGATGGAGAGGACCATGGACCAGAGGCAGACAGATACTCTGACCTCCAGAGAGATGCACAAGCAGAGACTGAAGACTGTTCTGAAGCAGAGACTGATGACAGTGCTGATTGGAGGGAAGTGACAGAACAAAACTCACATAGCTGCTCTGAGCGCAGTAAAGGATTTAAACTAAACGATTCTCTTGTAGACCATGAGAGAAGTTTTTCAGGAGAAAAACCAGTCAGTAACTCTAACTGCAGTCAAAGAATGACCTGCAAAGGTGCTTTAAAAGTTTGTATGAGTAAAACCAGAGAGAGACCCCACAGCTGCTCTGGATGTGGCAAAGGTTTTATAAAAAAAAGGCATTTAAAAAAACACATGGTGGTTCACAGAGGAGGGAAACCCTTCAGCTGCTCACAGTGTTGTCAAAGTTTTAGATACAAAAGTCATCTGACTCAGCACGTGACAATTCACACTGGAGAGAAACCCTACTGCTGTTCACAGTGTGGTAAAAGTTTCAGACACAAATGTGGTCTGACAAAGCATATAAGAGTTCACACAGGGGAGAGACCCTTCAGCTGCTCACAGTGCGGGGTAAGTTTTAAACACAAAGATCATCTTACAAAGCATATGAGACGTCACACTGGAGAGAAACCCTTCAGCTGCTCACAGTGTGGTAAAAGTTTTATCCAAAAAGGTCACCTGACTGAGCATATGAAACTTCACACTGGAGAAACCCCCTTCAGCTGTTCACAGTGTGGAAAAAGTTTTAGACAAAAGGGTTATTTGACTGATCATATGACAGTTCACACCAGAGAGAAACCCTTCAGCTGTTCACAGTGTGGTGAAAGTTTTAGACACAAATGCAGTCTGACTAAGCATATGGGAGTGCACACTGGAGAGAAACCCTACAGTTGCTCACAGTGTGGTAAAACTTTTAGACACAAAAGTAATCTCAATCAGCATATGAGAATTCACACTGGAGAGAAACCCTTCAGCTGCTCACAGTGTGGTAAAAGTTTTAGACAGAAATGTATTCTGATAAAGCATATGACAGTTCACACTGGAGAGAAACCCTTCAGCTGTTTACAATGTGGTGAAAGTTTTAAACACAAAAACCCTCTGTCAAGCCATATGACAATTCACACTGGAGAGAAACCTTACAGCTGCTCACAGTGTGGTAAAACTTTTAGACAAAAGGGTAATCTGACTGAGCATATGAAAGTTCACACTGGAGAGAAACCCTTCAGCTGCTCACATTGTGGTAAAAGTTTTAGTTACAACAGTAATCTGACTGAGCATATGAGACTTCACACTGGAGAGAAACCCTTCAGCTGCTCACATTGTGGTAAAAGTTTTCGACACAAATGTGGTGTGACTAAGCATATGAAAGTTCACACTGGAGAGAAGTCCCTCAGCTGCTCACAGTGTGGTAAAATGTTTAGTCAAAGAGTGAACTTGACTGAGCATATGAAAGTCCACTCTAAAGTGAAACCTTAAGCTCCTGCAGTTGAAATAAAAACTGAAGTGGACCCTTTTCATGGCTCCAAAGAGATAACAGGGACCCTTCAGCAGTAATATTAGAGAAAAGAGTTCTCTTGATTTGCTTATTAGACATGATGGTTGTGGTGGAGGTCAGTCTTTCTGTCACAGCCAAAGTGATGTAAACAGGGGCAGTGACAGGAGCACATGGAGAAGACTGTGGAGAAGACTGTGGAGGACCTGAATCTGTCAGGGACTTGGACCCAAAGAGGCACTTACAACCAGAGACGGAGGACAATACAAAAGACTTTTCTGAAGCTGATATTGAAGACAAAGACTGAGACTTTAGGATGGAGCCCAGAGAGCATCATCACATCATGTTTAAACCTGGAAGAATCCTGAATTGTGTTGTCATCAAAGCTACACTGTGTAGTGTGGACATGGGCAGGCTTGTCTACATTGACACTTTAAGTTTCACAACATCGAATTCTCTTATCATAATTTGAGCTAAAGAAAATACAATCCTTTGAGTTTTCTTGTGTACCACACTTCAGACTGTACTATTATGAAAACAGTGACAGTTTTCAGTGTTTTATCTTCACACATTACCACTGATTGAGTTGCCCTCTGCTTAATTTTCTGTAGATATTGGATTTTTTTGTTGTTGCAAGATTAGGACCCACTTCTCCATAGGATTTATTAAATTAATTTACTATTGTATTTTTCACTGTCATTATTATCTTTCACAAAATAGTTTTGGTAAGTCAGTCTGTACTATATCTTTCTTTATTACGCTGTGTATTATTCCCCGTGTAGCCTTAATATTTTTTATTTATTTTATTCAGTAATTCACCATAGTATTGTTTTTTTGTTTTCTTATTATCCAGAAAAACTCATTTTTATATTTCTTATACCTATCCTTTGCCTCTTTTGCTTTTATTTTTTGTGATGAATTACCTATAATGCACTGCCATCTCTACTCTGAGATTGGGCAATTTTGACACATAGACAGAATGTACAACGCTGTGGCATGTTTTCACACTCGATGCACATTCATTTTTATTCTTCATTGCATTAGAGGTGTAACTGATAATACTTCATGTTCTGTGACTTTAATAATGTCAAAATAAGTCAACTTTATCACATTTGGAAGTCATTTGATCATTTTAGGATGTATATAGTCTGAAAAATACTAGGCGGATTTACACGTATTTCATGGATATTAACAGTCTTCCAATTTGATGTTTTTATCTGCAATTGCACAATCCTTTCACTAAGCCACCGGACTAGTAGTCTCAGAGTAACACAAAGGATGAGCTCCAAGAACCGGCTGCAGGCTGATACATGTATTTATTACACTGATTGATAAATTTATTATATAAATATAATGTAAATATAATGTAATCGACCCCCCCAGACACCACCACTACCACACAACCTTATCCCCCCTCCAGCAGGACATACTCCCTGCTGAGAGGGGCAGGTGTGAATGCCCATGTCAGTGAATTACTAGGGTATTAACCTGATAATGTGAAGGCTGCATGTGTTAAAGGGCTTCAGGGATGCTGGCTCGTCTTCTCTGTGGCAGCTCCCACACTGCTCTGCCACTGTGACATCACTGTGTGGCATAAGAGGGGGGGCTTTAAATCCTGGGCCTTTGTTACACACCAAGGCTTCTTTACTCACAGGGAGGAGATTCAGTTTGACTCCTCTGGATGTCAATTAAGCCGAGTCTCTGTCAGAGACATGAGGTCACAGCGCCCCCTAATGGACTCATGCAGCACTCTGAGATCCTGAGTTCAACCACAAGAATAAAGAAGGAGGAGCTTCTCAGAGCATTACTCTGTCCATCCTACCACCCTCACTTGTGTCCTTTCCTTGCATCTCAGCATGATTTAAAAAAACTGGTCTCTCATTAAGTCTATGTAAAAAGTTAAAATTCTGAGATTAATTTTACAATCCTGACTTTTTCCAAAGATTTAAAAAAAAAAAAAGAACCTTTTCAGTGGCCCTAATCCTCTTCTGTAGCTGTTGGATTATGACAGAAATCATATTTTACGACTAATTTGACTCAATGAGACAACAGATCATGATTATTAACCAAATAATTTTAAAACACATACCACATGCTTTTATTGAATGTTTATGATTCTGAAACCATCATTTTATACAATAAAGGACAAGCAACACATCGAAGTAAAAATACAAATGCCTAAAAACAATTCTAATAGTAATAGTGGAAAAAGACAAAGTCCATTGTCATGTGGCTCGGTAATCTTTTAAACACATTAGTTAGCTCCCATAATAGTGGAAGGCAGCAATTGTGTTTGGGATCAAAACTTTATTAACTGCCTAGCTCTAATAAAATCATACAATTCTGAAACCATTTGAATAAATGCTATGCAGACGACAAATCTAGTGCAGCCCTGTGATGCCATCATGAAGATATGGACCAAAATCTCTGGATCATTGGTTCCACTGAAAACAGGAACTGATATTTTACATTTTGCATTTTAGATGTTTTTGACACTTAACTGTAGGTGTGGATGAGTACTGTGTGTGACCCTCAAGTTTTTTTTACATTTATATTTATATTTCAGGTTAAAAAATATATTAGTGTAATTAATATATTTATATGTGTAATAAGTATATTGATCAGTTGAAAAAAAAAAAACTTATAGATCAGTCTGCAGTGAAGCTTCTCTACTGTCTGACACCTTTGCAGGCCCTCAGAGAGCTCCAGCCTACATCGTAACACCTTCTCCTCCTGCTCTCAGGGCCATAATGCGTCTACATTTGACTATTATTTGGTCCATGTGTCAGTTTTTTGTTCAGTTCTTCAGTCTGAGCTCTTTTCTTACTGCAGTTTTTAGTCCGCTGTGACTTCAGTGATGCCTATTGAAGCCCCTCTATTGTGTGGCTCATGCTGGACTGGTGGACGCTGCTGCAGGTTAAATCCTGTCCAGGGATCCTGTGGTAGAGAGGAGGAAAGGGCTGAGGAGAGGAGGAGTTGATCGTCCTTGTGTTAAGTGAGGTCTTCTTCTGGGTTCGGAAGGCATTTAGATCAAATGTTCACATGCATCGGCTGCACTGCAAAATGGCATTACTGACAGAAAACAACGGTAACAGCCACACTTTAAATGGAAAATCTCAGGCCTGTAGTCCACAGATACGGCCTTTAACATAAAAGTGTAGTCATCTGTTCTACCCAAAATTTGGATCAATTAGAAAATTATCTTTTCAAACTTTCATTTGCACATTTCATCATGATAGTCAACTGAGAGAGAGCTGTAAACATGGCAACAGACCTGCATTTGTGCTTAATCAAGGCAAAAGTCAAGTTTGATGATTCTTCTTCCATCTATAGAAACCCTGAAGTCTACTGACTTATTTACACCGTGTCAATCGTTGTTACTCAAAATCGCCCTTTGGCCATTTCACTGAACATCAGATTGAAGATGAAGCTTTGATTTCATATTTCAGCTCTAAAGAGCTCAGCTGTTGCTTTCACTTTGGTTCCCAAATTCTTTTTATATGACTGCTCGAGCACGTTCACAGCCCAATGTTCAAAACACCCTCCAGTTTTCATTCACTGTTTGCCCCTGATCCACCTGTATTCTCAATCTGTCTGTGGTCTTGCCACTCTAATGCTGCGTTCAATTGTACTCGGAACTTGGAATGATCTGAGTTGGAAATTCTGAATTCCAAGGTAAAAGCATTTCATTGCATTTTACCTGAAAACATGGCATGGTCGCAATGAACTGTTGCTTGCTTTCTTGATTTTCGAGGATCAAAAAATCCTGCTGGGGGAACATATTACATACTTGAAAGAAAGAGAAAAAGGAACGCCTTGTGCTGTAAGTATGACCTGAACACACCAGCATGCAAACTGACGATGCTTTTGTTAGAAACTGTTAACGATAGAAAAGTGCAGTGATTGTTATTTCCATGTCTCAAAACTGCCATTTTCTGGATATAAAAACTACAACATTATTGCCAAATATTATAAATTATAGGCTACTGCAGTTTAAATATGGGAAAAACAATATTCTGCATAGGGCATACTATATTCCAAACACACTTCAGTAATGGTACCATTCTTGTGTTTGTTCGGCCCGACTACATACGCGCACAGAGCTTTTTAAAATCACAAATTAACAGAGTGAGAATTGGAAAAGCCAGTACAAATTCAGTTTTAGTAACACAAATACTACATTAGACGACCCATAGGAGAAAGTGATTCTGTGTACTGCTCACGGTGTGCGACGGCATCTTGCTATGACGTCATTCCGACCAACTCTGCTCTGATCTTGCCCGAATTCCGAGTCAGAGTCACGAGCTCAAGGGCCGTTCAACTGCACTTCTCTAATTCGGAGGTGGGATATTTCTGAGTTCCAAGGACAACTGAATGCAGCATAAGTCCGTCTTCTCAATATAGGCCCAGTCTGCTCTGATTGGCTGACAGGTCATCTCCATGGTGACTGTTTTAGGGAGTAACAACCCGGAGTTCATTAGCCCAGTCCAAATGTTCACCCATGGGATACACTTTTATGTTGTCACACATCATCAACTGGAAAAGATTAAATAATGAGGAATGTAATCTCACAACATTGTTTATTATTTTTGTTTCTTTCACCGAAATAATTTCTCAATTTTAAAATGCACTTTTTTGCTTTTAAAAAACTCAAATTTTTCAGGTGCGTATGATACACAAGTACAAGCACAATGCTTAAAATATTTCTTCTCACCAGCATCGCGATTGCAACACATCTGATACAAAAAGCCGAAATATTTTCTTTCTCTGCGAAACATTGCTGCCAAACTTGCGTAATTCTCATTAAACTGTTCTAATCATATATTTTGGGTCTTAATGAGTTTGACTTTGTGTAATCATTGTTTAATTCTCAAGTGTTACCACTCACCGGCAAACAAAGAGCGCTGCCATCTTGTAAGCAAGGGGACACAAAACAGCTGCGCTGTGATTGATCAAACACATTGGCATGTTGATAGCTGCTCTCTGATTTGTCGGTACACTACGACTGAGCATGCTCGGACAGAAATCAGGTAATTGCACACGCGTAAAGCAAAAGGTGTTTGTGCATCAGTTTGAGAGAGAAAATTGTGTATTTGTTGTGAAAATACTGAAATTTCATTGATTAAAACTTTGAATAAAGGTAATTTTTGAGTTGTCTATGAGAGTAAGGTTTGGGCAAAATTTGGGTATGTTATATTCGAGTACAGTGTTTTTCAGGCAAAAATCGTGAAAATACGGGGTGCGTGCTACAATTGAGTGCATGTTAAAATCAAGAAATTACGGTATTTATGGCAGCACATTATCAAATGCAAAAATGATAAATTTTCAAAGTTGGTGACATTTTGAGTAAAAAACAAGTTACTCTTTAAATGAACAATAAATAAGCATGACATAAATATACTAAAATGTTCATAGGCTATTCACTGATTGTTTTACCATTAGCAAAAGTATATGAAGTATACGCACGCATATACTGATAATATACAGGACTGGTCCTTTGGGGCCAAATGAAAAGTTATCAGATTGGGCCCTGTTCACTGCCCAGTTTCTCAGCACAAGCATCTCAGGAGTAAATTCTTTAATAGATACGACTGTACATACTTTTTTGAATACACAACTTTAAATTTCTACAGTCCATTTATGTTGTTTGAAGACATAAATAAGTTCCAAACAGTGGAGAAAACACTCTTAAATTAAAATTATAGGATATATGGTGAATGAAACTATATCTTAAAAGAACTTTCTGGCATTTTGGACCATTTTAAGCATTTAAAATATATTTGTGTATCATATAATAAGTCTTTAAAAGATTTTAAACTTTTGAAGACCATACGTTTGTCTTACTGTATAACCTGTTTTCTTCTAAATTACAGGATATTTTAACATGATGTTTGGTAAAACTAAAATATGGATTAAACTAATATCCTCTGATAAATCTTCAGAAGGACTTTTTTTATATATATAATTGTTATTTTGTGAGTGTTAACAGAAGCAAAAGATGCTTGAATTTTACATTTTTTTGTAATTACAAACAATGATGCCTGTGTTTTTCATTACTGTGTGTGAGATGAGAGACCCAAAGCTATGGCAAAAAAAAAAAAAAAAAGATTTGTTAAGTATTAAATTAGATAATGTGAACTAAAAACCATCATGTTAATTAGATATGTTGAAATATGAACACAAGGTTTTGTTCTGTTTTGTATAGTGGTGGCAGGTTCATTTTTATGTAATCTTCTTTGTCTGTTAAAGTGTAAATTAAATCTCATTTTCTAATAGAGGGGAGTGAGGACGTTTTATAATGTACTTTGTTAATTATTGTAAAATATTCCGATTCTAATAAAAGTATGAGTCAAAGTCTTCAGAATATTTATCCTTGTTAAAAATCTAAACAAAACTAATTTGTATTAATTAGAAAAAACCTTAAACAAAATACACGAAAATATGAGATATTCAATAATTTGCTTCAGTTACTCATGTGATTTGTGTTTACTTTTGGTTTAAATCCTATTTTTCTCTTTTATCCTCATTTTAAATTGTCTCTGAGCTCTTTGAAAAGCATTTTTAAATGAAATGTTTTATTAACATCATTCCTATACCTCTTAAAGTCATTATCATTATGATAACAGTCAGAAACATGCTAATTTCAGATGAGAGCGCTGCTGACTGAACAGCAGGATTAGTTAAACCTGCCTGTTAGCCTGGTCTGGAGCAGGCTAGCTGCACAGAATAAATCTCCATGGTTACTTATGTGCGTCCACTTTCGTGAAACCGAATCACAGCTAAATTCATCCAGGGTAACAAGAAAATCCTGGCTTAATCCCCTATCTAGGTTCTGTGAAATACCCCTCAGAAGTCCAGAAATCCGATGTTTTATCACAAAACAGCAAACGCAAGAGTTTTTGGTGTGTCGACGCAGGTATACCGTCTTCTTTGGCTGCTGGTTTCACAAGGTTTGTTCGTAGACCCATCTACCTCAATAGTTCCAGTTTTTGCCCAATTGCTGACATTTGCACATTTGAACAGTCCTTTTTTATTGCATGTGTGCATGTTATATTTCATATTTTATACGTTAGGTGTTTATGTTCTATCCTATTTTAGTTGGTTTTTTTTAGATTTTATTTATATGTTTGTGTTATGTGGTGGTTGGAAGTTGCAAAATAAAAGTTTCACTGCCCATTAATGACCGTTGTGTTTTAGAGAGTTATATGACAATAAGCATCTTGAATCTTTAGAAAAGTTGGATGATTCTTTATTGAGGTCTAGAAACTGAACGTCTTTTAAGTTATTTACACAAAAACACAATTTCCATCACTAACATCACTTTTTCAAAGAGGCAGAAGAGAAAACTTCAACAAACATTCATAAAACGTTCATCATTTCCTTGTTTCTGGCTGTTTTTGAGTAATACAGTAAGGGTGCCAGACTAGAAGACATCTTCACACAATATATTTTCACTTGCACAGGTCAACCTCCGCCAGGTGCCCCCACCCCCCGGCAGGAGTGCTCAGAGAACCAGTGCGCTTCATTTCCGCACAGGTGTGGCGCGTAATCATGATCACGTGGTGAAGTGCTTGTTTCAAACATTTTCTCCACACGCTCCAAGAAGAGGTCACACTGGAGTGGTCTCTAAAAACAAGTGTTTACAGCCCAAACTGCTCTGAAATGAGGAGAAACTTGCTGAACGTTGTAAAAATGTGGCTCAAAGGCAGCAGAGAAGAACGTCTCCTGTTTGGATTTTGCTGCCTTGAAGTCAACACCTGTGCACGAGGTAACAGCTTCACTAAACTTTTGTCCATGTATTTATGTTCAGTGTTTCAAAGCTTTAAAGAGCTTTTGTTCCACAGTTTGTTGTAGAGCAGCTACATTCAGGCCATGAATTTAGAGAAAACGTGCAGCAGATGATACATCTTTAAAAAACTAAAGGTTTCTGTCCTTTTAAGGAGAAATTACGTTGTTATTTTGTTATTAAGAAGAATTGTTCACACTTTTGTGAAGACTGCCATAAGCAGTTAATGTGAATGTTTGGCTGAGAGGCAGTTTAATCAGTGAATGCTGCTCTTTGTTATGTCCCCCTTATATTTCTTTAATTAAGTTCAAATTAAGCCTGAAACAGAATCTGTTTAAATTTTTGCAAAATTATAGTGAGTGTTTTAGTTTAAATACACCGGCAGCAGGATTCATCTTCTTTTGTTGGCCAGTGGGAACAAAATAGGACTACTGGACAACATCCATGCTATACCTCACAATTCTAAAATAAATTAAAAGTCTGTGCACATGAATGAGCTAAAAAGCCACTCATTTTTGATTTTATAGAGAATATTAGGACATGAATAAAAATCTGTCCAACTGAATCAAAAAATAATGTATAGATTACTAATTAATCTTTTTGTGCTTTAGTTGAGTCAAAAATTATAATAAACCCCATTCACCAAAATGGGAGGTGACTAAAAGCTTTTTAATTAAAAAAGTGGAAATTATGAAAATAGAGATCAGAGGTTTGTACCTGACAGTGACGACATGCATTTTTTTCCATTGTAAGGTTGATCATTTCCAGCATATCGCTGTTGTTTGGCAAAAACGTCTTATTTCCAGGTCTATGATCTTTTTTTTTTTTTTTTTACCTCCAACAGGGAGTTTGTTTTTGCTGCCGTTTGCTTGTTTGTGAACAAAATAACTCAAAAACTAATCAACACATTTTGATCATTTTCAGGGAAAGCTGGTTATGGAACAAAGCTTCTATTGTCTTTTTTTCATGATCGTCATTTTCAGTTTTTGTCAGTGATGTGCGTAGTGACATTCAAAGACAGTGGTAGGACATCACAGAGAAAGGCTCACTCCGTCAAATACTTTGAGCCATCTCTGGACTCCTGCAGTAAAAACTCTCCCTAAAACATTTTTTTAGCTCAAAGTATGATAAGAGAACTCTATGTTAGTATGTTGTGAAAGCTTAAAGTGTCAATGTAGACAAGGCTGCCTATGTCTAAACTACACAGTGTAGCTTTGATGTCAACACTGCAGCATACACTCTAATTTGAAGACAGAAATTCAATGTAGTTCAGGACAAATTTTTATGGACTTAAGGCAGAACTTGGTGAGCATGATTTCTGTGTCCTTTGTAGTTTATTTCTAGAGTGAGAGGGAAAAAAAAACTTCATCCTAAAGTCAGTCTTCATCTTTACTATCAGCTTCAGAAAAGTCTTCAGTCTTGTCCTTCGTTGCTGGTTGTAAATGTCTCTTTGGGTCCGAGTCCCTGACAGATTCAGGTCCTCCACAGTCCTCTCCATGTGCTCCTGTTACTGCCCGTTTTCATCACTTTGGCTGTGACAGACTGACCTTCAGCACAACTGTCGTGTCTAATAAGAAAATCAAGAGAATCCGTTGCTCTAATATTACTGCTGAAGGGTCTCTGTTATCTCAATGGAGCCATGAAGAGGGTCCACTTCAGTTTTTATTTCAACTACAGTAGCTATATGTTTCTCTTCAGAGTGGACTCTCATATGCTCAGTCAAATTACCTTTTTGACTAAACATTTTACCACACTGTGAGCAGCTGAAGGGTTTCTCTTCAGTGTGAATTTTAGTATGCCTAGTCAGATTACCTTTGTGTCTAAAACTTATACCACACTGTGAGCAGCTGAAGGGTTTCTCTCCAGTGTGAATTTTCATATGCACAGTCAGATCACCTTTTTGTCTAAAACTTTTACAACACTGTGAACAGCTGTAGGGTTTCTCTCCAGTGTGAACTCTCACATGCTCGGTCAAATTACCTTTGTGTCTAAAACTTAAACCACACTGTGAACACCCATAGGGTTTTTCTCCAGTGTGAATTTTCATATGCTTAAGGAGATTACCTTTTTGTCTAAAACTTTTGCAACACTGTGAGCAGCTGTAGATTTTCTCTGCAGTGTGAACTCTCATATGCTCAGTCAGATTACCTTTGTGTCTAAAACTTATACCACACTGTGAACAGCTGTAGGGTTTCTCTCCAGTGTGAACTCTCATATGCTCAGTCAGATTACCTTTGTGTCTAAAACTTATACCACACTGTGAGCAGCTGAAGGGTTTCTCTCCAGTGTGAATTTTCATATGCTCAGTCAAAGCACTTTTTTGTCTAAAAGTTTTACCACACTGTGAGCAGTTGAAGGGTTTCTCCCCAGTGTGAACTCTCATATGCTCAGTCAGGTCACTTTTTTGTCTAAAATGTTTACAGCACTGTGAGCAGCTGAAAGGTTTTTCTCCAGTGTGAACTCTCATATGCCTAAGAAGATAACCTTTTTGTTGAAAACTTTTACTACACTGTGAGCAGCTGAAGGGTTTATCTCCAGAGTGAACTCGCATATGTTTTAGCAGATAACCTTTTTGTCCAAAACGTTTACTACACTGTGAGCAGCTGAAGGGTTTCCCTCCAGTGTGAATCACCTTGTGTTTTTTCAAATGCCGTTTTTTAATAAAACTTGCATCACAGTCAGAGCAACTGAACAGTTTCTCTCTGGTTTTACTCATACAAACTTCTAAAGCACTTTTGCAGGTTATATTTTGACTGCAGTTAGAGTTACTGACTGGTTTTCCTCCTGAAAAACTTGTCTCGTGGTCTACAAGAGAATCTTTAAGTTTAAATCTTTTAGAGCAGGTACGTGATTTTTGTTCTGTCACTTCCCTCCAATCAGCACTGTCATCAGTCTCTGCTTCAGAACAGTCTTCAGTCTCTGCTTGTGCATCTCTCTGGTGGTCAGAGTATCTGTCTGCCTCTGGTCCACGGTTCTCTCCATCAGCTCCTCTCTCCATCTCTTCAATTTTAATTTCATGGAGCTGTGAGAAGTGAGGCTCCTCTCCATCATCTTCACCCTTCACAGGGACAGGAGCAAAAGTGAATTTGATATCAGCCTCCTCTGGTCCTTGAAGCTGCTCTCCCTCCTGACTGCTCCAGGGTTCCTCTGGTTCCTCTTTAATGTGCAGAGGCTCGGCCATCTTCTGGTCTAGACTGGAGCTCCTCTCCTGCTGCTCTGAAGGAACCTCCTCTTTATTCTGTCAAGGCTGCTGGACCTCCTCACAAACCTGTAAAATACAGAAGCACAGAATTTTTTAAAGACTGGTAAATGGACTTGAGCATAGAAAGAGCTGTCATTATCTTTCTGACTACCTAGAGAAGTTTTAACCACAAGCCACATCCGGCCTTTCATACCCATTTTAAACTCATTCACACACCACTGAAGCAGCAGTGGGAGCACACTGGGGTGAAGTGTCTTGCTCAAGGACACATTGACATGTGACAGCAGAGCTGTTCTTGAGTTCAACCGAAATCATGTCGCCAACTCAAGTCACGTTGCCAGTCCATAAATACTTCATTTTGGTCACTGTCACCATTGCTCAGTGACGTCACATCCGCTCAAGTGTCACCACAATCATATCATATCATATAATATGATGTATTAGCTGACATTATTCCAACTGTATCCTTTTCAGTCTGTAACAGGTACCATCACACAGCCACACAACGCTGACTGGCTGTCGCAGCACAGCCACAGGCAATGTTGCCTGAAGAGTCCAATTTTTTAACTTTGGCGACCGAGCCATGAGTGAACAAGTCGCCCAGATCATGCCTGTCGCATCGTGGGAGGGTTAACACTGTTGTCTCCTTTAAATGAATAAATAAATAAAATACAACATTACAGTGAAATAACAGAGGCCATAACTTTATTTTCAGTGAAGGATTTGATGCATTAAATCACAATAATCAAAATGTTTCTGTAAATCTGAATTTGTCTTTGCTCATCAGGTGGACTTAGTGAACTTTTTATTCACAGCTTTAAATGTCACTCATTTGAAAAAAACACTAGCAAATCATTGTACAAAGTTTATAAACCTGCAGACACAGAAAAAGTAGTCTAAGGACAGAGCAGAGTTTTAAAGTTTTAAAGAAAGTTACAGAAACTTGGGAGCTAAAATGTACTCTTCACACATTTATCTATTTCAAGAATAATGGTCATTGCAACAATGAACCATGTCATCAAACATCACATCTTTTTCTCAGATCCTGCAGGCCGAGTGTCCCGATGTGTTATGATTCAATAAGCCATCAAAATTCAGGACATTTGTTTCATTTTCTAGTGAAGTCTCTGGCTGCTGTTGGCTGCAGACATTCAGTCATTTCACTCTCCCTCTCTGTTACATGTATTATTATTTCTATCACAGGGACAAACATCAAAGTTCATAAATGCAGCAGGGACTGTACTTTATATAAATAACTCTGGGGAGAAACTTGGTCATTCCATATGAACTCAACCAGAGGTCCCATGGTCTAAATCAAGACCTTTTCAGGTTCCCTCCTGCAGACAGTCCTGTCCTCAAATTGAAGGAGTCCAGCATCGACAGACTTTTATAAATTATTGTAGGCTGACACTGACCCCCTGAAAACCATTTATTTTTCCATTGTCGTGCAGAAAAACATCACCACTTTGGAGACCAATATCTCAGAAATTAAAAGAGATAGGCCTTTTCTGATGTGAGAATCTGACAGCCTGGGCCAAAATTACCCAGGAAACAAATTTCAGCCAGAAATTATTGCTTGTTTCAGAGATGTTGGCATCCAAAAGTGGCTACTCAGGGTTATACGCAGTTCAAGAGAGTCAGAATCGGGAACAACAGCCCTTTTTTAAGGCTCAGAGTTCAGAAACCCCAAAGATTTGCCACTTAAACTTTGCATGTGTTCATTATACATGTAGAGATACCATCACAATTTTTTAACCAAATCTGAGTCTGTGATTGTAGACGATTCCTGGACTTTGGCTGAGTTTCTATGGAATGACCAAACTGTACTTTATGAACACACTGATGTGAGTTCTTGATGTTGTTGTAAATCAAGAGAAACAGATTATAACTGAGGAAGAAACTGTGATTTTTTGACCTGTTAACAATATTTGAATACATCAGGATGTCTTGTAAAATGTATTGTAAAACTATCCTATCAGCTGATCCTCTCAGCTCTATATTAAACAGCGGGTCTACAGTCAGGATATGTCTGAACAGGGCATGGACATAAAACTAACAACTATTTACTGTGACTATTAAACTACCGTGTGGCTGAATGCAAGAACAATAACTCTACAAAAAAAAAACACAGACTTTAATCCAGGTTGTATTTTTCTCCAGTTTATTTAGGATCAGTTTATTGCTGTAGTCCTGGATGTGATTTTAATGCTGAGATTTGGTTGAAATCAGCTCCATGCATCTACAACCTCAATCAACCAGCTAACAAGCAGCTAAAATCTGGTTTAAACAGCAACATGAGACAGAATGAGATCTTAACGACTGAACTGAACAGCATCCCAATAAATCAGACTGTCTGGTCTTTGAGGATCAGAAGGAAGAGCGAGTAAACTTCAGCCTCAGACCTTTGATTCATCAAAAAGTCTGAGCTAGCTGAACGTTAGCTAAAGGCTAACCTGCTAATTCTACAGTAAACAATAAACAAGATCACAGAAGAAGAAAGAAAACAAACCTGCTCTCTTTAAGATCCTGAAACCCGGACTTGACACTCATCCAAGAGTCAAAGAAGGAGAAGAAACCCCTGAAGATGTTTATAGGATTACCCTGAGACTACAGGACGATCTTCTTCTTTTTGTTCCTCTTCTTCTTCTTCCGTTTTTTCCTTCTGCTTCTTCATTTCCGGCAGAGTAGACGCCGCGAGCCGTCTCACTGCCCCCCACTGGTCTTGTATTTAATCAGATCTTCTTCTGCACTCCAGCCTCATGCAGGAACCGCAGCACTGCTCTGGGTAGCATCTGGTGGTTCTCATTAACACATGAACGTGAACGTCTCAGGCGCAGACAGCTGACATCTCCCCCTCCTTCAGCCACTCAGTGCAACCTCCACACCAGAGTGAAGTCACTGAGCGAGACAGAGACTTTTACTTCTGCAGATTCAAGATGATTTTTTAAGTTATGAAACTGACAAGCGCACATCTGGTTAACCAAAGAGCTTCTGTGGTGGTGAAAGAGTTTTAAGTCAGACGTGAAGAGGGGCTAACCCACTGACCAATAGACGTCTAGTTATTTTTTAGACCTCATTTCAACTGTCTAGATTCTGTTTATGTTTAGACGGTATTTCAAACGTTATAACACCGTTATCGTTACCGACAGTGAAATGTGGCCCGTTACTTTGCACCGCATGTGTAACTTGCATGTGTATATTGGGAGTTATGGGTTGCAGTTTTTTCCAATAGTGCAGTTGCTCATTTGGGCTTGTTGTGCCCTCAAACCCAGGATGAATCTGGTTTATTATCTACCATCAATATGAACCCAGTTCAGAAGTTGTTAAAATAATTTTATTCCACCTAAAATAAATCCTTATAGCCATAATTAAATGTATTTCCAACATAGCTACCACTGTTTTCACCATAATAAAGCTGTAGAGGATTATCATAAAACTTAGATCAAAACCTGACATGTCTTTTTGGTTACAAAAATCAAGGTTAGACAGACTGTTTAGCAATAAAAGAGTTACACATAACAGTAGCCCCTCCCTTCACTTGTGTATTAAAAAAGGATGTTCCACCGCAAAAAGATGATGTTGAATAAGTAAATTAGGAGACAAAAAAAGAGGAAATATCACTTTGAAATTGAAATGTAACGTGGATAAAAATTAAAACAGGCTTCATGTAGGTTTCTCTCCTTAAAAATGCTTATTTCAATCGCAAAATCTGGCAACACGGCTAGATGCAGCAATGTCGAGTCCGGAGCGGTCTGTGGAGTTAAAACCAGCGTTTTCGGGATGGAAATACAAGAGGTAACAGGCAAAAACAGACATGTAAAGTGTGCATTCTGTCCTAAAGCCAAGTGTTTGTCTGTTGTAAGTCTAAAATCTAGTGACCAAAAACACCGAGAACTCCGCTGATGATGTGAGCGCTGCTGTAGCAGGACAGGTAACAGCAAGGAAGGACACAGAGACAGAGCCACACAGTTCAAGCAATAAAAGCTTTTTCAAAGAAGTAACGCATCAATTACTCTCCCTGGTAACTAATCACATTTATGAAGGAGTTATTCCGTTAGTAATTCGATTACTTTTTGGGAAAGTAATTAGTAACTATAACTTATTACTTTTTAAAGTAATTTGGCCAACACTGTTCATTTTAATCTTAGGAAGAAAAAAAATAATCTGATGGAATAGTCAGCTCCTTCTATGTGCAGTCCCCAAATACAGCTGTGGGAGGCAGCCCTCGTTGCATTGTAGCATTTTTTACACCGTAGCGTGACCGGTGTTTTCGCCTTATCCGGTCAAAACGTATAAATCCAAAGAAAACTTCCGGTTCATCTGAAAGCCCGGGTCCTGCAGAGGACTCGCTGTCGCTGAAATTCTATTTGACTTTAGATATCGGGTGTTTTCTCCGTCTCGGTAACGCGGGCTGCCGCCATTTTGCCTGCGCTGTTGACAAAAATGCAGCCCCCTTATTGGTGTAGCACGCTCAAGTGACACGCCGTACAACCACTTCCGGGCAAAATCTTATGCTGCGTTCCAGGCAACCCGTAACACGTGTTTTTCCCACCTGTAACTCGTGAAAGTGCACTGGAACTGCAGTCGAACTCGTTACTTCCCACCCGTGAACTTGTACCAGATCGATGTACTGCGAGTTACGACTTGTGACGTCACATCAATGCCTAAACAATATGGTAGCCTCTAATGCTGCGTTCCAGGCAACCCGTAACTTGGAAATTTCCCAGTTGAAATCTCCGAAATCCGAGCTGAACGCGTTTCAGGCAAATTAAGCTAAATTAATTTTGAATTTAATTAATTAATAAACTAAATTGCCTGGAACGCAGCGTGGAGGTGCGTAAAAACGTCCTCTTTGGCACGCTGTCCTCCGACATGAGCAACAACCCCCCCGACCACAGGTCAACAGATGCTTTTAAAAGAAATCTTAAAACTAAATCTAAATTTATTTTCTAAGTCCTCCTTCTTTTAGAACCTTTTATCTTGACTTTTGTTTTTAAATTGTTCTCTTTTTTAAAATTATTTAGCACTTTAAGACTGCGAAAATGTAAAGTGCAATACAAATAAAATTTAGTATTTATTATTATTATTATTATGTAAAAAGAGCAAACTGTAAGAAATACAGAAATATCTAATTATACTTCAAACGATGAATAAAATTGAAAACTCATTAGCCGATCATATCTTTGTATTTCTTTGAGATGAGTAGACTTTATTACTGTGAATCCTTTAAAGATAAATATCAGACATTTTTATTTTGAATTTCGACGTTTCATCCAACATGGCGGCTCCCGCACAGGGCCGTCGCCATGGTAACGCCTCACAAACACCAACGGGCTGTGGCTGGCTGTGAAGACTGAAGACTTTTTGGCGATTTAATCAGTTTTTACAGGTGAGTTTATGGTTTTTTGTTTTTTTTTACTGTAGATACGGGGTCGTTTGGTGTTTCTGATATTTATTCTCATTCAGCTACAGTAAAGTTCGTTAAAATAGTTTTTAAACTCACTTTCACTATAACGCTAATCCAGCTAATATTGCCGTTAGCTTTTGTTAGCCTGAAAAATGATGCAGTATTAATATTTAACGCGATCATATGAGAGTTTTATGAGAAGAAACTGGTTTCGTTCAGTCAGGTGGGTTTAAAAATAGAACTACAATTAGCTGTGATGTTTCTGTGAAACTCCTCTTTATGTGTTTGTCAAAATAAAAATAAAAACAAAAATAAAAGCATGAATAACATAATTTGACAACCAGTAACCTGCAGCAAAAAGAAGCTGAATTTGTCTTCAGTTCTGTGTTATTTTAGCTGAATGGATCAAATACTGCCAGTTGCATTAGGATTTTAATACAACGTTGTTAAAATAATTTCTCATGACAGCTTTTTATGTAATTGCTATCATTTTATTCTCATTCAAATTGTAAAAATTCAGCTCTCTGGTGATGAGGATCATTTTAATATGTTCCTCTTGGTAACCAGTGTTCCAGCCCTGTTCTGGATTATATTGAATTATTTCTGTAACATATCCAAAAGTGTACATGGTGCTGTGTTGTATCTCAGGTTGAATTACATTTGGTAAATTCTGTCATGTTTCCTTCATGTCAGCAGTTTGTTCTGAAGGATAAACTTCAGTGTTTGAGCATTCTAACATTAGGACAGATCTGGTACTTACACCGGCATTTGATGCTTTGATGCTTTAATGTACCAAAGTGTTGCTAGATTAAAGCATCAAAGGAGTAGGACGGTGGAGTTCTGTTCTCATGCTATTTTTGTCCTTTTTCTCAGATTTGTCTGCAGAAACAAGAAGAGTCATGCCAAAGAAGGTGAAGAAAGGAGGAGGAAAGACAGAGGGGGAGAGGATGTTGTTCCTGCAGCAGAGAGGTGAGGCTGAGGAGGAGATGGCCAAGAAGAAGGAGGAGATCCTCACTCTGTTTCTGAAGGTGGGCTCAAAACATACACATCTATTTAGGGTCACATTTACGACTTTGTTTCTACATGTTATTGTGATCTGATTCATTTTTGACAGCTGTGTATGGTTGTTGAAATTCATAATACTTTGATTCCACATGTTCTGTATATTCTACATGATTAATGAGGTATAAAAACGTGCTGAAGCTCTAAAAATCAGCATATATTTCAAAAGCTGCAATGGCAACATTTTTTGAACCTTAATCAGACCATTTGCCGCAACTTGCCTTCAGTTTTTGATGACCGATCGAAGGGTTTATTTTTAGGTGAATTGGCTTGAGATTAAAAAAAACGTTATTTTTTCCACAACACTTGATTTACCATTTTAATCAATTTCTTCACCCTAAAAAAAACCCCAAACAAACCTGCAAGTGACACAAAAGTGACATGAATCAAGTTTTTCTTTTATGTTATCATAATATCTTCCCAAACTAAACAGACTTTCCCTCTTATAGTTAAAATGCATGCTGTAATTTTATCATAAAATATTGATTCTGTAGTTTGAACTTAGGCAGGCCTGTCTACAGAAACACTGAAGGATGAGCTATTTCCACAGTACATTGACATGGAACTCTCTGATTAGTATTTAATCTCATTTAAAAAAACAAATACAAGCCTAATCATGTGCTTGTGCAAAGCCTTCCAGATGTAAATTTTCAGTATTTAGATTTTCAAACATTGCAACAACTTATGATTGGAGTAAGTCAACAAAAAATTAAATAATTAATTTTTAAATCTTATGCAGAAAATAATTTTTTCATTGAGTTAATCGATATATTGCCCAGCCCTGATGTAACATTTAAACCTCACAATTGCAATTGTGTTTTTAATGATTTAATAAAAAAAAAAATACATAAACAATGTTTCTGGAATATTTATGTTGGATTTCAGTCATCCGGGTCATGGAAACACCATGCTTAATTGAATAAGGGCAAAGACTGCTAATGACTGATTAAAAACACTTTAATCATTAGCATTTAATCTCTACATTTATATTTAACAATAACTGAGAGAAAATGTTTTTTAAGCCAGGAGGTCTTACCCTGTTGTGATGTTTTTGTCTTTCTGTCAGGACAAGCTGCAGAAGGATGAGGAGAACACGGCGGTGAACCTGCAGAAGCTGAACGACATGTGGAGGTCCATCCTCCGCCAGGATCTGCCTGAGGAGGTGCGGAGAGAGGTCCCTGTGATGAAGCAGACCTTTGAGAGGCAGCTGGACGAGATGGACAACACCATCCAGGTGAAAATGTCTTTTTTCATTATAAGGAATTATTAGGAATGGCATGGTTCAGAGTTTAAAGGGATAGTTCTTGTTTTTGAGTTGGAACTGCTGATTGACATTGAAGCAGCTGGCCAGCCTTTCTCTCTCATACCCACGACTAATGGTGTTATTTTTTTTGCTTTGTTTTTATTGTGATTACATCATCAAATTCAATAATAATGTACTTTTTTTCCTTCTTGGAAGAGAACTGAGAACATAAGTTTCAAAAATGACAGACATTGTGGGACACCGTGTATACACTATAAACTATTCCAAGGGTCTACACTCTGGAGAAAAAAGAATAATATATATATAAAGGGGGGGTGATGTTAGTGAGGTTGTATGAGTAAACCGTGCTGATGCCTGTTCATTGCTTTAGTATGGGTTCAACAATTTTCCACCTACCAACAGAGGTTTCTCTTGTAATCTCAAAGCACATGTTATTTGTTCCATGTCATGGATTTCCAGAACCTTCTTGACCCACATATTGCACAATAGGGGATAAGATATTAACCATTTAATTGTAATACATTTTATAGCAGCTGTTGTTGTTGTTTTTTTTGTTTTTTTTTGCTTTCTCCTCAATGCCTGTAGATGTTCGGCCAAGTATAGCTACTTTTGGATCAATCGTAAGGTTTGATGAAATAGGTTACAAAGGGCTTACAAAATATCTCCAAAATTTTCTTGATTTTTCACGTCCAAAATATGTCGCCACATTCTCTCCAGCATTTATCTGGGTAACCAAACTCATCTTTGCCACCATCCTTGGAGTCTGAATAGTCTCATAGCTGACTAATGGCGTTTCATGGTCACTCCAGTCAGAATTGCTCATTTTAGTGAAGTTAGATTTTGTTTTTTCTTTTGACGACCGAGCCGATGGCAGAGGGATATATAACCCCTTTGTTGCAACCAAGGTTTAAGATACATGGGCTTTGTTGAGGAAAAGTTAAACGCTGTAAAGAATCTTACTGTAGCATCCAATCGAGCCAACATGGTTTCTTGTGTAGTTTTACTCTAAAAATATTCGTTTAGTTGCTCCTTGTGCTAGACTTCAGCTTACACAGTTTGAAGTATGACACAGAGTAGATTTCAGCAAATCCTGACTTTCTGAAATATACCCTGATATCCCAGATCGATGTAACACGTGTGGTGCCTCCCCTTGTCACCTGAGCCACGTTTTATTTTTGTCCTAGATTTCGGAAATTCTGGACTGACATTTTTTCACTTAATTTATTAATTTAATTAAATGTATTTAAATTACATTAGATGGAACTTTTTTAATCCCTTAGGAAAACTCCCTCAGGTAAATTAGGATTCCAGTAGAAGTTCAGTACAACTGATAAACTATATATATATTAAAAGATGGAGATGAGCAAAAATGTAAATAAAAATACATTTAGATAAATATATTAATAAATATAAATAAAAACACAAAAATAAAAATATGGCAAATTTTTTAACATTCAAATTTTATATCAATGTATTCCATTTTCATGTAATTTTTCTGAAGTTCATCTATTCATTTATTTCTTAAATGTTCATAGTTACTCTCATTTGCTAAACTTAATATTGGTCACAATTTATTTTCCTTACTTTTCAGTGCTACTCAATGTTTTGAGTAATTTTTCAGGTCCAATTTTAAAGCGTAATATTTTTCCTTTTAAACCTCTTGTCCTTTATTAGTATGTTACCTTGCACAGAGACGTGTTGTTTGTTTGTTGTTATTTGTTCTTTAAAAGGAAAAAAGGGGGAGAATGTTTGCTGGTATGTAATTTCTTTTTTTCTCCTTTCATCTTCCCAAATAAATCAGAATCAGAATCAGAATCTGATTTATTGCCAAGTAGGTTTTTACACTTACAAGGAATTTGCTCTGGAAAAGATTTAAAAAAAAAAAAAAAAAAAAAAGGGAAATTACAAGGCGCCCAAAGCCAGATATCTCCCCCCTGGAACAAAGCTCGCAGTCTCCTCACTTCAAAAAACCTGAACTAGCCCTTTAAATGTCCATACTTAGATATTTTAGAGTTTGGCGTTCTTTGTGGACGCCTTCGTTACTAAAACACGTTCCTGTCTGCAGAACCTGGTGCACGACCTGAGGGACTCGGAGCGTCAGTTGGCTCAGGTGCGGCGTGCTCACCTGCAGCAGGTGGAGCGTCTGTGGACTCTGCAAGACAAACGGATGTGGTCTCTGCAGCAGCAGTGGGAGAATGGCCTGCAGCACCTCAGCTCCAGGTTCAGCTCTGACAGGTGAGAGGGAGGGGCTACAGTGACCCCTACAGGCTGAAGCTGCTACGGTGGGCAGGGCGCTGGCCTGAAGGAGCTGGGACGGGGGATACGCAGCATGAATGATGGATGAATCTGTTTTAGAATAGAATAGAATAAACCTTTATTCGTCCCGCAAGGAGAAATTTTCTTCCTGTCTCTGATTGTTCCTCGGTTTCTCTTCAGGGCGCAGATGTCGGAAGGTCAGAAGAAGAAGCGGACGGAGCTGCAGGACGCGGCGCGCGCTCTGCAGAGGCAGCACAAAGACACCATGGAGGAGATTCACCAAGTGTACACCTCAGGCATATCTGCTTTGGAGAACTTGACGCACTCAAGGGTATCCCACAATCCTCCGTCTGATTTGTCAACTTATGCTGCGTTCGATTGTACTCGGAACTCGGCACGATCCGGGTTGGAAATTCTGAATTCTGAGGTAAAGCATTTCATTGCATGTCTCAACTCAACTTTATTTGTAAAGCACTTTAAAATCACCCGCAGCCGAAACAAAGTGCTGTACATAATAGACAACACAACGCAGACATAAAAACAATTAAAACAATGGATAAAGCAGGTATAAACACTAAAATAATTGTTTCATTGTTTTTAAAAACAATGGAAACAAATAACTAAAAACAAAACCATAAAACACTAAAAAAGGAGCCGAGTCTCATGCGGGGTTGAAAGCCAAGGAATAAAAATGAGTTTTAAGATGAGTTTTAAAAATGGACAATGAGGAGGATTTTCTAATGTGGAGGGGAAGCTCGTTCCACAATTTAGGGGCAGCCACAAAAAAAGCTCCATCCCCTCTGAGCTTCCGTGTCATCGGAAAACATGGCCGGACGCAATAAAACGAAGCTGGCTTTGTTGCTTTTCAAGGATGAAAAAATCCTGCTAGGGGAGTATATTACATACTTGAAAGAGAGAGAGAAAAAGAAACGCCTTATACTGTAAGTATGACCTGAACGCACCAGCATGCAAACTGCCTGTGTTTCGGTTAACGATATACAAGTGCAGTTTTTATTATTTCCATGTGTCGTAACTGCTGTTTTGTGGATATAAAAACTACAGCATGAGTGCGAAACGTTATAATTATAGGCTACTGCAGTTAGAATATGGGAAAAACAATATTCTGTGTAGGGCAAACTATATTTTGAACACACTTCGGTATTGTAACCTTTCCTGTGTTTTTTTGGCCCGACTACATACGCACACATAGCTTTTTAAAATCACAAATTAACAGGGTGTTGATTGGAAAAGCCAATACAAAGTAATTCTACACTTTTAGTGACACAAATGCTAAATTAGACAACACACAGGAGAAAGTGACTCTGTTTATCGCTCACAGTGTGCGACGGCATCTTGCTATGACGTCATTCCGACCGACTCAGGCTGCTCTGATGGTGCCTGAAATCTCGGAGTCCCAAGTTGAAGGGCCGTTCAACTGCACTTTTCCGATTCAGAGGTCGGATCTTTCCGAGTTTCGAGTACAATCGAACGCAGCATTATGTCCTGCTCTGAGTTGCTGAGCTCTGTGTCCTCCTGCTTTATTCTCCTTGTGTCCTTCCTTTGCACCCTATGTGCACTATTTACTTGCCTTTACTTTGCATCCTTCCTTTGTGTCCTACCCTCTGTGTCCTCCCTTCTCACTCACAGGAAGCTCAGGTAGAGAAGACCGAGAGGCAGAAGTATACTGAGTGGCAGTACAGAAAAGAGACCAAGGAGCTGAAGCAGCTGAAGCACAAAAACCAGACCCTGGTCCAGGACATCAAGGAGCGCGTTGAGGACGTGGAGAGCCTGCAAGTAAGTGAGGGGCACAGGTTTTTAATCAGTGAGAGACTCAGAGCCTCAGTCCTCTGTCTCTGACCTCCATCCTGTCTCCTGGTCAGGACTCGGTGGCCCAGATGAAGCTGGAGACCATCTGCAACAAGAGGGAGCACCAGACCGTGGACCACGACATCAACGCCGCCACCGAGCGACTGCACCGCAGCACTCAACAGCTCAACAATCAGGTCGTCCAATCACAGAAGGCGGCGAGGAAACAGCTCACACACCTCACCATGCACAGCCATGCGGCCACCAAGAAACTGCAGGGGGCCATCGCCAAGGTGACACATTTTACTTCCTGTTTGGTCATCAGGTCATTTCTGTGCAGCTCCTCACTTTGATTGCTCTCTGCTGCAGGGAGAGAAAGTCCTCCGAGTGGGGAATCTGTGCCGCAAACTGGAGGATAAACTCGGGATGACGGCACCGTTGGAGGAAGAGGAAGCTGGGGAGGTGGAGCCTGAGGAGGTGAGAATGGTCAAAGGTCCTTGTCTTCAGGTAGTCCCCTCTGCTGTCTTAGGGCTTCTGTGGGAAGTCTAACAGTAACTTTTAAAACTAGTATCTCAGCGCACAGGAGTTCTTCTACATTCCTTCTGATCACAAACGTGGTTCTGATGGTCCACGACTACCAAATTCTGTCAGAGCGTAGGACCAGGAGACAAAAATGGGATCAAGGACGAGTACAGAGATTTGAATTTACTGAGGGATGAAAGCTGGAAGCTGTAGTTGAAGCTCACTCCACTCTTGCTGTTATGGGCTACATTGGTGGCAACAGTGGGATTCGAACCCGAGCCCCGTAAAGACTGGAGTGAACATCAACCACAGCTTCACCTTTGCAGAGCCCCTTTTGTGGCATTTTACAGCAACTCTCCAGGGACATAGTATAATCAAAAGATTCAGAGAATCTGAGAAATCTCTGCAAGTAAGCAGCAAGGCTGACATCCAACCTTGAATGCCTGTGACCTGTGATCCCTCAGGCAGCTCTGCATTATAAAGCAGCATCATTCTGTAAAGGACATCAGCACGTGGGCTCAGGAACACTTCAGAAAACCATTGTCAGTTAACACAGTTCATCTTTACATTTACAAGGTCAAGGTCAAACTCTACCATGCAAAGACAAAGACAAATATCAAAAACACCCAGAAACACCGCCGGCTTCTCTGGGCCGAGCTCATCTGAGATGGACTGAGGCAAAGTGGAAAAGTCTGCTGTGGTCTGAGTCCACATTTCAGACTGTTTTTGGACATCATGGACGTGGTGTCCTCCGGGCTAAAGAGGAAAAGGACCATCCAGACTGTTATCAGAGCAAAGGTCAAAGACAGCATCTGTGATTGTATGGGGGGGTGTTAGTGCCCATGGCATGGGTAACCTGCACATCTGTGAAGGCTCCATTAATGCTGAAAGGTACATACGGGTTTAGCAGCAACATGGACGTCCCTGCTTATTTCAGAGACACTGAAGACAAAGTCTACCTACAAAGCTTCAACAGTCGGTGTCCTCAGTTGCTGAAGGAAAGGTGGTGTAACAGAGTGGTAGAGATGCTCCCGTCCCAGCTTTTCTGGAAGGAGTTGCAAAACATTTGCTTACAATTGCTGATCATGCAGGAAGGACCACAAATGAGAAGAGACATTTTAAAATTGATTTAAACAAAACAGAACAGAACTGACAGTGAACCTGCTCTACATGAATATACCAATTCATAAAGAGAGGAGCTCTGATTGGATCGCTCCACAACTTATCCCACCACCACCAACCAAAGTAGCTGTGATTGGATTAAGTCTCTGTCAAACATTTTAGTCTAGTTTTTATTTGTTGATGAAATGTCAGTTAATTTATTTTGAGTTTATGTCCATGTGCACTTGTTTTTATTAGTTACTGTCTAGTTTTTACCAGAGGAAAAAAGGTTGTGGATAAAAACTTAGGAAAATAATTAGTCAACAAAATCAACACTGGCTCCATCCAGAGTTGAAGTAAGAACAGCCTAAGTACTAATGACCTCTCTGACCTCTCCCTGTCCTGCAGGTGTTTCCTGAGCTGCGGCACCTGAACCGCCGCATAAAGGCCGCCGAGCTGCAGCGAGAAGCTCTGAAGAAACACTGCAAGGAGGTGTGCGGAGAGAACCAGCGGCTCAAGCTCCTGCTGCGTCAACAGCTGGACGGCATGAAGGTCACAGACCAACACCTCGATCAAAGCCACGCCCTTCTCACCATAAGCCCCGCTCCAACCTCCTCCGCCCCGCCCCACACCAGCAGATGCCACGCCGTCATCGAGGCTGTCCATGCCGTCAAACACTCAAAGAAGGACTGAGACTGGATGTTTTACCCGGAATGTTCTGTTAAAATATGAAAACTTCAGTATTAAATCAAGAATATTTTGAGGACTAATTTAGCTTTAAAATTCAACTTTAACAAACAGCATCTGCCTGCAACACACTTTTATGGAATGTGTTGCAAGCTTTAAACTCAAAATGAGAGAACATTTACAAAAAATACAACAAAATTAATCAGTTTCAACATCAAATACATTCTCTTTGTAAAGTATTCAGTTGAATAAAGGTTTGAAAAGGATTTTCAAGTTGTAGTCTGTTTTTATTCACATTTTACACAACATCCCAACTTCATTGGAATTGTGGTTTGTATATGTTTGACTGTGTATTTATTTAAACAGACAGCTCACACTGAGGCAATAGCAGGAATATGAGGCTAAAAAGGCCAAATATTTGTAATTGTAGTTGTTGAAGCTCTGCAGGTCCACAGCAACAATCCAGAGCAGCGTTAATGACACAAACCAGACGTGCGTGTGCATGTGTGTGCGTGCACATGTGGACACAGAATAATGACTGGCATGAGCATCTGTACAGGTACACCATTTAATAGTTATTATAGATATTTTATGTACAGTTTGTATCTGCTATGTGGTACAATCTTTAAAATGTGCTGTTTCATAATTTGTGAATAAAAAAAAAAAACTTACAACAAAACTCATCAAAACTCCAAACTGATCAGAACTATTTTCCATTTTTTGGAAGACTAGAAAAAATACTTTTATCCTATTAATCATGCATTACACAAACAGAAAATGTCTTTAGTCACACAGAGTCATAGCGCAGTGAAAGAAAAATAAAGAGTTTTGTTTTCCTGTGATCGATCAGGAGCTGCTCGCGTTTACAAATCTCTTCAGTTAAAAAATTAAATTAATACAAACAAACAAAGAGCAAGGTCAGGATGGTTAGCCAATCAGCTGGCAGCTTCGTTCTTTAAAACCTGCCCAGGAGGCCTCTGATTGGACAGTTTCTCCTGGCGCTTAAACAGACTAAAAACACTTTCAAAGATACAAACAAGCTTAATAGTTGAAGAATTTAAAAAATTATACATTTATATATAGTGTATATATTGTGTATATACATATATAAACACGCTATATATACATATATATCGTGTGTATATACACACGCACACACAAACATATTGGGGTGTGTGTATATATGTATACATACATACATATATATATATATATATATATATATGTATAGATTGATATACAGTGTACATGAGGCCCCAGGTGTTTCAAGATCAGAGACCTCATGTACAAAGACTTGCGTGGATTTCCTACTCAAACATGGTGTACGATCAAATCCAGAAAACGTCTTTCGCACAAAATATCCATCCATCCATCCATCCATCTTCTTCAGCTTATCCGTAGTCGGGTCGCAGGGGCAGCAGCCTGAGCAGGGAAGCCCAGACTTCCCTCTCCCCAGCTAATTCGTCCAGCTCCTCCCGGGGGATCCCGAGACGTTCCCAGGCCAGCTGAGAGACATAGTCCCTCCAGCGTGTCCTGGGTCTTCCCCGGGGCCGCCTACCAGTGGGACGTGCCCGGAACACCTCCCCAGGAGGCATCCTAACCAGATGCCCGAGCCACTTCATCTGGCTCCTCTCAACGCGGAGGAGCAGCGGCTCTATTCCGAGCCCCTCCCGGATGACCGAGCTTCTGACCCTGTCTCTAAGGGAGAGTCCGGACACCCTGCGAAGGAAACTCATTTCGGCCGCTTGTACTCGGGATCGTGTTTTTTCGGTCCGACCCAAAGCTCGTGACCATATGTGAGGATAGGAGTGAAGATCGAGTGGTAAATCGAGAGCTTTGCCTTGCGGCTCAGTTCCCTTTTTATCACGACGGACCGGTCTAGAGTCCGCATCACTGCCAACGCCGCACCGATCCGCCTGTCGATTTCCCGGTCCATCCTTCCTCCGCTCGTGAACAAGACCCCGAGATACTTGAACTCCTCCACTTGGGGTAGAATCTCATCCCCGACCCGGAGAGGGCACTCCACCCTCCCCCGGGTGAGGACCATGGACTCGGATTTGGAGGTGCTGATTCTCATCCCAGCCGCTTCACACTCAGCTGCGAACCGATCCAGTGAGAGCTGTAGGTCTCGGTCTGACGAAGCCAACAGGACCACATCATCTGCAAAAAGCTGCGACCTGATCCTGAGGTCACCGAACCGGAACCCCTCAACACCCTGGCTGCGCCTAGAAATTCTGTCCATAAAAGTAATGAACAGAATCGGTGACAAAGGGCAGCCCTGGCGGAGTCCAACCCTCACTGGAAACGGTTCTGATGTACTGCCGGAAATGCGGACCAGGCTCTGGCACCGGTCATACAGAGAACAAACAGCCCGTATCAGGGTGTCTGCTACCCCATACTCCCGGAGCACCCCCCACAGAACCCCACGAGGAACACGGTCGAAAGCCTTCTCCAGGTCCACAAAACACATGTAGACTGGTTGGGCAAACTCCCATGCACCCTCGAGGACCCTGTGGAGGGTATAGAGCTGGTCAATAGTTCCACGGCCAGGACGAAAACCACATTGCTCCTCCTGAATCCGAGGTTCGACAAAATATCCATATGTACGAATCTGTGTGCACGCATGAAGCCAAGCGCATTTCCTTTGTACATTTCAATCACCTTGGAATTGAGCGCACATGTTGGAGTACCCGACCCTCCCTGTCCACGCCCCCATTTACATACACAAATCATATTTACATGATCCCTGCGCCTGAGATTCCCCTCTTTGCACCATCAGAAAATTAAACAAGAATGAGTAGGATGGTTTTAAAAAAGAGCTTCACGAAAAGCTCATTTGAGGCATTGTGCTGCGTTCCAGGCAACCCGAAACTCATGTTTTTCCCACCTGTAACTCGTGAAAGTGCACTGGAACGGCAGTCGAACTCGTAACTTCCCACCCGTGAACTCGTACCAGATCGATGTACTCCGAGTTACGACTTGTGACGTCACATCACTGCCTAAACAATATGGTAGCCTCTAATGCTGCGTTCCAGGCAACCCATAACTTGGAATTTTCCCAGTTGAAATCTCCGAACTCCGAGCTGAAAGCGTTCCAGGGAAATTAAACTAAATTAATTAATTAAATTAATTAATTAACACACTAGGCCTACATGCAAGCACATGCTAAACTGATGCATGACAGTTAAAGGACCAAACATTGCAAAACTTATGACAATTCTAGCAAAAATTGTCACTCGAAGTTCAGGAAATTCGACGATCTTCCAGTCCGATGGAAGCAGAGTCGAGTCGAGTCAATGTGCACAAGTATTCTTCAGCCGGAAGTTGCGCAGTCCACATTTTCATGTTATGGTTGTAGGAACTCCATACGGATGGAAAGCAGGGGTCTTGCAGAGTTAACAAATTTTTTTCTGTCGCTGATCTCGTGGCTTTGCGGATATGCCGATAACTTTTATCCCGGACATCTTCGCTCTTTGCAGAATAATGCTGCGTTCCAGGCAACCCGTAACTCGGAAATTTCCCAGTTGAAATCTTCGAGTTCCGACCTGAAAGCGTTCCAGGCAAATTAAACCAAATTAATTATAAATTATATTAATTAATAAACTAAATTAAATCAAAACTTCAGTTTGAGCGCAAGGAATTCTGGTATGTAAACAAACCAACATGGCAGACATTAAAAGAGTTATGCTTAATCATTTCAATCACCAAAGAAGCCTGCAACCTGATCATTTGAGTGAAACGGAGGAGGGGAAACGGTGCAGAAGGTAACGGAAGCTTATACTTTAAATTTTACGGTATTTGTCGTTATTTAGACGCTGCCATGTCGTTTAGGCAGTGATGTGACGTCACAAGTCGTAACTCGGAGTACATCGATCTAGTACGAGTTCACGAGTGGGAAGTTACAAGTTCGACTGTCGTTCCAGTGCACTTTCACGAGTTACAGGTGGGTAAAACACGAGTTACGGGTTGCCTGGAACGCAGCATACGTAACGAGACATACCGTAAAATTTAAAGTATAAGCTTCTGTTACCTTGTGCACCGTTTCCCCCCCTCCGTTTCTCTCAAATGATCAAGTTACAGGCTTCTTTGGTAATTGAAATGATTAAGCATAAATCTTATAATGTCTGCCATGTTGGTTTGTTTACATAACAGAATTCCTTGTGCTCAAACTGAAGTTTTGATTTAATTTAGTTTATTAATTAGTTTAATTTATAATTAATTTAGTTTAATTTGCCTGGAACGCTTTCAGGTCGGAACTCGAAGATTTCAACTGGGAAATTTCCGAGTTACGGGTTGCCTGGAACGCAGCATTATTCTGCGAAGAGCGAAGATGTCCGGGATAAAAGTTATCGGCATATCCGCAAAGCCACGAGATCAGCGACAGAAAAAAATTTTGGTAACTCTGCAAGACCCCTGCTTTCCATCCGTATGGAGATCCTACAACCATAACATGAAAATGTGGACTGCGCAACTTCCGGCTGAAGAATACTTGTGCACATTGACTCGACTCGACTCTGCTTCCATCGGACTGGAAGATCGTCGAATTTCCTGAACTTCGAGTGACAATTCTTGCTAGAATTGTCACAAGTTTTGCAATGTTTGGTCCTTTAACTGTCATGCATCAGTTTAGCATGTGCTTGCATGTAGGCCTAGTGTGTTGGTTGCTAGCATGAGGGCTAGCGTGTTGTTAGCTTAGCCAGCGTGGGCCCAACAGCATCGACTAGTCAGTGCTAACTCAGCACTCAGTGGTTTGTTTTTTTTTCTTTCAAAGATGTCATGAAAATAATTAAGGGCCTGCTCTCTCTGTTGGAGCCAAGCTTAAAGCTTCTAGTTGGCTATTTTCCAAACATTTCACTATTTAATTTCTAAAATGAAGTATATCTTGATGCCAATATTTTATTAATTTTACTCAAGTAACGTTTTGAATACAGGCCTTTATTTGTAAGAGATTATTTTATATTGTGATGCTACGGTTGTCTACTTAAATTAAAATCCTGAGTATCTTCTCAAAATTCTCTGATAGATTCCAGCATTGAAGAATACAAAAAGCAATATTGTTATTGCATAATTGCATTGCCAGCAAAAATAGAATGATAATGCAGGCAAACATTATGAAAATACCCTTTTAAAGCTCTAAGATGTAACTTGATGTCACACTCCCTTCTCAGCTCTGCTCAGCCCTAGCCCATGATAAGAGAGTATGTTTTTGCAATAATTGATCCTTTAACTACAGAAGCTATAGATTAGTCACACAGTACATATGTGCTGGGTTGGTCTACCAAACTACAGTATTCATCCTTATTCTTTTTCCTCCATGGCAGCACCATTGCACCTTGCTGCTTCATTCAATATCTCTTTACTTACTCCCTTCAAGACTGTATATTTTGTTTAAAGGAGTAGTTCACCCTCAAATGACTTTTTCTATTGACTGCTCATACCATGGATACCTCATAATATTGTTCTGTTTTGTTTTGGGTTTTTTTCACGTTCTGAAGACAATTAAATGATTGACTAAATACATCCCCATTGATTCTTGATGATTTTGGTCCCCATCCGGAACCAATGAAATTTACTAGAAACAATTTTTCAGTAGTACATTAAGAAAATCGAATAACTCACGCCACATTACTCGTGATCTTCTGGAAAATATTTCAAATTACTTTCGACACTGATCTTTTTTCCTTGTATTTTCTTTCCAGCCAAATTGAATATGGCCTCTAATTATTTGACAGATTGGATACATGCAGATAAGATCAATGTCGCCTTGGTGGGAAGGACCTCAAGACCTGCACACGTAGGATCCTGGACGGGTATGAATAGAAGTTGAGTTTTATTAACGTGAAACTGTACACAAGACAATATAATGGTCAATGGTTTTAATATGCTAGTGTATTATTGTTGTTTCTTATCAATAGTCTTTATAGTGAATTGCAAGAGTAATCAGTATAAATTTTTTCTGTATGTTTGCTATCCTTTTCAGAGTTTTCAGCAATGCAGTGCAGAGACAATATAACCTCATGGGTGGTGGACGTCAGGGAAAGAGGGCTCTCAAGAAAACGGCCTTCTTTTCTGTTCTTTGCAAGTTATTAGTTATTCTATGTCATAAAACTGACACATTTATAGCATGAAGCAATGAAAAATGGAGAATCCTTCTGGATAATACTAGCTAATTTCTACAATTACTACTGTAAAGTCAGTTTTTTTTTTTTGCTTGTTTGCAGAGTCTGTTTGCATTGCCTTCCCACAGGCAACAGAGGAACAGGTCGGAGCAGCGATCGGAGAGCACTTGAAGCAGGCGCCAGCTCGATGTGGTGTGGAGGGCTAGGCCAAGAACACCACCCCACTTATTTTTTACAATGCCTCGCAAAGTAGTTAATATTAAAAAAGGAGAGTTTCTATCACACAAAGATCACTTTATTACTTTATACTTTTGTTTTCATTTTATTTTTGTGCAGCACGAGGTGTAGTTAATATAAAAGTTAATTTAAAAGTTATTTAAAAGTGGCTAATATAAAAAAGGAGAAATAGTTTTCTATCGCAATTTTTTTCATTTTATTACTTTATACTTTTTAGTTCAGTTTATTTTGAATTGTTTGTATTTGTATTTTCAAAAGTTCCCTGTTTTACTGTTTTTATGGTCAATGGGTCTAAGATTAAAAAACAGTTATGCCCATTTCATGATTGTTATGGTTTTTTCTGAATGAAAAATGTACTGTGATTGCAATTACAGTTGACTGATGATTGCCAAATGTAAATCAGTGTTTAATTATGAGTAAGCATGACATTACAGTAAAATGTATTGTAAAAGGTCCAGAAAGAGAAACAACTTTGCCAAATTAGTCAGAACATCCTGGGAGTACATGTATCAAGGTAAGCATTGCAGGTGAAGTTTGGTGTCTTTGAGGAGAATCTGGGTCTACAGTACTTTTTTGGCTATTTAAATGTCTCTTGTGAATATTTTCATAAATTGACAAATTGTCATTAATGTATAAGATGTTTTTGAAAATATGTATTAATGATATTTTGTAAATTTATTAAAATATTGAAAAGAAACCATTGAGCTTTTTTTTTTTTTAGGTTTATTAGACAACTAGTCTAAAAATGGTGTAACAGTGGTATAGAAATGAAAGTTTTTAGACTTCTAAATTTAGACTAAACTACCTACCGCACTTGCTTGTTGTGGGTGGTAATAAAAGCAAGCCTAAAGTCGCTTGTAATAAGCGGACTTGGCAACACAGATGTTGTCCCAGTCTGCGCGCAGCATGCTCCCTCACGCTCTCTGCCTCATACGCGGCTACAGTAATAACCGTTCTTCTAGTCAACGCTGAGATCGGGGACATTTTCGGGGACAGCTTTAACTGGGGACAGGCCAAAACAGGGATTGTCCCTGGAAGCCGGGGCAAACATATCTGTAAGTTTGGCACATTTTGCTGCTTCCACTTGAAGGCTTTTCAGCCTTTTTTCACGAAGCTTTTCTGCCTTCCCCTTGCGCTCTTGTGGTCCTCCATCTCCGGTTGGCTCCAAAGGCAAAATTTGGTAACATTTTTCAAGCCAAGGGGCACGGTAGGGGCGGGCCGAGGAGGACTGAAATTTCATTGGATTAGCCCAATGTCCTTCAAGAAAATCAACCTATGGTCTGTCGCGATGAATTTAAGATGATTTACAACATACTTTATTGGTCAATTTATGACCGCTCCGCCCCGGGCCGGCCCAAAATGTGCGTCGGCCCACCGGACATTGCCTGGTGCGCCGGATGGGCAGTCCATGCCTGCCTCTAATCAATGCCTAAGTCTACACCTGGGTTTATACTTGCTATAAGCATGAACGTCATGAGGTGAACGTCTAAAATGTAGACGTCTAAATTTCGACGTCCATTATACGTGATTTAAACGTCTAAGATGTCTATATATATGTAGCAGGATGAGGTTGCTGCCACCCTCATCCGCACATGACTCCCAGAGTGTGTGTCAGCCAATGACCGCCTGGGGGCGCCCTATAAAAGGAGGTAGGGAAACCTCCGGTAGCGCTCTTGCTTGGCGATTCTCGGCTCCATTCACTTCCGGGTTCACCGGCGCCCACCGCTGCTCACACACAGGTATGTCAGCTGACGGCTGCCACCGATCAGCTCCCTTTAATATTCCTCTGGCGCTTCCGTTTTGTAAAACCTATGCATGGCTTTTAGATGCCCGGTGTGTTACTCCCTTTGGGATGCCTCCTGTAGCTGCGATCGGCACGTAATGTCGCCTCTCCCTCGGGGTGGATAAGCGGTGATCTGCCTGGTAGGTGACCCTCCACGGGCTAAACCTGTTAGCTCTAACCTTTTTTCCTCAATGAATCACATAATCATGGTGAGAGGCCTTCCCCTCTCTCTCTCTGTTCGCGCTCGTGGGCTACCGCAGTGGGAGACCTGGCAGGCGGCTGCTTTGTTTATCCAGGTCTGCTTTGTTTATCCAGGTCTGCTTTGTTTATCCAGGTCTGCTTTGTTTACCCGTGGCTGCTTTGTTTATCCAGGTGTGCTTTGTTTACCCGGGGCTGCTTTGTTTATCCAGGTCTGCTTTGTTTATCCAGGTCTGCTTTGTTTACCCGTGGCTGCTTTGTTTATCCAGGTGTGCTTTGTTTACCCGGGGCTGCTTTGTTTATCCAGGTCTGCTTTGTTTACCCGGGTCTGCTTTGTTTATCCAGGTGTGCTTTGTTTACCCGGGGCTGCTTTGTTTATCCAGGTGTGCTTTGTTTACCCGGGGCTGCTTTGTTTATCCAGGTCTGCTTTGTTTACCCGGGGCTGCTTTGTTTATCCAGGTGTGCTTTGTTTACCCGGGGCTGCTTTGTTTATCCAGGTCTGCTTTGTTTACCCGGGGCTGCTTTGTTTATCCAGGTCTGCTTTGTTTACCCGGGGCTGCTTTGTTTATCCAGGTCTGCTTTGTTTCCCGGGGCTGCTTTGTTTATCCAGGTGTGCTTTGTTTACCCGGGGCTGCTTTGTTTATCCAGGTCTGCTTTGTTTACCCGGGGCTGCTTTGTTTATCCAGGTCTGCTTTGTTTACCCGGGGCTGCTTTGTTTATCCAGGTCTGCTTTGTTTCCCGGGGCTGCTTTGCTCACTGGACCGCTTTGTTTTGCTGAGCTTCACTCTGCCCGGTGATACCGGGCTGGGCTTCGCTCCGCTTACTGGTCGGTACTCCTCGTTTTTATCTGCTTGCTGCTCTGTGTTTCGTGGGAGTGGGGCTCCTTTGTGCATGCGCCCCCGGCTTGGCCTGGATAAGCCGCGGGCCGTTCAACGCCCTGCATGCATATGACCTGACGCCTCAGCGCCTATCGGCCCGGCAGGCCAAGAACTTTTATTGACTATTGGGTTTGGGAATTATTGATGATTTGGGTTTTTGTTTCTACTTTTGTTGTGCCTATTAATTGTTATGGGTCGTTACTTTCTCTCTTTGTTTGGGGACTTTAGTAGTGATTGATTTAGTTTCCTTTGTGATTTAATTTCATTTTCTTTATGATCAATTTTGTTGGGGTTTATTAGGGATTAATTTAATCCCCCTTACGATAAGTTTCTTTGGGGTTGATTTGTGATTTCTTTCCTGTTTGGGTTTAATTAATTGATTATTGATTTATATATTTATTTACTTAAGGGGGCTTAGTGGGTTAGGTTTTGGTATTCAAGTATATTTGTTCATTCATTTTGAAGTCATTTATTGTTTTTGTTCCTTCTTGTTGAGTGGTTTGGGGTATAATTAGATTTTATTTCACTTTAATTATTGGTTAGGGGGATTTGTTACTCCCTTTAATTGATATTAATTTGATTAGGTTGGGTGTAGTGGGTTATTCCTTTTTTTTTTTTGAACCATTTGAGTTTGTATTGTTGTGTTCAAGTTACCCTTCTAATTTCATTTTCTTGTCCTTTCAGAGCTGGGAGCCACGGGTGGAGAAGTGGTGTTTAGGGTGGTGGTGTCCCCCTCCTTGGTGTGCTGTGTTCCTGGTTTGGGCTCCCCCTTCCACATCCGTGCGAGTGAGTGTGTGTCTGCCACGAGCGTCTGGGGTGATTTTGGTAAATTTTTGGTTCCGTTGGGACACCCCTTTCCCCCTCATCAGCCCCTCTTCACCCCTGGTACGCCCCAGTCTCTGATTGGTCCCCTTAATTTTCCCCCAGTCCCTTTTTAACGGAGTTTTAACAAAGTTTACCTTTTTGTTGCTTAATAAAGATTACCTTTTTGTTTATACCGGAACCACATCTCTGGCTCGTTCAATAATGGACAAAAAATGCAAAATACAAGAAACTACACTTGTGAAACATGTAATTAAAGAAAAAAAAGACACGTTACCCTCTGTAGTTTAATTAGATGAAGGTTACAGTCACATTTGAGTAAAATAATTTTATTTTGTTATAAATGTCATCATCACCACTAGGGGTCAGTGGACCCCCGGTTGAGAGGACCACATAATATTTCTCTTTGATCCTCAAAATTTTGGAATCCAGCCGCGGGCTGGATTGGATGGTTTGGTGGGCCGCCAGTTGATGATCACTGCCATAAAATAATGGCTTACATGACTTCTGAAAAACATTTTACTCAATCATGTTTCCAGATTAACCACACAGGTCTAATGCAAAAGAGCATTCATCAAGGATGTAAGATGTATCAAGAAGCAGACTAGTGACCACATTAAAATGAATATTTTGTTTAAAATTAATGAGCTATCATGCTTTAAATTGCATTGTTTAATGAAAAAACATGCAAAGTTTTCAGTTGTTCACTTGATCATTTCCAGCATATCGCTGTTGTTGGGCACAAACTTCTTTCCAAGTCTATGATCGTTTGTTACCTCCGATAGGGAGACAGCTTTTTGTGAACAAAATAACAAAATCAAAACATTTTGATCATTTTCAGGGAATGTTGGTTATGGCACAAAAAGGTTTTATTTTCTTTTTTTCATGATCTTCACGTTCAGTTTGTGTCAGTGATATGTGCAGTGACATTCAGAGACAGTGATAGGACATCATAGTCAAAGGTCTACTCAGGGGATCAGGATCAGACATTTCATGCAGCTACTGGTTCACAAGAGGAGAGGGAGAGGTCCAGCTGCTGTGGACTCTGCTGTCTCAGACTTTAAGAGGAGATCATTGATCCGAGACTGACCTCACCTTCAGAGACTTGAGCTGCTCTCATTACATTTACCTGATCATCCTTAAGTCCTCTCTCCTGGACAGCACCAGTCTTTTAATCTCCACACACATAATTGGAGTGAAGGTGGAGCATCTGCAGAAATGTCACTCTTCTATTCAGTTTGTTACTTTTTCCACATTTTATTCTAAAAACACAGATCTGCTTCAAACTGTTTATCACAGCGTTAAATTCAGATACAAACACATGTTACAACTTCAAACAGCATATTTGAGCTTCAAAGGCACATCGGATAAAGCTGCAGACATGGATGTAAGTTAGACTGAAGAAGAACTGTTGATCAGTTAGGCTGCAAATCTCAGCACATGAGGACAAAGTATTGGACTGTATCAGTATCAGAGAAACTTTCTTCAGCAGGTTGATATCAGGATCCTGCAAATCAGTTTTTCTGTTACCTGAACTACTAACAGATGATGTTTGTGCAGCTTTGGTCACCACAGAGCTCAACAGTGACTGTATAGACTTTCATCTACTCACTCTATCACTTACTTTGCTCCATCTCTGGGCTCCTGCAGTAAAAACTCTCCCTAAAACTTGGAAGTTGTGTCAATGTGTGAAGATAGGATACTGAAAACTGTCACTGTTTTCATAATAGTAGATTCTGCAGTTTTGTGCTCAAAAAAACTTTAAGGATTGTATTTTTTTAGCTCAAATAATGATAATAGAATTCCACGTTTGTAAGCTGCGAAAGCTTAAAGTGTCAATGTAGACAAGCCTGACTACATCCAAACTACACAGTGTAGCTTTGATGACAACACTGCAGCATGCACTTTAATTTGAAGACAGAAATTCCATTTAGCTCGGGACAAATTTTTACAGAATTAAGGCAAAACTTGGTGAACATGATTTACTGTGTCCTGTAGTTTATTTCTTCAGAGAGAGGAATAAAAAAACATAATCAAATATCAAGTGTTGTAGAAAAATCAAGAACCTTCTTTTAAGGACATATCGCCCAGCTCTGGTGTCAACCAAGGAAGCCTGCAGATAAAGACGAGCTCCTCCAATCAGAAATGTCACTGTGATGAGCTAGAATTGTCTGAGACAGTGGTGCAGCTTGTCATCAGCACTTCAACAGCATCACAGCTCATGGCCAAATGGAAATTCAGGATTCTCCCAGGTATAAACATGACGTGATGATGCTCTCTGGGCTCCATCCTAAAGTCTCAGTCTTTGTCTTTAATATCAGCTTCAGAAAAGTCTTCAGTCTTGTCCTCCGTCTCTGGTTGTAAATGTCTCTTTAGGTCCAAGTCCCTGACAGATTCAGGTCCTCCACAGTCCTCTCCATGTGCTCCTGTCACTGCCCCCATTTTCATCACCTCGGCTGTGACAGAAAGACTGACCTCCAGCACAACCATCCTGTCTAATAAGAAAATCAAGAGAATCCTTTGCTCTAATAATACTGCTGAAGGGTCTCTGTTATCTTTTAGAATTGATTTTAAGGTTCTTTTACTTGTTTTTAAATCCCTAAATGGTCTTGATCCTTTTTATTTATTCAATCTGCTTTTACCCTATGAACCTAGTAAAGTCTTCAGGTCTTCAGGTAGTGGCCTTTTGATAGTACTCAAAGTTAGAACTAAAATATACAGTGAAGCATCATTTCAATACTATGGCCCCCGTCTGTGGAACATTTTACCTCCAAACCTGAGAGCAGCACCTACTGTTCATATTTTTAAAAGCAAACTCAAGACTTACCTTTTAAGTCTGGCTTTTAGCTGACTGTATTTACTGTTATTATTTAATCTTATTTATATATTCATTCTAACCCCCTTCATAGGTTTTATTTTTCAATTTCAGGTCAAATTTATTGTTCAGAATTTTATTGTCTGATCATTTTCTTCCCACTATCTTACTTCAGTACATTTTATCTCATTTTACCATATTATTATTTAAGATTGAATCTCATCCTCATGTCTTTCTATGTGTGTGTGTAAGTGAGTGCGTGTGCTGTTTGTGGATTGTGAGGGTGGGGGGTGGGGTTGTATTTTGTATTGTATTCAAGTTTCTAATTTTTATTATTTTTAATTAATTTTGTTTCTTCATTTCTATGTGAGGCACTTTGTGCTACAAAATTTTGATGAAAAGTGCTATACAAATGAAGTTTAGTTGCTTGATTGATCTTTATGGAGGCATGAGTAAGGGTCACTTCAGATTTTATTTCAATCACAGGAGCTTAAGGTTTCACTTTAGAGTGAACTCTCATATGCTTTATCAGATTACCTTTGTGTCTCAAACTTTTACCACAGTGTGAGCAGCTGTAGGGTTTCTCCCCAGTGTGAATTTTCATATGCACAGTCACATCACCTTTTTGTCTAAAACTTTTA